>VWZT01012866.1:264372-300684 GCA_013397055.1 Pachycephala philippinensis | reverse complement strand
CCCTGGATAACACTGACCCATCCACCCAGGGATGCTCCTGTAGGAAAATCCCTGGATAACACTGACCCATCCACCCAGGGATGCTCCTTCGGAATGCCCTGGATGACACTGACCCATCCATGGCAAAACTATTGGAAAAGCTCTAGTGGGAATGTGCCGTTGTCCTTGTTTCCCCTGTGCCGTGGGCCCTGTGGGTGGGAATCACTTCTGCTTTAGGAAAAAACCAAAACCCTGACATGTGTTTTCTGGCCCATTTTGACCTCAAAAAGTACAAGTGAGAAGATCCGTGTTTTGGCAGAGGACAGCATGAAAGTTTCCAAGCACACAGTGGCTCCTGGAGTGTGGGGACAGCACTGATCCCAGCTCAGGGAAAAGCCCTGGCAGTGGCTTTGGGACAGCTCCTGGATTGCCCCTAGAGCCTCACTACCCTACCCTGGAGAGGATGGTCCTTGGCTGCAGGGGAACCACAGAGACACAAAATGTTTGGATGTCCCACGGTGCTGTGTCCAGCTGCAGACATTTCCATGTTGGGAATGTGCACTCACATGATTCCCAAATTTGAGTGTCTGTACAGCACAGTGTGATGGAAGCCGAAGTACTTCAGCCCCTGGTACAGCCAGCGAAGCAGACAGGACTCTCCTCACTCCAGATTTAGCTCTTTATTGATTTTCCAGCTGCATCCATCAGTCATTGTCCCAACGCTCAAATTACCCATTAGAGACATCACAGAAATGAGAGGAAAACAAGACAGGCTTGTGGTTTTGACAAAAAATGTTAAACATCCCAAACAGCAACTTCTGGAAGGAAAATCTTTCCTTTTTAGGGTGCAGACTGGGTTCCATTTATTCTTGAACAGCTTAGAGGCACTGAGGACTCCTGGCTGCTTGTGATCTGGGGCTTTACCATCTCCCAGCTCCCGTGACCCTCAGTCCCTCTGCCACTGTGAGCTGCAGGAGGCACTCAGTGGCCTCCATTCCAGCTTGTCAGATTCAAGGATAAACATAAAACCAGTTTCAAAATCCACATGACTGCACTGGAGTGGACGTGATGTCCTCTGTCCACACTGCTGCTTCCCCTCACCGACACTGACCCCTCCACTGGTGACTGCAGCTGGGTCAGATTGTGTAGGTCTCCCAAAAATCTGACCTGTCTGAGATGTCCCTGGGGTTAGAGGGATGTCTCCTGTGCTTGTGTCCATCATCCCCACAGCTGCATTGTGGAGGGACCCAAGGGCCTGGGAGTGGAGATGCCCTTAACACCCAGCTACATGGAAATGCCCCTCCTCGGGGTTTTACTCCATGAATTTGATGGGGTGTGGGGGAATGGCTTCAAACTGAAGGAGAGTAGGTTTAGATGAGATATTAGGAAGAAATTCTTCCCTGTGAGGGTGGTGAGGCCCTGGCACAGGGTGCCCAGAGAAGCTGTGGCTGCCCCTGGATCCCTGGCAGTATCCAAGGCCAGGTTGGACAGGGCTTGGAGCAGCCTGGGACAGTGGAAGGTGTCCCTGCCCATGGCAGGGGTGGCATTGGATGGGGTTTTAGGTCCCTTCCAACCCAAACCCTTCTGTGATTCCATAAATAAATCTACGACCTCCACCTTGTGAAGAGACTCCAACCCAAGGAGCGGCACTGTGACCCTGTGGATCACCAAGGCAGCAGGGGGGATGTCCCCAGAGTCCCCTCCTGCACCCAGAGGTGTCCCCAGAGGGGAGGGCTGTGCTGGGGCCAGGCTGGCTGTGCTGACTCAGCAGCACACACCCTGTGTAAACGCCCGCCAGCTGCTGCCCCAGCCGCTGTTTGCTCAGCCCACACTGCTCTGTTTGTCTTTGGGATCACGATGGAAGGAGATGGCCTTTGGGTCAGAAAATGAGGCAAGGCAGCTCCAGGCACCTGCCTCAAGGATCCTCCAGCATCTCCGCTCCTCCAGCTCCTTCCCAGCTGCTCAGCAGCTGCAACCCACCAGCAACACTCAAATTAAAACCTCCACGGAGCTCTAGGAGCTACAGAAAAATGCACTTGCCACGGCATAACCCAGCTGCCACGCAGCCAGGAAAATTATTTATTATCATTTCCTTGCAACAGAGATATGGAAAAAAAAAAGCACCCACCCTCCCCAGGTGCAAACAGCAGCAGCTGCAGCATCGACATTGGGATCTATGTACATCACAGTGTAAAGTCCATCGGGGAAAAAAATTCAATCCAAGTTTAAAAAAAAAAAACCTCACGACCTAAAACCAGGAACCAGAAAAAACAGAGTGGTTGAGAAAAAAGGTTGGGCCCCTCCCTCTTGCTATAAAATACGCATTTCTAAGGCGACGTTTCACAAGACCAGAAGCGAGGTTCCTAAAGAGTCTGAGCTTGCAGCCGCAGGCACCGCACAGGCACAAACCCCACGCGAGCAGCTACCGTAGGCACGAGAACCTCCACCCACCCCGCGGCCTCAGTGGTCAGCGTAGTCCTTGGTCTCCACCCCGGTCTCGTTGAGCACCGTCGTCCTCATGATGGCCTCGGTGACGGCGTAGGGGTCGCAGTTGGCCGCCGGCCGCCGGTCCTCGAAGTAGCCGCAGCCATCCTGGCCCACCTGGCGCGGGATGCGGATGCTGGCGCCGCGGTTGGCCACGCCGGCGGAGAACTCGAAGATGTTGGAGGTCTCGTGGTGGCCGGTGAGGCGCCGGGAGTTGTCCCTGCCGCCCCGCGGGTCGTACACGCAGATGTGGTAATCGTGCCGCTTGCTCAGCTTCTCGATGGCAGCTTCGATGTGTCTGGGCCAGGGGACAGGGGGGTCAGTAGGTCTATTTGGGGGGTGTCACCCCCTCCTCCAGCACAGGGACAAGGACAGCCCAGGGGACACCCTCATACGATCAGCTGCTCTTAAAATAATGAGCTGGGACAGCCTCAACCCTGCCTGGTGCAGCCACACGGGTAGGGAGACACCTCCACACGGCCCAGGCCACCCCTGACCTCCAAGGTACATCCCAGGACTCATTTGAGTCCTGAGACTCCCCTTGAGATCCCCAGGACTCACTTGAGTCCTGAGACTCCCCTTGAGATCCCCCAGGACTCACTTGAGACCCCCCTCTCTCCGCATCTCCTCGGTGCTGTAGTTGGTGTGACACCCGGCGCCGTTCCAGTTGCCAGTCATCGGTTTGGGGTCCAGCGTGGCCACAACCCCAAAGTCCTCGCAGACACGGTGGAGGATGAATCGAGCCATCCAGAGGTGATCCCCCATCTCAATGCCTTCACATGGGCCCACCTGGAATTCCCACTGGAAGGGGCAGGCAGATGCACAGGTCAGGATGGGCAGGTTGGTGCCTCCCCAGCCACCACATCCCTGCCACTCCCAGCCTGGGCTCTGGCTGAATGCTACCCTTGGGAACCAGCAACAAGGATGGGGAGCATCGAGTCAAGCAACAGGACAGCTTTGGCATGCAAAAAAATGGGAATAAACTGCTCATGACTATGGAGAGCAAATCAGAGGGGTTTTAAATCAAAACAGAGGTAAATAAAGCACCACGTCTGACTGACGCCGCTGCAGGACCCCCAGCCCACACTGCAAACAGGGCAGAGGATTAATGAGGATCCTGTTAGTCCTTCCCAGGGCTGCTCCCTGCCCGGCTGGAGCCAGGGTTGCACCACCCACGGTGACTAAGCACAGGGTGACGTCTTCAGGGCTGCTGGCATGGAAAAGCCTGAGCCCAGGATGCAGAGGGCAGCCAAGAAGGACCCTGAAGAAGTCGGGGCAAACAGCGGGGTCGGTAAAAGTCCTGTCTTGGCTCCACTGCAGATAAGCCCCTGCTTATCACCACCACATCAGCAGCAGGAGAGTCAGCACCCGCAGTCGGTCAGTCTGGCCACCTGCCTAATGCAATCAGGGACTCCTTCTCACTCACTCCCAGATAAACCCAAATCCTCCCAACTGCTCCCCAGGGCCGTGTCCCACCTGAGCTTCCCAGTTCCCAGGTAGCAGGACAAGGCTCAGACCCCATCACCCCACGTGGTGCTCCCACAGCCTGTCCCAGCTCCTGCTGTCCCCTGCATCCCCACTCCCACGGGGAGCTCCCAGCTCTGCTCCTGCTGCAGAGCTCAGGCTGAGCTGTGCAAGGAGCTCAGGGTGAGTTAGGAGAAAATCAAATACACATTTCCATTCTGGCAGTGCAACTGCTCCCATCCAGGCAAAACCGATGTGAGGAGTGACTGGATCTGGGATTCCAGAGGAGCTGGGGGTTGCTGGGTTATTCCAGCCTCAGGAAAACTGGTATCCATCACTGGAATGGGCTGCCTGGGGTGATCCTCACGTACCTGGGAGGGCATCACCTCTGCATTGGTGCCACAGATCTTCACCCCCGCGTAGAGACAAGCCTTGTAGTGGGACTCCACGATGTCACGCCCGTACACCTTATCTGCTCCAACCCCGCAGTAATAGGGGCCTGGAAAGAACAAGGAGTCACCACACAAGGAAAGCTCTGGGGAGCAATAACAGCACTGTAGCATCATCCCACACTCCCAGGTACCTGCTGCCAGGGGCAGAGGATTTATGGGAATTAAAATGTTCCTCTCCACAGGACGTCAAGCCACCGAGCCCAGCTCCAGGACCAGCAGTGTGAGCAGTTCAGCTGTGCAACCTCAGCCTTATCTGGGCAGTTAAATAAGACTTGTAACACATCACTTGGGAGGTGACCTCGAGATAAGGAAAGTTTGGTCTGCCCCGGGGCACCTCCCTGACCCTCTGAGCACATCAAGTGTCCGAGATTGCTCTGACAACAGCTGGCATTGTTCACAGCTAGAAAATCCAATTCGCTGGGGTTTGATATCTTCCTTATTCAAGCAGGTCAGGCAAAGATCTTCTCCCCGCCTGGGGGAAGGGAGATGTTGCAAGCAGCCGGTCCACACAAAAATCAGGTTGGGAAACCTCTGGCTGTCTCCCAGGAGGCAGCTGAGGAGCTGGCTCGCTGCTGCAGGAGGGCACAAGGTGCCATGCCAAGCCCTTTCCCCAACAGCCACGGGGAGGAGGTTTTTCCAGCCCAGTTCTCCAGCCCTTGCCAAACAAGTCGTGCAGCCGAGCTGTTTGTGCAAGCAGGGTCCGGCGGGAGCGGCGCGGCTCACGTGAGCCACGGGGCACCAGGTGCTCTCGGCAAACAGCTCCTACCTGGGGTCATCCCTGATGGAAAAGCTGCACCGAGCTTGGGGAGGGGGAACTGCCACCATGCAGCACCCCACAGGCAGCAGGGTGGGAGCTGAGGGGAGATTTTGGGCAGGGGAAGGGAGCGAGCTCTTACCCTGCGGGCCGGGGAAGCCGTTGTCGGGCCAGCCGTAGGGGTGGCCATTGATGCCCAGCAGTGTGTACTCCTGCTCCATCCCGAACCAGGGGTGGCTGTCCTTCACCAGGTCCATGACTTTCTTACACGTGTGTCTCAGGTTGGTCTCTGGGAGCAGAGAGGTCGGGGTTAGAGCCGTGCTGGGAGCCAGCAACCACCACCCTCTGCTCCAGCCCACTCCAAAACCAAGGCTCCACCACTGCCAAGTGCTTCCCTCAGAAGCCTTAAGGAAATCATGAGTGAATCCCCCTTCCTGCTCACCAAATTCCTCCTTGCAGTTACTCCATCACCAGAGCATCAGGCCACAGGTCAAGAGGGTTTAATTACCCTGTTCCCCAAACCACTGCTGATGGTCCATGAACATCCTCCTCCTCTTACTCATTGACAGAGCAGGAGCCTTACCCCAGCCCCATCCTACGGGCAGACCTGGGAACAGGGACCATATATCTTCCATCACTCCTTCACCCCCATCCTCTTTCTACCGGCCTCATCTTAATTATCCTTATCTTTCTGCAGCTCCATGGTTTTGGTTTGCATCCAGTCGGGCTGGCCCTGCCTTGGCCTTTCCAGGTGCTCAAGGCAACTGGGGCTTTGCCAGGGAAACACAGATATCAGAGAAGAGCCCAGACATGGGACAACGTGCCAGGCAAGGGGAATGACAGCTTGGACCAAGACAGCAGGGAAAAAGGCTGAGAAACTGTTCTGACAGGGACAGGCAGGCTCCAGGCTGCACATTCTGCCTTAACTTGCAATAAAAGCCCCAGAGCAGCTGGGGAGAGCAGGGCTGGAGGGAAGCAGGGGCAGTGGGAAGCAAGGGAAAGAAAATTTCTTCCCCTGAGCCCACAGAGCCCTTAAGGTCCATGGAAACCCACCACGGGGAGGGCTGGAGGGTGCAAGGGCTGAGCTCTCTGCCCCGGGAGCTCCAGATCAGGGGCTCTCTTTACAGACTCCTCCAGCGGAGGAGCTGCCGGGCAGGAATCTCAACCAAGACACTTCCCCCAGCCGTGGCTGAAAGGCAGGACGCTGCCGGAGGAGGAATCAGCCCCGTCTTTCACCATCCCTGCCCGCAGCCCCCGCTCTCCCGGCAGACGTGCATCACCCGCAGATGTCCTCTCCCTCCCCCTCACACGCAGCGGGGCACAGCCCTGCTCGAGCGGCAAATATCCGGTTATTTGCCGGCAAATAACCCCTCGGGGAGCCCCTCGGCGCGTCCCTGCAAACAGGCTCTTTTTCCTGTGTCCAGGGCTTTATCAGAGGGACAAGACGGACTGCAGACTTGTGTGACTGCACACTCGGTGATAAGCCCGAGAGCCGGCGCGTTCTGGGGCTGTTTGCAAAAGGTCACTCTGAGCGAGCACACGCCGCCTCAGCATCTTCTCCTTCCTTTTCTGGAGCCTCCCACCAGCGGGGAGAGCAACCACAGCCCCGGCACGGAAAAACCCCCGCACTTCCAGCTCCTGCTCCCCCCGGGGCTGGGCGAGCTCGGGCTCAAGAGCCGGGAGACGCCTTTGGCGAGTGCCGTGAGCGAGCTCCACGTCTCGCTGCTCTTCTCCTCGCCCTGTGCCACTAAAACAGGCTCCTGCAAACAACCACCGCCACCAGCGCTTGGATTTCGGAGCCTCGGGCCAAGGGCTCGGCGCTCAGCTGCGCCCCAGGGCCAGCGGTCCCTGGCGGAGGTGACACCCTAAATGATAAGGGGGTGACCCTCGGGAGCTGGGGGTGCTCACCTGCGGGTTTCCTGTTGTACTTCAGCACTTCGCAGAGCACCAGCTTGTTGGGGTCCAGGCAAAAAGGGTCCCTGAACATGCAGACAGGCACCAGGAACATGTCACTGTTGGAGCCCT
Source organism: Pachycephala philippinensis (assembly GCA_013397055.1). Lineage (NCBI taxonomy): Eukaryota > Metazoa > Chordata > Aves > Passeriformes > Pachycephala > Pachycephala philippinensis. The sequence continues at coordinate 293,526 of VWZT01012866.1, read as the reverse complement.
CTGCCTGTGCCGTGCTGGAGCCATCGAAATTCCACTCGGGGACATCTGCGAGGCAGGAGGGGGACGGAGGAGGGAGTGAGGTTGGGAAAAGGTCCACGTACGGATTGTGCCAAGTGCTGGTGGCTCGGATCCAGGATGGAGCACCCAAAGGGCGCTGGGTTCCATGGGATGATGGCCACAAAGCTTTTCTTGCACATCCCCGGAGCCCATGGGTGCTCCCTGAGCCTCAGTGTGTTCTGCCCCCCCAGCACCACCAGCCACGGGCAGGATCAGCCCCAGCCACTCCACCTCCCTCTGCCAAACCCCATCCAGATGCCGACACGTCCCCGTGCCTGTTTACCTGGTGGAAAGGGGCGAGGAACTCATCCTCCCCTTCCCACCCAGCACTAATAGCAGAGATTAGCGGATTAAGCAAACCGCAGGGACGCAGGTTGGGTATTTACCCTGCTGCTCGGTGCAACCCACCGGACAGCTGCAACAGGTATCACTGGTGCCACGCAGTCAGGGCGAACCCGATCCACCTCCCACAGCACCCCAGAACTTTTCCCAGGCGATGCCCAGGGCCCTCCACCCCGCCACCCATCACCCGCAGGGACAAGCAGCCGCGTTACCTTCGATGCTCTTGGGCTCCTTCTCGAGGGTCCTGCTCTTGCAGCGCACTCCCTCGCCGCTGCCGTCGATCCAGACGTAGGTGACCTGAACCCTGCCATCCTGGGGCAGCCTCATGTACTGCTCCCGCACCAGCTTGTTCAGCCTGGAGCTGTGCGACACCGACATGGCGACGGCCCTGCGAGGGCGCACAGGTGAGTGCCACATCACCCCCGGCCCATCTCCCCACGGGGATGTCACAAACCAACCTCCCAGCCCAAAACGAGCCACCCCAAAACTCCCCCTCCCCGCTGCCTCCCCCAGCCCAGCGGAGTGTCCCCGGCGGGACTCGAACCTGCGGCCCCGCGCTTACCGGCCGCAGCGCTGCCCGCGCCCGCTCCGCCCGCGCTTTAAAGGCGCCCGCGGTCGGGGGCGGCGCGGAGGCGGCTCCGCCCCGGGGCGGCAGCGCCGGGCCCCGCTCCCCACCCCCGGGACACCCATTGAGGACGTTCCGTATTGTTTTCTTTCCTTATTAAAATATTACTTATTCAAAACGGCAGCTACCGCGCGAGTAAAGCATCGCTTTATTTAAAAAGTAGTGGGTTACTGGCTAAATAACTTATTGTTTATTAAAAAAATAACAAGTGTTACTCATTGAAAATATTATTTACCACCTTCCGTCCCCTCTGCGTGTGTCATCCCTCTTGGCCTCTTGTTTGTGTAGGGTTGCCCTCTCACACGTGTGCAGGTGCTTTTGCCCCAGCTCTGCTAAGTTGCTGTCGGGTGAGGAGCCGGGGAGGCTGTTGGGTTCCAAACACCCAAAAAACCTGGCTTTCACCCCAAAAGCCTGGCTGCGACCATGCCCTGTGGATGTGTGATGGAGTGGATCTGGGTGCCTGGGCGGTCCTGGGGACATCAGTGACAATCAAAGCCCAGGGGACAGGGACAGCCCGATCCCTGGGGACAGGGGCAGGCAGATTCCCAGGACAGGGACAGCCAGATTCCCAGGACAGGGACAGCCAGATTCCCAGGACAGCGGCAGCCACATGCCTGGCAGCCCTACCACTACCTCTGTCCCCCCATCCTGCCCTGGACACCCCAGGAATGCCCCCTTCCCACCCGGCTTCAGCCCCCCGTGGCTCCAGGGCTGGGTTTGCCCCCAAGGCTTTCCTTCGGAGGCAGGAAATGCTGAGGGCTGCAGGGAGAGCTGCCGGGAAAACACTGAAATCCCCTGCTTCAGCCCTTCCCATCCATAAACCGCCGAGTTAAAGTACAATTTTTTAAGCACCAGAGCGTAGTAAAGCCTCTTTAAACCCCCAAACTATCCACGCTCAGCACAGGCTCTGCTGTGATTTACAGCCAGCGAAAACCCCTCGGCCAACAGGTGTGAATGTGAGTCGATTATTTCAATATAGCAGCAATTTCCAGCTATTGAGCCGAACGCAGATCCAATTAGGTGAATTAAACGCCTCGCTGCCTTCCCAGTTTTCCATAGATCCTGCGTGAGAGGCTCCCACGTGCCGGAGCAGACAGACCCCGAGCGTGCCAATGCACAGCCAACACGGCACAGCCCGTGCCGGCGCCTCCGGGGCTTATCTCCAACACTCCCGGATTTTTTTCTGGGAGGAGGGCAAGATTCCAAACAACCCCCCAGCAAATCCGCCGGAGGAGCGCACCTCGTCTCTCCAGCCTCGGGTTTAAAGCAGTTTTTCGATGTTACAAAAGGAGAAAAGGCTTTAAGGCATGACTGGGCTCTAAAGCAGTTGGGTTTTTGCTAATTCCCCTGTTTCTTAAGGCAGACTCATGTTTGTGGCTGCCTGACTCACCCCCAGGAATGTTTTTCTGCAAAACAATAAAACATCTGCACCAGGGAAGCGAAAAAAACCACTTCATGGTTGATTGCCCCCCCCAGGACATCTCCTCCCCGGGCACTGACCCAAGACATCAACTGTTTTTCTTCTGAAGGTGTTTTGGTCCCGCAGGCAGATAAAGAATCGGGAAGGAATCTGAAAGCACTTGGGATTGCACAAGAACCAGGAAATGAGATTGGCAGCGAGAGAAGCAAAACTTAATTAGCAATTTTGGTGACCGGACGGTGACATCAGTGGCAGCGGGCTGCGGGCCGGCCGGACGTCACCCACCCCACCACTCGTGGGTGCTGCCCTGAGCAGAGCGCCTGGGAAGGAGAAGGTTGGCACCCAGGGATGTGCCCAAGGTCCCTGGAGCAGTGGTGGCAGGGCCACACAAGGCTCCCCCGTGTCCTTGACGCTGCCCCGGTGACATCCAGGGCCTCCTGCGACCGAAGCTGGGGTGCAGCTCGAAAGCAGCCACCTCCCTCTGCGGGGTGTTTTAGGGACACATCCACGAATGTGGTTGCAAAGCTCAGCATTTCCTCATTCTTCTTTGGAAATCATCCCAGGGCAGGAGGAAATGCAGCCCTGGGTGTGCAGCCCTTTCCTGGAGGCGTTGCAACAGAGCCGGCGCCGTGCCGGGGAGGCATCAGCGGCTCTGCCTTGGCTCCCTGCTCCCATCTCCATCTCCATCCCGCCTGGGGAGCTGCAGCCCGCGGGACTGGCCTCAGGGCTGGAGAAGCAGGGGCTGATGCTGGGCAGGAAGCACAGAGATGGATCTGCATCCCTCGGGAAGCGTCGCAACCCCACCCAAGGAGAGGGGAGCTGCCTCCCCCGAGCCCGCAGCGCTGCATCCTTCACAGGCAGCAGGAGCAGCGCCGCTGTGTTCATTGAGGGGTTCAGCCAAGACCCTGCGCCTTCCTGGGAATGGGAGAGCCTCATTTTATTCCCAGTGAAGCTCTGGCTTCCCTCCTGGATGTGCCCACCTGTGCAGAAATACCCCGGAGCTTGAGTGGGCTCAAACCCAGGGAGAAATGGAACAAAATCCAGGCGGTGTTAACGCTCACCAGAAACCTGGATTGGGAAGCAGAGCTCCTCTGTGAACAGCTGGAATCGCTGAGCACCAAGCCACCCAAAAGGGGAAGACAGAACCAACACCAATAATCCCTCACCCAGGAGGGCAAACACGGTGGGTTTGTGGTGTTTGGGGACTGCAGGGACAGCAGCAGCCTGCGGGTGCGCAGGCGTGGAATCACAGAATTCCCAAGGGTGGAAAAGATCATCGAGTCCAGCTGTTACCCCAGCACAGCCAATGCCACCCCTACACCACGTCCCCAAGTGCCACGGCCCCGTCCCTGCCCAAACACCACCCCCGAGGCAGCTCACCAAACACACGAAATTATTTCATACCGAAAAGGATTTTGGCAAGCAGGAAAAAGTGTTTCTGCCGTAGGAGGTTGGGCACTGCTTAGTCAGTTTTTCCTGGGACCAAGCCTTACCTCACCACAGCCTAACTCCAGCCATTTCTATAGCAACAACTCTGTTACACCAACAACAGCGAGCACGATTCACATCTGCATCTTCCAGGCTCTGGAATTAACATTTCACCCCAAACAAGCCCAGGCTCCCTGCAATCAGCGGCTCCTGCCCGCTCCCCTCCACGCCAGGTACAGTAAATATTAACCACCACGAGGCTCCCGACTCAGGGAATCAGTGACTGGCCCAAGGTCGGAGCCGAGGGCAGGAAAGGGAGCGGGGGTGTCCTTGGAGAAGGAAAAGGTCACAGATGAAATCTCAGGAGGACTTTGTGAAGCCCGTTCAGAGCTGCAGCTCAGAGGGGTTTCTCCACGTGGAGGACAGCAGGGAGAGAGCTGATTCTGCTTTGCTGCTACAGCCCGGACCAAGCATCACCTCTGGTGTCAGCTGGGATGTCATCCCAGGACCCACAGGGCTGTTCCCCTTCCCAGTGCCCTTTTTTGGGGGGGTGATGGATCAGTCTGCAGGCAGCGATGCCCGGAGAGCCCTCCTGGGGAGACCTGGCCAAGCCCTAAGTACTCCCTGTTTTTATCTCTCTGACTTTGAGGCTTTATCAGCCCCAGCATTTCCCAGCCTTGCCAAAATACACCAAAGGTATTTTTTGCTTTCATAGGAGTAATAAATCCTTAGGGAAATTTTCCAGATTGAAAATCTGCAGTAACACAACGTGTTTTACCACAAAGGGGTTAAACACAGACCAATTTACCTCCTGGGGTGACTTTTTATAACTTCCCCCTGCTGCAGCAGGGCAGGGGCTGGGCCTTGGCTGTCAGATCCCTCCCCACACTTGCCCAAAGAGGGATCATCCCTGGGCACAAAGCGGGGATATTGGGGTGAAGAGTTTGGGGTTTACTCTAAATCCTCCTCCAGGATTCAGGACGCTGCTCGGGACTGAGGGAGTTTCTCCCCAGTTTTTAAACCCCCAAAGCATCTCCCAGAGACCAGGACCACGGAGCCCCACGGGAGAGCATTCCCTCTGCCCGGGCTGGGTGTTTTTGTCCTGCCAAACAGCTCCACGGGGAGATTAGAGGGAAGGCAAAGAGCAGGATCGGCAGGAGGAGCCCGGCACAAACACCATAAAGGGATTAGAGGGGCTGGGGGCAGAGCAGGTGGGAATTTTCCTGCGCTGGAAGAGATGGCTTTTTCCAGCTGGGGAAACCAGGGGCATTCTGTGGGGGAAGGGGGTGGCCCAGCAGGGCTGCAGGAACGGGCTGGGAACGTGCTGGGATGGGGCAGGAGGTGGCCAAGGAGGGTCAGATCCACGCTGAGGGGCCAGCAGAGAGCAGGCAGTGCCCAGGGGGGCTGTGCTGGCACTCCCCTGTCCCCAGCACACACCCACTTCACACTTTTCCTGCAGAACAGCTGAACTGACAGTTTTCCTTTACAGTTAAAACACATTTAGGCAACAGCAAATCTCCTTAGATTTGCACCCAAACCACTTCGCCTCCATTCACGTAGTGCTGCCTCGGCTTTTTCTGTGCATGCACACATAAATACATTTATATATGACATATAAATACAAATATATCTGCACACACACATCATTCTTTATGTCATACTCAAATATGCCTGGGGAACCCACAGCCCCAGCCCAAGCAGCTCTTCAGTGGCCACCAAAACACCCAGCACCAGCCCTGTGAACTGAGATCCTGCCACTCAGACAGGATTCCCTGCAGGGATTAGGAGCCCTGATCCCCTCCAGGGATTCCCCTGCAGCCTCCCAGGTCTGTGGGAGCTGCACAGACACATAAATACATGTAAATATGACATATAAATACATATATATATCTGCACACACACATCATTCTTTATGTCATACTCAAATACGCCTGGGGAACCCACAGCCCTAGCCCAAGCAGCTCTTCAGTGGCCACCAAAACACCCAGCACCAGCCCTGTGAACTGAGATCCTGCCACTCAGACAGGATCCCCTGCAGGGATTGAGTCCTGATCCCCTCCAGGGATCCCCCTGCAGCCTCCCAGGTCTGTGGGAGCTGCACAGACACATAAATACATGTAAATATGACATATAAATACATATATATATCTGCACACACACATCATTCTTTATGTCATACTCAAATACGCCTGGGGAACCCACAGCCCTAGCCCAAGCAGCTCTTCAGTGGCCACCAAAACACCCAGCACCAGCCCTGTGAACTGAGATCCTGCCACTCAGACAGGATCCCCTGCAGGGATTGAGTCCTGATCCCCTCCAGGGATCCCCCTGCAGCCTCCCAGCTCTGTGGGAGCCGCCAGTGCAAGCCAGGCTCCCTCACAGCACAGATCCGCAGAAAGCTCTTGGAAATTATTTTCGCAGAATCACAGAGTCGGTGAGGTTGGAAAAGACCCCGAGCCTCCTTTTCTCCAGGCTAAACAACATTTTTGGGGGTAATTTTCAGCTTCAGGGATGTGTGGACATTTGTTAGGGTGAGGCTGCAGAAAGGGCTCGGAGCGGGGGCACAGGGTGCCCTGAGCATATAAAATAATAATAAATCATTAGCAGAATAAAATATTAGCAGAATAAACCCCAGCTATAAACCTCAAACAGGCTTGCCCTGACAGGCTTTAGTTTGAATTTCCTTTATAATCCTGTGACAGTGACTTGGAAAAGGAATTGGGGGAAAAGGAGGTGGCACATGCCCAACCTCAGGACACCAAAGTGAGAGGAGACAATCTCCTGCTGAACAGCTACAATCTGCTGGTTGTTGAGGCAGGAAAAGCAGCACGGGCAGGAGTAGGAACACAGAACCCACTGGACAGGGGAACAACTGGGCTGAATCTCACCCAAACCTTCCCTGGGATCACTCACAGGGAGCCAGGAAGGGAGAGCTGCCTGGGGGACACAAACCAGGGCTGCCCCAGCTCATGGGGAGCAGGCAGAGGGGCCAGGGCAGCCCAGGGCTTCTTGGGCAGCAAAAAGGATCAGATTCCCTGTGATCTCTGCAGAGAAGGGCCCAGCAGGCTCTGACTCACAGCGGGAACTTTTCTCATCCCTTCAGAGAGAGAAATCGTGAGCTGGAGCTCCCCACACTGGAACCAGGAGCCCCATCCCATGGGCTCTCCCTCAGCTCTTCACCTTGGGAAAGGACAAGTGACAGAAGGAGAGGAAAGCTGCACCAGGGGAGACTGAGATTGGATATTAAGAAAAAAAAATCTCATTGAAAAGGTTTTAAAGCACTGGCACAGGCTGCCAGGGAACGGATGGAGTCACCCATCCCTGGAAGTGTTCAAGGAAATGTGTGAATGTGGCACTTGAGGACATGGTTTAGTGGTGAACAGTGGTGGTGCTGGGCTGAGAGTTGGACTTGATGATCTTAAAGGTCTTTTCCAGCCTTAATGATTCCATGATTCTGTGGTAGCTGCCCTGTGCCATCCCTCCCCAGAATCCCGGGATGAAAACCCAGGGAATTTTACCCAACAGCATTAATTTCAGCAAAACTAAATATCAAAAATCTCAACGTTCACCCAAACTCCCACAGCTCAGAGCGCTCAGAGCAGAGTCTAAGCAAGCAGTGAACCACCAAGAAGATGAACTCCCTTTAAATGTCAATAGAATTATCAGCAGCAGCGATGGATGCACCCAGGGAGGCCACAGCCTCCTTGCCCAGCTGGTTTCCCAGCCCATATCCTGTTTGGCAACCCCAGTTTGCAGCCTTACACAAATGCAAAGCTTTTTTCACTTCCCTCCCTGCCCACACCGAGCCCTGGCTGCTGCCAGCAGAGCTTTCAAACCAGTGTGACTTCGTCTGGCCAAGTCATGAGGGGATTTTTCCTGAGAAAAGAGGACGAGGCTCCTCGCTGGTGGTTTCTGTTTTCTCAGTGCTGCTTTCCTCATCTCCTTGCAATCACGAGCTTTCGGGAGCTGGGGCTTTTAAAGGGTAAAAAAAAAATTAATTAAGTACTTTTAAAGCAATTTTAGAGCTTGCAGGATTTGGCCTTTGGTGCACAGAACAAGGCTGCCTTGAAGAGGTGCCATGTCTGAGGCCTCCAGTCCAGCTGGGTAGGTATTTTGGGGGGAAAAAGGTTTGTTTTCTAGGGAAAACCACCTCACTGCCAGCTGACTGCAGGCCTCTTAGCAAAGAAAAGGTAAATTCTGGCAGGTTCATGCAGGGCAAAGCAGCCAGAGGTGCTTCAGCACTTTGGGCACTGGGTTTGAGCTTCAGAGGCTGGAACTCCATCCAGATCCTACAAAGGTAGAACCAGAAGCTCCCCTTGGTGGGGCTTTAATGGGAATTTCAACCAAACCCAGACCCCTAGAAATCCCTGCTTCTGGGGGAAAACACTCTCTAAGTGTTTTCATTTTTTGAAACATTTTCTGAGTGTTTCATTTCATCTTGGCCTTGTTTAACCCCTTGTGCGAGTAGATTGGTCCCAAATGAATTCCTTTTTCTTCCCAGCAGGGCATCCCCATCCACGCTGGTTTCCATCCCCTTCTCAGACAAGATCAGGCTGATCAGGTTTGTTTTCCTGCCACTCCAGAGTTACCATCCCACCTGGATGCTCATCCCAACCTCCCAACAGTGATACAACACTGAGACCCAAATGCAGCTTCTGTCACTGCCCAAATCTTGGGGAGCTCTCCCAGATTGGAGCCACGAGATTGGGGTGAGCTGGAAATGATCCCCACATCCCCCCCTGCCCCTCATTCTCTGCCCAGCGCGACCAGGGGCATGACCCTGAGGATTTACCCTTCCTCAGCAGCCAAACCCAAACATCACACTGCTGACACCGTGAGCCCTGAGGGGCACAGCCACGCACAGCAGCCCCCTCTGCACCCCCAAATCTGAGCCTCCAGCCTGGCCAGCGGGGCTCCAACCCCCCAGCACGGCTGGAGACACCCCAGAACACCCAGAGGCAGTCCCTGGGCAGCTCTGTGTGCAGCTGGAGCAGGGGCACAGCCAGCTTTAACAACCCCAAACCCCTGCCCCTCTCTGCAGCCCCATCCCCTTGCCCTGTTTTACCCCCTAGGATGGAGCAAAGCATCCCCCCAGCACCTCTCTCCTCAGCTGCCCAAAATTTGGCAGCAAAACCTCCTCACAAGGACCAGCTTTGTCTCTGCTCCCCTCTCACCTGCATCTCCACGGCTGCCAGCTCCTTTGCTGCTTCCCACAAAACCATGGCACAGCTCTCACACCCTAAATCAACCCCTCTGCCACCCTCCGGCCTCTCCGGGCTGCAAAATCGCTAATTACCCCTTTAATGAATGAACACAAAGAGCTCTGGGATGTCCCTGATGGGCTCGGTGTCACTGCGGGTGTCATTTCCCTGTGCCCAAGGTGCTGCTGAAGGCGGGGGCTCTGCTGCCCTCTTGGCTCAGGCAGCCACAGAACAAGTCAGGAAAAGTCAAATTTCACAGAGAAAAGTCAAGTTTATTGTTCTGTGTGACCAGGAGCTTGTAAAAAACTCATAATTTTTTAGCTGGGCTGGGCTTGGAAAGGCTGGTACCACCCTCAGGGCAGAGAGGTGCTGGGGCCAAATAAACATTGGCATCTTCCAGGGGTAAACTGAGGTGCAAAGCAGCCACCGATGGCTCCATTCCTGGCAGAAATGGATTTTGGACCTTTTTTGGGGGGACTGACCCCAGCAGGGGCCACAAGTCAGCCCAGTTTGGGGCTAAACACAGGCCAGTTGGGCAGATTTTAATGAATAAGGGGTTTTAAACCAAAACTCGTGCCTGGGACATCCAAAGGCACCTTTTCACACAAATCCCTCTTGTAAATATTTATCCTGCTCCAGCCCCCACCAGCGAGGAGCCCTGGAGGTGCTGGCAGGCTCGAGTGGCCTCTTGCCAGGACAGGAGCTTTTAAAACTGCTTTTGTTTGTGCTCAGAGCAGGAAAAGTCACCAAGGTCCTGGTTGCTGGGTCTCAGGGGACGTGGCCTTTCAGTTTGCAGCCTCTGCTCCCTGCGAGTCACCCTCGATGATTGACTGCCCTGCAGATTTTCCCCCGTCCATTTTCCAGCTGTTTTGGGTGCAAAATGAACTGGAAAAGGCAGCTCATCCCCTCCAACACTGCAAAGCTGATTTGGAGCCCTCACTGGTGGGGTCTGAGCTGTTGGGGCTGGAGGAGCAGAGAGTGAGTGGGTTGAAAACTGGGGGAGAGGTTGGGTGGTGATGGGTGGCACAAAGTTTAGCAGCCAGTGACTGATTCTGCATCCCTGGGGTCAGTCGTGGCAAATCTGGCTCCAGCCGTGATTAACACCTTCCTTATTGATCTGGATGATGGGGCAGAACGTCCTTTGGGCAATTCTTGCTGTTGGCACCAGACTGGGAGGGATGGGTGATGTGCCAGAGGGCCGTGGTGCCACCCAGAAGGACCTGGACGGGCTGGGAATGGGGAGGCAGGAATCTTACAGGGTTCAACAAGGAGAAATACAGAGGGATAAGCACCAGTACCTGCTGGGAAAGGCAGGAAAGAACCTGATGGTCCTGAACTGAGCCCCTAATGAGGGTGGTGGCACCCTGAGCTGCCAGGTGTTGCCTAAGGGCTGAGGGAGGTGATGTTCCATCCTCGGAGATGCTCAAAAGCCACCTGGACGTGGCACCCCTCTCTGGGTGACCCTGCCTGAGCAGGATTTTGGCCTGGGTGGCCTCCCGAGGTCCCTTCACCTCCCCAGCTCAGTGGGGGAGGAACAGAGCTCACTCAGAGCAGGATGGGTTTTGGCTGGGCGCGTTCGGCCCCGCTGCGGTGAGGCTGTGCCAGCTCAGCCACAGGAAGCACCTCTGCAAGTCACCACCCAAAAATGTGGCTGAATGGGCCCTGTTCCTGCTGGGCAGGGGGCTCTGGCTGCCCACACACCAGACTGGCACTGCTGGCATCCCACAGCAAGGCTGGGATGGATCCTCAGCCCTGCTCCCAGGGATTTCCCCAGCCCTGCGTCAGCAGCCCCGAGTCCTTCCCCCACGGGTGCCCACTGGGCTCTGACATCACCAGAAACCTCCCAGCGGCTCATTATCGGTATTAATATGCAAATAGCTGATGTTTCCTGGGCAGGAGGGGCTGTGGGAAATCCAGGGAATGTGCAGAAGGAGGCGTTTGGAACTTTCTGCTGAAACACGGGGCTGTGGCTGCAGGATCTGTTCCCAGTTCCCAATCTGTTCCCAGTTCCCTCCCAGCAGTGATAATCTGGATTAACCAAGGAGTGGTGTGCTCATGCTCCTTACAGGCACACGAATCCATCTCAGAAAGGCAGAAGGAAAGCACCTTAAAATACTATGAGCTTAAAACCATTTTCCTCAAAGTGAATAGGGACCATATTCCCCAAAGTTCCTTTAAATCAAATATGTCTGGAATGGAAGGATTTTACTGGAGTTACTGATGCTGAGTAAACTGAGGAGAGACCGTAGGGTTTAGGGGGTGTTTAGGGTAGGTTTTGGGGTTTAAATGTAGCCCGAGCTAGCAGTGCTTGCAGGGCTGTAGAAATGCTTTAATTCCTGGTTATTTGCCACTCCTGGGAACAGCTCTGGGTGTCCCAGCTGCCTGTCCCAAGGGCATCACTGCTGAACATTAAGAATAAAAAGGTGAATGTTGACCCGCAGAAGTGTTGAGTACCAGAATCATTAGAGTTATGCTCCCTGGTGGAATAAAAAGGGATTTTCCTGATTCAGTTCCTCCCCATCTCTCGCTCAGCTGGATGTGGAAATGTGAGGTGTCATCTGTCTGCTGGCACTTTGCAAAAGTGGGGACAGGGACAGGACCTTTTCCCACAGATATAAACAAACATCCCCTTGTTTATGCATCAAATCACTAACCCAAAAGTATTTCCTCCTCTAAATAAGAGCCCAAATCCAAGGTGCAGTTTCTGCTACCCACAAGCTTTAGGCAGGTGCTGGAAATGGGATTTATCCAACGAGGATGTTCTGACAGCAGGGGACACCTTTCCTCTGAGCCTGCCAGGTGCATGAGAGACACAAATTCAATTAAGCCTCACAGCAACCCCGGTGAGGCAGGCTGGTGGGGATTAATCAAGGAATTAATTAGTACACAGAAGCCCAGTTAGAATACAATTTTGTCAGTCACTTCTGCCCCGCCCTCAATAGCAGGTTCTGGGATAAACAGGTCATTTGTAGGGTCACCCCAAACCCAAAGTGGAGTGCTGGGAAGAAAAACCCTGGTGGAAATCCCAGCTATTGCCCAGCTCCTCTTGGGAGATGAGGAATTGCTTCCTCCCATCCTCTCCCAGCAGCACTCACTGCAGCATTTTCCAGAAACACAGAGAAAATCCAGGTCTCTGTGCCTGACTTTGCTGATGCAAAAAGCAAATCCCAGTTGCTCTGTCAACTGCAGGTTTTCCATTAAAAAAAAGCAAGGTGGAAAGGGGAAGGACAATTCAGACAGATTTGAGGGATGGAGAAGTGAAATGTGGATCCTCTGTCATGCTCATAGGTTGAGTTTACAGCAAATCCTAAAAATAAACCCTGACTTCCAAGCTGTTTCCTTACCTAGAGGAGCATCTCCTCTCTCTGTCTCCTGCTCTAGTCCTCATTTCATTCAATCGAGAATTTTGAGTGGTAAGAATCACACCTAGGAATTACTACAAAATTTGAAATGGGCTTTAACTTAACAAGGCAAAGCAGAAAAAAAAAAAAAGAAAAGAAGTTTATTTTTGTTTAACTTGAAGGGGAGTCACACAAACCATTAGCCACAAACTTGCCTGGAGAGCAGCAGTAGAAATGCCCCTGGATCCCTGGCAGTGTCCAAGGCCAGGCTGGACAGGAATTGGAGCACCCTGGGACAGTGGAAGCTGTCCCTGCCCATGGCAGGGGTGTAACAGGAGATTTAACATCCCTTTTAACCCAAACCAGTCTGGGATTCTGGGATTTTATAATCTGGATGTGAAGGGGAGGAACCAGGACCCACACCCAGCCCTGCAGCTCTGAGCATGGCAGAGATTTTCTCACCTTTCTTGTATAAAACCCCTTCACCTGCTGCAGCCACCACAAACCCCAACAGCATCAGGGTGACACCCACGGAAAGCTTTGCCTTTAGAAATAATTCCTGTTAAAGCAGAATAAAGTGAATAAAGCAGCACCCAGAGCCACAGGGGACACTTACCCTGTCCTCCCTCGGGGCCAGGCTGTGGGAGAGCAGCACAAGCTCCTTCAGACTCCCCAGGTGAGAACTGAAGGGCAGCAGGAGGCTCTGGCTGAACAGGGGGAGGGAGATTTCAGCAGTGAAACTCCAGCACCTCAGCAGGCAGCAAAAGCAGCAGCTGGTTTACCAAAACAGCTGGGTTTTGCTCAGAATCCCCCAAAAATGGAGCCTCTGGGGTTGGAGATGCTGGTGAGTGGAGGGATGGAGGTGAAGGGGTGGCTTGGCCCCGCTGAGCACGGCAGGAAGCATGGAGGGGTGCAGAGCTCAGCAGGGCTGGGGTGACATCACTTCCCAAAACACTGGGTGACATCACCTCCCACTGCTGGAGCACCAGGGATGCCTAAAGAGGCCAGCCCAAAAACAGAGACTGGACAGGAGGAAGGAAATAAAGGTGGATATTTATTTGAAAGGCCTTCAGAGGCACACCCTGGGCAGGCCAAAGGCTGCACCCAAGATGGACCCCGAGTCACGAGTTCTTCACACTTTTATAGCTTTGCTCCATTTGCATCTCAACCCAATTTCACCAATTAAACTTTAGCTAATGATGGAATTTCCCCTCAGCTTGCCCCCCTTCTCAAGATGCTGGGTTACACATTTTGGGCCTAGGCCGGGCTGGGTGTCCTTGGAGAGCAGCCTGGAGAGGTTTGTTCTGTCTGTCTCAGCATGAGAGAGCAGCAGCTCACAGGCTGCAGGACACTGCAGAGTTACACACTGGGAATGCAGGATTTGAAAAATATAAAAGTTAAAATCTAAGGCATCACCAGCGGGTGAGTGACCACAGCAGCAAGGCCAGGGGAGCTGGGCAGTGGGTCAGGGCTGCCAGGGGCTGCAGACACCAATAAACGTGAGCAGCTGTGACCTCAAGGGCAGAATCTCACACCAACAGGGGGTTGCAGCTCCCCGGCTTGAGCTCAGCACCGAAATCCAGCAGCTGTGGGTGCAGTTTGGCCCAGTACCAGCTGCAGACTGGTGGGATCCCAGCTCTGGATGGGGAGATGCGTCCCCAGGTCACACCAAATGCCCCAAACAAACACCACATGGAAGGTCAGAAAATGGGAATTTCTGAAAATGCCTTCCCAGGCAAAAGGAAGTCCCAAGAGGATTTGCTGAGTGGTTCAGAAGGTGATCTCCAATTTGTGGGCTCCAGCAGTGTCCTGATCCAAGCCCAACCTGCAAAACTGCCTCCACCTCCATTTGCACCAACCCTTTGCTCTCCAAGGCAGGACTCATCCACAGCCGAGGTTAAAAGCTCAGAGAGTGAAATCTGGATGCTCCATCCCCATGAACTCTTTGAGACCTGATGGAAACAGTCCCTGCAGCGAGGTTAATCCATGGATGGTCCACACTTGATGCTTTAGAGCCTCCCTGTGAGCAGCTCTGGGTGACCGGGGCTTTCACTGACTTGCTGTGAAAGGGCTGAAAACTTAAATTCAAGCTAAAAAGGAAGTTTCTGACAAAAGTGTGGTTTAGGGTGCAGCCCACGGAGTCTATTTCGAGCAGAGCCACGAGCCCCCACAGCCTCCTGCCCCAGCTGAAGCCACACGAGCTGACTTCCCCTGTTCCCCTCAGGGGAAGCTGCACCTGGAGCATCCGTGAAGTGCTGGTTCACATCTTTTCTGTGGTATTTTGGGGTGTGTGTCTTCTTTTGGACCAAACAGCACAGCTCAGTGCTGGTTTGGGATCAGAGGCACTGCTGGTTGCAGCACATGAGGGGATCCTTGTGAATTCCTGTCCAGAGGCATTCCTGGTGTATTGTGACATCACAGTGATGCCTTACATTTTAGCTTTTATATTTTTCACATTCTGCATTCCCAGTGTGTAACTCTGCAGCGTCCTGCAGCCTGGGAGCTGCTGCTCTCTCATGCTGAGACAGACAGAACAAACCTCTCCAGGCTGCTCTCCAAGGACACCCAGCCCGGCCTAGGCCCAAAATGTGTAACCCAGCATCTTGAGAAGGGGGGCAAGCTGAGGGGAAATTCCATCATTAGCTAAAGTTTAATTGGTGAAATTGGGTTGAGATGCAAATGGACCAAAGCTATAAAAGTGTGACGAACTCGTGACTCGGGGTGCATCTTGACCTGGCTTTGGCCTGCCCAGGGTGTGCCTCTGAAGGCCTTTCAAATAAATATCCACCTTTATTCCCTTCCTCCTGTCCAGTCTCTGTTTCTAGGTTGGCCTCTTTAGGCATCAGTGGCACAGCCCTTCCTCACTGGGGAGTCACCCCTCTCCCACGTGGGGGAAATGTGTGCCCAGGGGTGCTGAGGGGTGCAGAGTCAGACCCAAACCCCTCAGGGGACTGAAGGTACAGACAGGTGCCCACTGGCCACCCTCGGCTGTGTCCTCCTCACCCTGGGCCATTGGTCAGCCCAAATTCCAAGGGGAAGGTGAGTCCTTACGGGGTCTGGGCTCAGCTCTGGGTTTCACCACTCCCTCAGGGCTCTGGGGTCCACACCACTGCAGACTGAGAGAGATCCCAAGCTCTCCACCATCACCCAGGTGTGTTCCTCAGGCAGGACTTTCTCCAACAGAGCTGCAGAGTGACCTGGATATTAAAAAACCCAAAGCAAACCTACAACCAGCACCCGAAACCAGACTCTGGCTGGCAGTCCTGGGTTCCTCTGTGCAGAGGATGAGAACATGAACATTTGTGCCATAAATTCAGCTTTTATCCATGCTTTTATCACTAAATTCAGCTTTTATCACCACCAGCTTCCAGCCAACACCTTCGCTGGGTCCCAGGCAGGGGAAGCCAAAACCAGCAGAGAGACACGAGGGCTGAATGAGAATCACAGTCTGAGCTCTGTGTACGTAAAAGAGTTTATTGGGAGTAAACAAGATTATATTTACAGGGATAAATCCAGCATGAGAAGGCAGTCCTGGCCCTTCACCCTTCCCTAAAATGCTCTCTGTCCCTGCTCAGTCTGTCTGTCCTGCTGAGGCTGGGAGCCCAGCACGGTCCCTGGGGCCAGTCCCACCCTGCCCCACTGCAGGAATTAACTCAAACCCTTTTTCCACAGCCAGAGCTCCCAAACTCCCACAGGCTCCGGCAGGAGAGTGGGGAGAACATGCCCCAAACATCCCCCAAACATCCCCCAAACATCCCCCAAACACGCACCCAGCTCCAGGGGAGCAATTTCCCCCAGCACACAGAAACACTTCCTGAATGTTTTCCCTCCCAACACCTTCTCCATCTGCTGCTGTCACTTTTACCTGCATGGATCAGGGCAGGGGAACAGAGCTGAGGCACAATTCCAGAGTTTATGCTTTGAAATGTGCAGGAACTGTTCACAGCTGCCTCTGCCTTCTTTTTAGAAACCATCTCAACACAAGGTGTGAACTTCAAGGTAGAAACTTCATCTCCCCCAGGTGAAAGTGGAGATTCACATCCAAGTTCCTGCTCCAGCCTGCCTGGGAGAGAGGATTGGGAACTTCCAGCTCTGGGTGACCGAACAAACACAGCATCAACCGCCAGGAACGATTTGCAAACAACCCAGCAGCAGACAAATGTGCAAATGTAGCTGGTGCCTGCTCCTGGATAATGAATGCAGAATCTATTCCCACTCCCCTTCCTAGCTGCCCCTGGATAATGCATCTGCAGGCCTGAGTCAGGCTCACAAATGGTTGGCAACGAGGAAAACAGGCTGTGTTTGAGCCAAACATTGTGTTCAGCAAATAAGGAGCAGTTTTGCCATGGGCAGCTGCTGTCGGAGCCCAGGGTCAGAATCCCTCCACCATTCCCACCCTGCCCACAGCAGCTCTGGGGGCTGCAGGGTGCCACAACTGACTTGTGCCTCTAAAATCTGATTTTATGCCTTAACAGCAGAGTCTAAAAGAGCACTATTGTATTCCTGCCCCACCTATCTGCTCATTAGAAAGTGGCTCTTACGTTTATTTGCCTCAGCTGCTGGGAAGGCTCCAAAAATGCTAATTACAAGGCTGTTGCAGTAAATTGCATTTGGTGACATAACTCTGAGTCACCGGTTCAGGGCATTTTCCCTCCTCTTCCCTGGAGTAACGAATTTAACAAAGGTGGGGAGAAGCAGAAAAAAAATGACAGGCTCTTAGTGCATGAGAATTAACAGGGAGCCAGCATTCCCAAAGTGCTGTGACTTCTGTGTGTCCCAGGGGAGGCAGCTTCTCCTGGGAGTGGTGACAAACTGGACACTGAAGGTTTTCCAGTCCCTTTGGGAAATGCTGCAGTCCCGGAGCAGGAGGAGAGGAGCCTGAAACCACTGGGAGTCTTCCCAGGGCAAATCCCATTTTCCCCCTGGGAATTCTGCTCTCCATCCACTCAGCCCTCGGGGAAGAAGAAAGAAAAGTCACGTCACGGCCTTGGGTGGCAAAAGCCTCGTCCCACCTCGGGCCATCCCAGTGCTCCACGGTGGCTCCTCAGCCGGCAGGGATGAATTCCCAGGAGGAAGGGGCTCATTCCATTCCCTCTGGACCATGGAAAGCTGCAGGGTGCAGATCCCTGCAGGATGATGGTCCCTGGAGGGTGCAGATCCCGGGAGGATGCAGACCCCTGCAGGATGCAGATCCCGGGAGGGTGCAGATCCCTGCAGGATGCAGATCCCGGGAGGATGCAGATCCCTGCAGGATGCAGACCCCTGCAGGGTGCTCTCCGTGTGAGAGGTGCTGCAGACCCCGAGGGTGGCTGTCTCTGGCTCAGCAGTCTCCCCACGTTCCCAGATCTGTGCTCAGGCTTTCCGGATGATCCTTCCCGGTTTCCTCCAGTCCCGGTACCTCTCTCTGCGCACCGAGTGCACCAGGGGCCTGGAGAAGCTCGAGGGGGCTGATCTGGTGCTGCTGCTGCTGAGGAGCAAAGCAAGACATCATTAGTGGCGTGGGACAGGGCTGGGGCACTTCTGCACCCACTGGAGGCTCCTAAAAGCACCGGGAATTTTGGTCCACCACCAGCAAGAGATCGAGTGCTGCGTCCTCCTGCAGCCCCTGGAGCTCAGGGTGGGCAGAGAATCAGGGCTGAGCCCCCCCTGTGCACCTGATGGGATGGGAACCTTCCATCCTGGGTGATGGGAACCATCCCTGGAGGTCTTGGAAAGAGCTGCTGAGCTCCAGGTGCAGCTCAGAACCCCCTAAACAGAACCCCATAAACCCCACGAACATTCAGAGCCCCCAGGACTGTCCCCTCTGGCCAGAGGGGTCACTGGAACCAACTTCCTTCAAAACCTCTTTGAGCAGTTTTCCTTAAAACCACCGAACCCAACAATGTGCACTCCTGGCACTTCTTTGGGATTTTTGGCACCCTGGGTTCCCTCAGGGGGTGAATCAACATTCCATGAACCAAGCCACATGCAGAGAGGCCCAGGACAGTATCAAAGAGCTCTTCCAGGGCCTAAAGGGGCTCCAGGAGAGCTGGAGAGGGACTGGGGACAAGGGATGGAGGGACAGGACACAGGGAATGGCTTCCCACTGCCAGAGGGCAGGGATGGATGGGATATTGGGAAGGAATTGTTCCCTGGGAGGGTGGGGAGGGGCTGGGATGGAATTCCCAGAGCAGCTGTGGCTGCCCCTGGATCCCTGGAATGTCCAGGGTTGGATGGGATTTGTAGCAGCCTGGGACAGTGACCCTGTGGGGTCAGTGAAATGGTTTTTATGGTCCCTTCCAGCCCAGCCCGGTCTGGGATGCTGTGATGGATCCCCCCTGCTCCAGGGCTGGAGGAAAGGGAGCAGGGAGCACAGGGGACCCAGGGCTGTGCCGGGAGAGGCTGGTGATGAATGGAGCGGGGCGGGGGAGCCGCCAGCCACACTGGGAGCGGAGGAAGACAGAGCTGAGGGAAAGCTGTGAATGTGAGAAAAAGCCGCCTCACAACAGAGCCTGTTACTATTCTACTGCCACAAAAGGAGGAAAAGCCCTGAAAATCTGCCTGGGCTGAGGCTCCAGCCCAGAGAGAGCACCCTCCCGTCCTAATTCCTAGTTAGCTCGCTGCTTTATAACTGTATTTCCTAATTGGTTTTCATGTTTATTACCTTTACAGCCTGGGGAGGTGGCACTCAGGGCCCGTGGCAGGAGATGGAGCTTCACCTCCTCAGTGCTGGAGCAGCTCCAGGCTGTGCTGGGAAGCAGAGTGCCCTCACATCCAGCTCATCCAGGGAGCTCTGCCTTGCTCTTACCTCAGGGTTCAGCTCTGACAGGAGGGTTTTGGGTGGCCGCCTTGGCGATGTCTGCAAATCCTTCCTAAAATCCTACAGACTTTGAGTCCCAGATGACAGCAGCCACTCACTGTGGNCTGGGCTGGGCTGGGCTGGGCTGGGTGTCCCAGGTCCCTGTTCTCACCCTAAAGCAGGTCCTGCCTTGGTTCTGTGCTGCTCCTGGCCTGGTGCGAGGCAGAGGAAGCTTTTTCCCACTGCTGAGCCACGGTTTGGACCCATGGAAAACCAGGCCACAGCTGTTTCTGAGCACTTTCTAAGCCCAGGACCACGCTGAGGGGTGAACATCTGGCTCCAGCTGTGCTCTCTGGGCACTGGAAACCTCGTGGGTTCGTGAGTCAGGAACACCTCAGCATTGTGTGAGCCCAGGCTGCACCAGCACCGGGGAGTCCACACGGGACAATCCCAATTCCCCAAAAAGGATCCCAATTCCTCCTGTAATTCTGCAGCTCTCTGGGTCACAGAGCTTCACCTGTTTGTGGTGCAAACTGTGAATTATCTGGGGGGTCCACACAGACCTGGGGCTCTGCTTTCCCAAGCTGGGGGCAGCTGGAGGAGCAGCAGGGTGGGCAGGGTGGGCTGCACACCCAGCTGGGATGGAGAGCACTGGGATGTCTCCAGGATTTGGGGCCCTGCACAGATCACCAGCTTTGGTCCCATGTCCCAAAATGAGGCTGGGTGAGGCAGCAGCTCTTGGGGATTTTGGGTTTTTTAATTCTCTTTAAAAAACCCCAGTCCTGCGACATTATCCTTTCCCACACCCCAAAATGAGGCTGGGTGAGGTGGCACCTCCTGGGGATTTTTTGTTTTTTAATTATCTTTAAAAAACCCCCAATCCTGCAACATTATCCTGTCCCACATCCCGAAATGAGGCTGGGTGAGGCGGCAGCTCCTGGGGATTTTGGGTTTTTTAATTCTCTTTAAAAAACCCCAGTCCTGTGACATTATCCTGGTTGCTTGATGCAAGTTTGGTGTTGTTTGGTGGCTTCCAGCAAATCAAACAACTCCATTAGGATTTCTCTCTGGCATCAGGGCGCCCCAGAGCTCAGAGCAAGTTGTGTCCCAGTTCCTCCCCATGCTCTGCCTTGGACACGGCGAGGAAATCTGCCTCTGACCTCGATCAGAACCCAGCCAGCCCCATCCCTTTCAGGCTATTTCTGCGCTGTCTCCACCCGTGGCAGCGTTCCCAGTGCTGATCATTTCACTGCACAAGGTGCAGCTCAGCCCTGCTGCTCTGGAAATCCAGCTGGGGATGGATTCCTGAGCTGTGGATGAAGGGGCTGGGAGCTGCTGGCTGCTGCTTTCCAGCGAGCCATGGGGTTCCAGCAGCCTCACACCAGAATCTTGGGGTTCTCATCCATGGGGACACCTCTGGGGACACAAACACCTCTGGGGGTGTTTGTGCAGCTCCAGGCACAGCAGGGTGGAATTGTGCCTGGGAATGGTGCACATCAGAGGATTAGGATAAGGACTGAGCTGAGAGCTCTGTGCACTCGAGCTGCAGCAGCCAGACCTGGAGCAAACTGGGTCACAGGAACATTTAGGTCCAAAGCGCTGAGGGGTTGGTGTGAGACATCCTGAGATCTGGCAGGAGGTGGATTTTGGGGTGTGAGTCCCTAATCACACAGCTGATAAGGAATATCTGATGTCCAGATATTCTTCCTGATAAGACCATGCCCCCCAAACACTGTTACATGTGAACAACACTTTAAAAATATTTGCATATTTGCAGGAACAGATCTGAATTTTAAAGACATGCAGCGTTTTTCATTAATTACCCTTATTTCTCCAGCTCGTTTTTGTTGTTGGGCAGAAAAAAAGGGATTGGTGTAGTGGGCACAGCCCAGGGAGTGGGAGGAGACGGAGAGATAGTGACATGCACGGTTGTGATTTAACATGAAATACTCTGATTGCAAGCAGTCTCTGGAGGCTTGTGCCTCATTGATGAATATCATGCATGAAGCGTAGCTCCCTGTGCTACCCACATCCTTCTCTCGCAGGTCTGGTGCTTGGGAACCTGAGTCACAGCAAATATGCTGAGTTACAGCACATTTCCACAGGAAAAAAAATCCCAAAAAAACCCCACCACTCCCAGTCAAACGCCAGGCGTGTTTATCTGTGTCAAACGCACGGGATGCTCAGACAATGCAGGCTCAGAGGATTAACAGCCCTTAATCCTCCCTGGGTGCAGCAATGCCCAGCAGACGAGACAGACACAGACAGATCTACAAGGAGCGTGGATGCACACACAAACAATTCTCCCCCCAAAAAACCCCCCCGAGCGGCGCATTTTTGGGAGCAGGAGCTCACCTGGAAGACCAGACCGGACCCGCCTGCTTCTTGGGCTTGGCCATCTGCTTCTGGTACTCCATCCAGCCGCTCACCAGCTCGTGCAGGATCATCACGTAGAGCAGGAAAATGAGAATCCTGGGATCCATCCGTGGCACCTCGGGGTCCGCCTCATTGGGTACAGGTGACATGGGCTCGGGGGCAGCCGGGGTGCTGCGGGCAGGGCTCGGGGAGCCGCGGGGATGCTGCTGCTGCTGCTGGAGAGCGGGCTGGGCTCCGGGCAGGGTGAATTAGCGCTGGAGAAATCCCCCGGGGGGATCAGAGCCCGCTGCCTGCGGCGTGGAGCGGCACGAACGCGGCTGCGGGTGTTCCTCCCGAGGGCTGGCTCACATCTTGGGGGGCTCCAGCCCTTTTTTGGGTGCCCCCCTCAAAGCTCACGGCTCTGTCCGCATCGCTGGGGTGGCAGGAGGGGAGAGTTGGCTGCCGTGCCCGAGCACAGAGCTCTGTCTGGCTGCGAGGAATAAATTAAACCCCCCCAGTCAATGCCTGGGGATTCTCCGAGCTGGCTCTTCCCAGCGCCTCAGGATTTGGGGCTGCACCGAGCCAATCTTGTTCAGGAGTGTCACTGAGTGTTTCGCAGCTGAGAATTTTTTTCTCCTGCTCAGTTTTCTCACTCCCTTGTTTTGTTTTCCTCGCTGTTATCCCTTACCTGAACCCTCAGCTGCTGTTTCCCCGGTGTGAGGCTGTGTCGGGCTCCTGATGTGCAGGAAAGCTGCAGCCACAGCACCCAAACCCCGGCTCCTCTCCCAGCCCCTCAGCCTCTCTCTGCTCAGAGTGGAGAGTGTTGCTGGTTGTGCCACCAGATCAAAGAATCCCAGACTGGTGTGGGTTAAAAGGGAATTAAAACTCATCTTGTCCCACCCCTGCCATGGGCAGGGACACCTCCCACTGTCCCAGGCTGCTCCAAGCCCTGTCCAGCCTGGCCTTGGGCACTGCCAGGGATCCAGGGGCAGCCCCAGCTTCCCTGGGCACCCTGTGCCAGTATCTGAACACCCTGAGATCCCCTCAGCCTCTCCCTTTTTCCCTCCATGGACACCTGGAATTTCTATCAGGATAAAAGCACAAAGTGCGTCGCTAAGACACTTGTATGAACCAAATAAAAAAATGCCCTCTCAAGAATTGTTTTTAAGACCATCTTGCTCCGAATTTGTGTTATTCCAGTGCAATCTTTCCATAAGTGAAAGAATAAGCCCTCAATAACTAATTATGATCATCCAGAGCCAAACCTATGCCCAGTGGAGCAGAAAAGGGGGCCCAGAGGAGGGGCAAACCCAGGGACCCCCGGGATTCTCCATCCCACAGCTCCCACACAGACAGGGAGAGCTGGGTTTGGGGTGCCCCACGCTGGGCAGTGCAGTTCAGCTGTGCCAAATGCATCACAACCCTCCCAAAATAACCTCACCTCAGGGGAGCTGCTCCTCACCTCACCCAGCTCACCTCACCCACCTGAGCTCAGGGGTTTCTCAGAAACTTTTCCCTTTGTGCGTGCAGTGGCCAGGGCTTGGATAATTATCTCCTAAATACCAATTTAATACACATCAGGGGATGCTAATTCCGTGATAAATCTGCATATGAAATAAACCCAAATGTGCACCTCCAAGTGCTGAGTGACTTTCCCTCAGCCAACTCATGAGGAGCCCAGAAATGCTGAGTAACTCTCTAAATTGGGAGGAGAGGAGCTCGTGCAGGGGAGTGAGCGAGTGAATGAAAGCAGCCAGGGCTGGAGGTGTTCGAGCGGCTCTGAAAATGGGAATATTTGAGGTTCTCCACCAAAGGATAGTGGAGCTGTTCCCATGGCAACAGAGAGAGTTGCCAGGCTGCGGGTGATGGGTTCTGATGTGTGGTAGAGTCAGAGGTGCTGAGGGATTGGAGAGCAAGGACAGCACTGATCCTTTGTACAAATGCAATTTTTGATGAGTAAACCCAACGTGACTCCTCCGTTCCAGGGGGGAGCAGCTTTTCCCACAGAGAGAGACGTTACCAGGGTAGGAGCAGCAGAATAAATCATAACAACTCACTCAGGTCTGTAAGAGATGCTCCAACACCTGAACAAAAGTAATAATTAATAGGTAGAAAAGCCAACAACTCGTGAGCTGAGAGCAGCTGATTCCCAAACTGTCACTAGTCACGAGCAGCAAGTTCTTTGACAAACGAGCCAAAAATATTTAGAATTTAGAGCGATTAAAGCCCAGTTTGGGAGGGCAGGGTGGGAGCTGGAGGTGCTGCTGAGGGACCCCTGTGGGTACAGGGGGTACAGGACCCCCCTACAGCAGTGGGGGATGTTGGTGTTTCCCCTCTGCCCCTCAGCCTGAAGGTAGATTTAAATGAGATATTAGGAAGGAATTGTTCCCTGGGAGGGTGGGGAGGGGCTGGGATGGAATTCCCAGAGCAGCTGTGGCTGCCCCTGGATCCCTGGCAGTGCCCAAGGCCAGGCTGGATGGGGCTTGGAGCAGCCTGGGACAGTGGGAGGTGTCCCAGGGGTGGGATGGGATGAGTTTTAAGGTCCCTTTTAACCCAAACCCTGTGATTCTGTGATTCCACAACTTCAGCCCAAGGGCACAGCCCTGGTGTTCTCCTGAAGAAGTTTGGTGGGAGCAGAAGCATCTGTGAGGATCCTTCAGGAGTCCAAACACTGCCAATGGAGCCCAGCAGCCACCTGCAAACTCCCTGAGGATTCCTGAGGGCTGGGAGCAGGTAAGAGCTGGGCTGTTGCCCTGTTTGATAATCATCAGCACCCGAGATAAGCCAATAAAATGTGTATACAAGGTTAGTGATAACACAGGCACCAAACAGAGCTCACCTGCAGCCCAGGGCCTTGCTCTGCTCCTCCAGTTCTCCTCTGCTCTGCAAATGGCTTTAATTAAGAGGCAGCACTGCTCAGAGCCACCCTGGCCCTGCTCTCAGCCAGCCCCACAGAGGTGACAGGCAGGTGGAACCCGGGTGGAGGCTGTGGGAAAGGAGAAAAGCTCCCCAGTTTGAAGTGAGAGGGAAGCAGGAGCTGGGGTGATGCCAGAGAGCCTGGAGCTCAGGCAGGCTCTGAAGAGCAGGGAATGAAAAGCAAACTTTGGGACACAAAGCCCCAGTTTTGGGGGGGCACAAACCCAGGCAGAGGAGAAATTTGCAGCAGCCACAGAAGGGACACAGCTGAGCTCCTGAGCAATGCCAACACCTCATTCCTAAGCAGCAGCAAGGGCAGAAATTCCTTTGTAAAACCAGGGTGGACATGAGGCCAAGCTCCTCTGTCCAAGGCTCAGTCCAGCTGATTGGGCTGGAATTAAAACCCAGAACTGAGTAGTCACCAGCCCTCCACTCTGCTGCAGCATTCCCAATGTTTGGGCTGTGTATTGTTGGAACAGGACAATGTCCCTCTGCTCCCCAGGGCCTGTTTTCCTCAGTTTGGGTGTCATTCTAAGCCTCTTCACTGCTAAAGAGATTTTAATAAACAGAGGTGGCAGGTGCCAGTTAATATTTATATTCATTGCAGCCCTGTAACACCAACGATCACCTTCCTTCAGGCTCCTGGGGAGCATCCATCACCCAATTTTTCCACTTGGAATGTGGTGTGACTGACTAAAAAATGGGAAAACCCGCCTTCCTGGGGCTCACCACTGACCCAGAGCTCTCACAACCCCCAAGGTACATCACAAAAAGGCAGCAAGGACTCTTTTGTCACAGTAAATCAGGGCTGACCTAAACCTTGCTGCAATTTTTGTTTTTTTAGAAGGAACTCCTGAGCTTCGCTGCAAAGACAGAGATCTGCATTTCCCTCTTGGGGCCCAAAGGCTGCAGGATCCCTCCAGCTACCAGGAGGAGTTCTGGAAACACCAAACCTCCCACACACAGCTTGAACTGAAAGATCAGGACAGGGCAGCTCTCGCAAGAGGCCACGAGGTCATGGCCCAAAATTCCTGTGGCATCCAGAAGGTCCAGTGACCCCCCCAGGCAGAGTCAGGCCACAAACACCTGCAAGTGCAAGTCCCTCTGCTCGGACACAGCACTGGCCAGGGTGGGTTGGAGGTGCTGGTGTCTCCAAATCCCCCAACCCAGCTCCTGTTTCCTGCATCTCCACAGGCACAGCCCACGAATGTTGTCCTGCTGGGTGTAGGTGAGGTGGAAAACAGATTCCTTTCCTTGCCCTTTGGCTGCTCTTCAAGGAACCAGCTGTAAAAATCCCCCTGTGATTATTATTAATTAATATAGAATTAATTATGAAAATTATGTGATTATTCAGTAGAGATGGAGCAGAGCCCACGGTGCTGGTTTGGAGAAGGTGGGCTGGGAGCAAACCTGGCTGTGACCCACTGGAGCAGAGGTTTTGTTGTTGTTGCTGCCCAGGTTTAATTTCACAAGTCACTGGTGGCACCTTGAACGATGTGGGAGCTCAGGGGAATAAAGCACTGCAGCCACAGCCTCTCTTTCCTCTCTCAGCACTCCAGGGCTCCCCTCCTGCACTCGGGAGCCAAACAGATCTGGAAGCAGAGAGGAGATGGACACAAACTGCCAGAGCAGCTCTCAGCCTTCACAGCAGCCAGGAAAATGGAGTTTCAGAGTTAAAAAGAACAAGGGGCACTGCAGAATCTGTCAGCTCCTTCCACAGGCTCAAACGAGTGGATAACTAACAAAAGAAAGAACAGATGCTATGAGACACATTTCTTCTGAGGGTATTTACGTGCTTCTACCTACAACTGTGCCTGAAAAAGTGGTAATATGAAACTGCATTCTTAATCATTGGGTTCCTTTCTGTCAGATTGGTAATGATTCATCACCAGGATTTTGTACACATTTCACCACTTCTTTATTCTGTTAACCCTCATCAGGCAACTCAGCTTTGGCACAGCAAATTGATGCTGGCCTGAGGGGAAAAAAAATAATATTAAAACTACAATAACAATTATCTCCTGAGTCCTGGACGGGTTTTTTATGGCAATGGCACAAGAACCAGCACAGTTTATCCTGGCTCAAGCTGGATGGCTGGTTACAGGAATTACCACAGAAATATCTGAGGGTGGGGAGGCCCTGGCACAGGGTGCCCAGAGCAGCTGTGGTGCCCCTGGATCCCTGGCAGTGCCCAAGGCCAGGCTGGATGGGGCTGGGAGCAGCCTGGGACAGTGGAAGGTGTCCCAGGGGTGGGATGGGATGAGCTTTAAGGTCCCTTTTAACCCAAACCCTGCTGATTCTTCCTCACTTCCTTGCCACAGAATGACATCCACAGGAGCTGTTGAAGAAGGAAAGACCCCAATTCTCACTCCTGGGCCGCTGTCTCCATCCCAGCAGATGTGAGGCTGGGGTCTCCCAGGGATGTTTTCCTCTTCCCCCTTTCCCTGATGAGAAGAAGCAGAGCTCAGACTCACCCCAGGGTAGCTCTGCCAGCCCAGGTGAGGCACCTTTGCCCCTTGTGCAATTGTTTTGCAAGAAAAGGAAGCAGGTTTCACTGGCTGCAGTTGTTCAGCGTTGTCCTTCTCCTCCAACTCCCCCGGCAGGTCCAGCAGGCCCAAACCCACCCACACAGAGGGTTCAGCTGCTTTTGTGAAGTTCTCCTTCCAGCTGGACTGACCTCGTTATCTTCAGTGTGCTGCTGGATTCTCCTCAATGTGCTGATGGTCTTTTTTACACCACAGGAGGCAAGAACAGGGCAGGGACTTGGGAAAGAGCAGGGAATGCAGAGGATGGCCGTGAATTGGAGCAAGCATGGGGCAGCAGCCCTGGGTGATGTGTCCTCAGCGCTGTGACCCTGGGTGGAGCTGCCCTCAAATCCATGTTTTACACCCACCTGGAGCTCTGAGAAGCTGATCTGCCCCTTGTTTTTAATGCTGAGCCTGGCTCTGGTGGAAGGGGAGTGCTGGTGAGGGCACCCAGAGCGTTCCTGGGGTTTAGGGCCATGAGGAAGGAGCTCAGTCCTTGTTTACAAAACAGCCTGGGGGGGAATTAAGGTGAGAAAGCCAAGTGGAGAGAGCAGAGAGGTCACAGCAGGATCTGTCAGGGTTAGAAATGCTTCCTCCTCCTGCAAAGCTGCTCCATCCATGGACACAGCTGTAGGAACAGTGACTTCTCAGTCACTGAGAGATTTCTCACTGCTGTACAAAAGGGAACAGAGAGCAGCATCTGTGTGTCACCCACCAAAACTGGAATAAAGGCTGGAGGCTCTGGGTGGCCCCGAGGGCTCTGGCTCTGCCTCTGGAGAGGCTCAGAGCACCCAGGTCCAGGCTGTGGCACAGCCCTGCCCCACACAGCCCTGCTGCTGAGCACCTCCATGCACACCTCCTGAGACAACTGGGACAGCCCCAGCCTGAGGAGAGCTCAAATTGCACTTAGAGCAGAGAGAAACACCTTTATATGCACCTACAGGCAAAATCGGGGTGTTCTCCACCCTCAAATGGCTGAATTGTGCTGAAAAAGGAATTAAATAACTAAGAAAAAAATTATCTCTATCCCAGCTGAAACCAGGACAGGAATTAACAAGATTTTTCATGGCATTTCATTTTCTGGGCTAGATGCAACTCTTCCAAAGTCAAAGACAGACATTCATCCCAAGGAGCTGGGTAAGGGGATCCTCTCTTACAGGGAAAGTCCCAAACCAAATCCCCCACCACGCACAAGTCACCAGAATTAACCCAGAAGCCTGAATCTTGCAGCAGCTCAGCCACAAAAGTCTCTTGGAGAGGGATAATTCAGTTTTCTGCAGTGCAGCATCTGCTCCAGCCTTTGTCAGACACTGCTTTCAATGTCCATCTTCACTCCAGCCACCTGCACCACATCCCTTTCATTGTTCCCAACCATTTTCCAGTGGGTCCAGTGCCCACAGCACCAAGACCAGGGTGTTCTGCCAAGAAGGAGATGCTTTGGAGCATTCCGAAGTGTGAGGATGCCTGACAACGCCTTCAGTTCTCCAATCCCCACCTCTTGTTACCCTGTAAGTCACAGCCTAACTGAGCCTGAGGAACCTCACCGGGCTCGGAGCTCCTCTGATCCCCCAGGAAAGCCCACAGATTGCTCCAGATAATTGGAATTCTTTGTAAAAGTTCTCTCCGCAGCCGGGCACAGCAGGTTTGGAGAGAACACAGGGTTTGTTGGTGTCCCAGAGATCACAGCCCTGTTGCACAGACACTGTCACCGCTGAGTGCGAGCAG
The DNA here is from genome assembly GCA_013397055.1 of Pachycephala philippinensis. NCBI lineage: Eukaryota > Metazoa > Chordata > Aves > Passeriformes > Pachycephala > Pachycephala philippinensis. The sequence goes on along the minus strand of VWZT01012866.1, from coordinate 264,813 downwards.
GGAGCGATTCCAGCTCCGGGAGGATTTCAGGGCACAGGGCTGCACCACCCTCTAGCGCACACCTACAGCAGTGCCTGTGCTCGCAGCGTCCCCGCCGGGCGCTGTGCCGAAAGATTGGGGGAAAATTCCCTTCTCCAGCCCGGCCGAACCTCCCCGGAGCTGTGCCTGCTCCAGCCCGTGCAGCAGCAGCTGCGGGGGCAGGAGGGAGAGAACCCCTCTGAGTGGGGACCCCACAGCAGAACCGAGGGGGATCCCGGCCCTGGCACAGGGAAAAGCCACGGTCCTGCACCCCAGCACCCTGCACCTGCAGCACCCTGCACCCCTCACCCCTGGATCTGGGATCCCTGACATTCCAGACCCTGCACCCCAGCACCCTGCACCTGCAGCACCCTGCACCCCTCACCCCTGGATTTGGGATCCCTGACATTCCAGACCCTGCAC
>VWZT01012866.1:250315-263813 GCA_013397055.1 Pachycephala philippinensis | reverse complement strand
CACCCCACACCCCTGGATCCCGGATGCCTGACATTCCAGACCCTGCACCCCAGCACCCTGCACCCCATATCCCTGGATCCCAGATCCCTGGAATCCCAGACCCTTCACATCCAGCACCCTGCACCCCATATCTCTGGATCCCAGATCCCTGGAATCCCAGACCCTGAACACCCAGCACCCTGCACCCCACATCCCCGGATCCCTGGAACCCGGATCCTTGGCATTCCAGACCCTGGACCCTAGACTGCACATCCAGCACCTTGCCACCAGCACAGGGAATGGCCCATTTGTATTCTGGGATTCAGTTTCTTCATGGATGTAAAAAACTGGGAAAAATCACCACTGTGTGTGTCAGTTCTGCAGGTACAGGCTGAAATACCAGAGGCCTTTCTACCAAGCAGTAAAACAGAATAAAACATCCTGGATTACAAATTCCTGCTGCAGGAGAGCACCATGACAGCCTTGGGATAAGGGGAACCTCGAGGGACCAAGAGAATCCCCAAAACAATCCTAAAACAACCTCCAAGTCTGGGCAGAGCACTGGCCTGAGCAGGTTCATTGCCAAGGTTTGGCAGCAGCGTGGGATGATGTTATTTTGTCTAAGTTACCGGGACAGTTTAAACAGTTTGGAACCAAAACTTTGCAGGAAAGACCCAGTTGTTACACCCAGGTCCTGTTTCCAACAAATCCAGTACCAGAGCTGCTGAGAGGCCCCCAAAGGCAGCCCCGACCCCGGGAGCTTCAGGGGAGACAAGGGGCACAAAGGAGGTGTGGGATACAGGACACACACAAACCTACCCCACCTCTCCTGTTCTCCCACAGGGTATCACAAGCTCCTGCACCAAAGGAGAAATAAAGCACCAAGGTGATGAAGAGAGGGGAGTCACTGCCCGCACACAGCATTTCTGAGCGCAGCAGGAGGAAAACCTCACAGAGAGGGAGGGAGCAGCACTGGGGAGGGAGTTCCACCTCTGCTTAACTACCAAGTTTGTTTGGTTGTTTTGGACACAGCTTCAGGAAACAGAAAAGTCTCCTGAGCATGACTTGGCACTCTGAGTGCTCAAGTCCCAGGAAACAAGGGCTGATGAGGGGGGGAAAAAAGGAGAGGAGGTTTAGGTTGGATATCAGGACAAGGTTCTTCCCCCAAAGGGTGGTCAGGCACTGAACAGGCCCCTGCACACTCCAGCTGAGGCAGCAGCAAAAGCAGAACTGGAACAGAACAGCAACACGAATCAGCCATGAAGAACAGGCCTTGCAGCCTGGAGAAGAGAAGCTTTGGGGTGACCCAACTGCAGCCTTCCAGTGCCTGAAGGGAGCCTGCAAGGAAGATGGAGAGATTCTGCAAAGAAGATGGAGACACTCTGCAAGGGCCTGGAGTGAGAGGACACAGGGAATGGCTTCCCACTGCCAGAGGGCAGGGATGGCTGGGATATTGGGAAGGAATTGTTCCCTGGGAGGGTGGGGAGGCCCTGGCACAGGGTGCCCAGAGGAGCTGTGGCTGCCCCTGGATTCCTGGCAGTGTCCAAGGCCAGGTTGGATGGGGCTTGGAGCAGCCTGGGACAGTGGAAGGTGGCCCTGCCCATGGAAAGGGTGGCACTGGATGATCTGAAAGGTCCCTCCCAACCCAGGTCATTTCTATGATTCTATTTTTTCAAAAGCTGAATCTCACTCCACCTACACTCATCCCCTTCTGTCCCTAAGGGACATCAGAGTCTTGTTCTTTGTACCTGGCTCCAGGACTCACTTCAAGCTACTCCTTTGGAGAAAAGCTGGGAGGAAAGGGGAGAGACTGGTTCAATTTCTGGCTCTCTTTGTGAAAGTCCATCTGAGCAGAGGCTGCTGCCTGCTGCTTGGGCTGCTGGCAGCAGTGGGCACCGCTGACCACTGCAGCTCACCTTACCACGTGCCACAAGAGCTGGAACCTCAAACAGGAACTGGTTTCAGTGGAGCTCATCTCCTCTGACTCTTCCTCCTCTCGAGCATCTTCTCTAAAGACCTCGAGGGGCAGATCAAGGCCAGAGAAAGACACACTCAGCCTCAGGAGCCCAAACCACCTGCTCAGCCACACCGGGGCTCCACACTCACTGAGCAGGGTTTAAAAACACAGGATGCCAAGCTTAAAAATATACATTTTCTTTTTTTTTTTTTAAATGTACAGTCAGATTTCAAGTGGATCTACAAGAAGACACTCAGCTATCTTTAAGAAAAGTAAACCTTGCAATGCACTGCATACAGTTTTCTAACCAGCCAGAGGCAGCGAGCTGGGTGAACAGCAGCGTTTCCTGAAGGAGCTTCAGTGGCTTTGTTTTTGTTTCCACCACGTGGGCAGAGACACTCAGAAGGCAGCACAGGCTCAGTTCCTCTCCTCTCAGGCCTGCCCTGCTCAGCGTGAGGCTGGGGTGGGCACGGTGGGCAGGGGCAGCTCCATGGAGGGAGTCTCAGTCACTTCAGCTGGGCTGGGCTTGCGGAGCTCCAGTTTCTCACTCAGTTGGTTGTAAAGCTCCTTGACAGCTTCCCCACTCTGCAGAAGGAGAATCAGGGAGGGGGAACAGCAGAGTCACACTCCATTGCAGCCAGAACACCCAGCGTGCCTTCACCCTGTGTGTTTAACACAAACCAGCACAGCAAGAGGGAGCTACGAGGTAATTAGGCCACAGCTTGGCACACTTGGAAAGCAGAGCTCGTGTTCCATTAAACAACGTCTGCAGAGGCAGCTGCTTTCATTTGCAATCAGTTTTCCCTTTCTCCTGCTTCCCCTCCTACCTGCTTGGTGGGCTCCAAAGCCTTCTGGAGAGACTCCAGTTTGGCTGGGGCCACTTTGTGGTGCAGATGCAGCAGCAGCCTGAGCACGTGTCTGTGCACGTTCTCCTTCCTGCAAGAGCCGTTTGCAAGCAGAGTCACCAACACAAACGAACACCACATTGAGAACAAGGAACCCACAGCAACAGCACCAGAGTAATTCACTCCACCACAGACTTTGCTATAAATTTCCAAAACCCCTGAGAATTGTAGCTTCTGTAAGGGGCTAACTTAGTGTGAGCACTAACACTGCCTTAGACCTTCAAGGATTCAGGGAATTGTTCAAAAGGAGTGGATTACCTGCACAACCATGAGGAGAGAGAAGATTTTAAGCATAGAGTGTGTGGAGGAAGGAGCAGCAGCAGCAGCAGATGCTGCTATGCCCCAGCAGCAGTTTCAGCCACTTTTGGGGAAGCTTTCTGAAGGTTGGAGTGGTCTGCAGGCCACCAGCTAAACCACAGTGACTGACCAGAGGTAACAACAGATTTTTGTGTGCAGCTGATGCTGCAAAGAGCTGAAGTTAACTCTACATATCCAGAGCTACTGCAAAGCCTGGAGGATATTCTCCTTTGCAACTCCAACTTAGGATAATGAATTATAGTTTAGATAATAATTCACAGTCAAGACATAACCATTTTGCCGATAAAAACTTCATCCCAAAGCACAAGCCTTTCCTCAAAGGAAAACAGCATCAGGCCAGTATTTCCACTGCCTGTGAAGAATTTGCTGAACTATTAAACCGTTGTTCAAAGCAGTAAAACCTCTGTCAGGCATTCTGTAAACTCCCTCTCTCCAGTGAGAAAAATCTGCTTTACCTGCAGCAGGCAGTGAGGAAGAAGCCATCAAAGAGACTGGTGCAGAACTCCTCGAGTGCAAACTCGTCACTGAGCAGGGTGAGGTTACCCGTGAGCAGATGCAGGAAAATGTCACTGAAGGCCAAGTCACTGAAGGTCTCAACTATGAAACATGGAAAGGAAAGAGACAGAGACTGACAAGGATGTGCCAAAACCTGTCCCCACAGCTGCTGTTCCTGCTGAAAAGCCTGCAGTGAGGTTTCATTATAGAATGGTTTGGGATGGAAGGGACTTAAAGCTCATCCAGTGCCACCCCTGCCATGGGCAGGGACACCTTCCACTGTCCCAGGCTGCTCCAAGCCCCAGTGTCCAGCCTGGCCTTGGGCACTGCCAGGGATCCAGGGGCAGCCACAGCTTCTCTGGGCACCCTGTGCCAGGGCCTCCCCACCCTCCCAGGGAACAATTCCTTCCCAATATCTAATCTAATCCTACTTTCTTTCAGTCATTTTTTTTCTCATTTCCTTTGAAAACAGGCAGCCCAGGCAGGTGGCTTTGATCTTTCAGACATAAAAGATTAGGAGCAGATTGCTCCAGAGCTCTCCTGCAGCTCATCCCAGAGGAGTCAGTGAACAAGATAATACTGGGGAAAAAAGGAAGGCTGTGCTCAGTCCTATTTTGTTACCAGTTTTTTCAGCGCACACAGCCAAGCCCCAGCAACTTCTGGCCACCTGCAATCACTCTGGGCAGCAGCACAATTAGGGCACCTGCTCTGTAATCTTTCAGATTCATTCCAAACAGTTCTCAGCTAATCTCATTGTTAATGGAGCTCCTGATGCAAGGAACCACTGACCTCAGCCACTGTCCCTAAACTCTGAGATCAGCAGAAAATTGCAGCCAAGCCCAAACACTCCTGCAAGGCCCCACAGCTAAGTCACCAGAGGAGCCAAAGGCAGAACATGATGTCCCTGGCTCTGACATCCTTTCACTCCAGGTTTAGTGGCCTCCTGGGTGGGTGTTCAATACAAGGCAAACAGCCAAAGAACAGAAGAGGAGACCAAAACTCACCTAGTGCTGGCAGGAGCCTGAGGAAAGCATTCTTGTTCCTCTGTTTGGTGATGTGAAGGATGTAATACAGCCCAATCTCACAGGCTATTCTGTTCTCCTGCAGGAACCTGTTATGGCACGAGCAAAGTTTGTTCATCAATAAAGCTAAAACAGATTATTTAAAATTTTAGATATTTTTTTAAAGAGATTTAAAATACTTTGGGGACAGTTATGAAGCAGGTACAGCAGTGGCTAACCTCAAACCCACTGAAGAGCAGCTACTCAGTGAGTGAGCAGATGGATCATCCCTATGTTCACTACCACATTCCAGAAAAACTGAACGTTCAGCAAACAGCTGGATTTAACTGTGAACATTTAGAATGTATTCATGATAAAACTGCTATTCAAAATGGGGTTTAAAAGAAGCCCAAATACTCAAGAAATAAACAAAGTCCAATGCTGTTTTAGTCTCTCAAAAGTCAAATACCAACACTGTCATAAAGGAGAGCACAACTATCAGGACACAGTATCCCACATTCTGGCACACAGACAAGAACTGTGCTGGAAATCAGTGGAAGATCTGAACACAACAGAGCACACAGAGGTTTGAATTATCTTTCTGACGTCCCTGGAGGGACAGGTGACTCTTTTCTCAACAGAGAAAGAGTGTGGGGGCCAAAAATGCCAACTTTATGATTTCCAACAGTGCTCTTCAGAACCCAGCACGGGCACTCGTCCAGCTGCACCCAAAATCACCCAAACCTCAGCATTCACTGCCTGGGAAGCTGAACAGAAACACCAAATACTCTCCTGTTGAATGAGAGAACGGTCATTACTTTATGTAGATGGATTATTTCCCAGATGAAATATTTCCCAGGAAATACTACTTTACATAGATGAATTTTATTTGAGGAAGCACAATGGAAACCCGTTGCATTAAAGGGAAAGTTCAGACTTGAGGAATTAGCCCTGAATCTCATCCCAGGAAGCCTTGCCTTCAGCACAGGCAGTGTTCCCTGTGAGGTCTGGGAATTAGCACTGAGGAATTAGCCCTGAATCTCATCCCAGGAAGCCTTGCCTTCAGCACAGGCAGTGTTCCCTGTGAGGTCTGGGAATTAGCACTGAGGAATTAGCCCTGAATCTCATCCCAGGAAGCCTTCCCTTTGGCACAGCCAGTGTTCCCTGCCAGGTCTGGCTGGCTCCCTGATGCTTTGGTGCCAGGTACCTACTTGGTGAAAGCCTCGGGGATGGTGCTGGGGTAGGGGATTGGTCCCTTCTCCTCCGAGGGCAGCTTCTGATCCACAGTGAAGGTGTGGTCATCCACCACGAAGGACATCAGCAGGGGCAGGAACCTGGTGATCAGCTCGGCTTCCTTGGAGGGAGGGAAGGACAGAGGGAAGAGAACAAAGCCATCAGCAATCACTTCGTGCCACCTCATGGTGCTGAAGTGCTGTAACAAAACCGAGGCAGTGTGAGGAGCCTCATCCTGCACTGAGGAAAACCAGCTCACACACATCCAGTTCCAGTCCAAATTCTTGAATAATTCGCTTCCACGTGTTCCACAGTAATTAGGAAAAGTCTGCTTCATCTCACTACAGAATTACTCCTGCTCAAACCCCTTCTGTGGACAATTATGTAGCAATTTTTCTCGGAGGCCCTTCCCAGCACTGCTGCAGGCATGGGATGTGTTCAGGATGACATCAAACTGCTGCTATCAACAATTACAGACTCCCAGCATGGCCCAGGCTTATTTCTGGTAACACAACCACAAATAAATCAGATTTTAAAGACAGATTCAGAGACTCCTTTTGGAAAGAAACTGAGCAATTTCCCGTAGAGGTTCACGAGAGAGCACAAATCACAGCACTACCTTCAGAACTATTGGTCACTCTCACTGCTACAGTCCCAGTGTTAATGCACACCCTCCCTGGGGTGAATTTAAATGTGCCAGCAGCCAGGAATAGATGTATTTTGGAGACTTCAAATGTCCCTCTAGGTAAACATTTACTGCTTTATAGTTCAGAACAGAAACAGCAAATTCCTCCTGAGGAACAGCAACACCAGGGTTGGCCCTCCTGCCCCCAGCTGAACTACACCAGGGATTCCTGCAACCCTGGGAAAGGATTTCCAAAGCATGGAAAGATTACAGCCAAATGTGGCACTACACAAAGCTGCTGTAACTGAGAAGGGAAGGGAAAAACATTTTTCTTGTCAATGAAAAGCTTCTAAACTGCTACCAGAGTTTGAGACCAGTGCTGGAAATCCTGCTTTCCTCATGCAAGATGTGTTCTACGAGCCCATCAGTTGTGTACAAGCCTCCAGGAAAAATGAGAGAGCAATGAGCAACCAGAGCAGGATTTGACAGAGGTTCAGGCTGATTTTAGAACAGTAAGGACCAGGCACTCATGGAAATAAAAAAGCAGGTAAAGGAAGCTCACAGCATGCCCACTGCTCTGTCACCACTGTTTTTTCCCAAGAAAGCTCTGACGAGACATTTGGAGGACAAATGTTAAATCAGGAATGCAATAAAATAATAAACAAGTCTAAGTTTGATTAATTGTGTTAAAATTCTAAACATCAAAAGGGCTCACCATTTTTGGTTCCTTGAAGACTTGGCTGTCAATCATGTCCCAGGCCCCCTGTCCCAAAGACAGCATCCTAAGGAGCAGCAGCAGATCCGGGCTTTCCTCGAATTTTAAGGGGAGAAGAAAAAAAGCTATTTCCATCTTCCACATGAGATATTTATTTGGAATTACTGGTTTATATTCAAAGCTGTTCTGGATTAGCAGCTTTATCCAGGGCTGCTAAAGGCATTCAGTTCTTCAAGTTAATTGAAAACTGATCCTCAAATGGGCATCGAGTAACTGACACACCTGAGGGTTTGTGGGGGGTTGTAAATTTATAATGCACCAGGAAGTCTGCAGCCATCTGAGGCCATCTTTTTAAAATGTGTCCAGCCCAATTAGTGCACTAAAATAAAACATGTGACAGGACATACCAAGTCATCTCAACAGAAGAAAGAAGGAGAAAGGGTGTGTAAGAATGACAATGGGTTTTTTGTTTATATTGTGTCCTGAAACCCAAACGATTTTCAGCCTTAAACTGTCACAAGGAAGTTATTCCATGCAACAATAACATTTAACAACTCAGGGAAAAACCCAGCGAGTGGCTCCCGTTGCTCAGACACCTGTCAGGGTGCCTTTCTTTAACACTTCAGCACCTCCTGCAGACTCCACTTGCAGGAATTTTGTTTTATCTCAGTCACCAGACCAGAACAGTGCAAACAAACCCATGGCATTCACCATGGCAGGAGAAAGGTGCTGCTGGCAGACAAAGCAGGGAGGCACAGATTCTACACTTTATCCTGTATTTGCACAGCTGCCAGGGCAGAACGAGCCATGCAAAGAATTTCTTTTTTTCAAGAAAAAGAGTTCCAAAATGCCCATGTCCAAACACCTCCTGCAGAGCTCTGCAAATGGACAGGAATCATGTTTCCCTTATTCCAACTGATTATTTGGGAACTTGATGAGACTTGGACAGTGCCAGTCCTTCCCTGACAGCTGTCAGTCAGCCAAGAGCACAGCTCAGGTTAGGCACACAATGCTTACCCTGGGTAAGGTGTCCTGCCCAACCAGGTCTTGCAGGTGCCTTATGGTGCTCAGGGCTAAGGTGTTGATGGCAAAGGGATCACACAGGATCATTGATAAGTCCCTGAGAAGAAGCAAAAATCAGCACTTGTCATACATAACCAACAACCCCATTGTACAGGTCCACACCCAGCTGTGTGCACCTGAACCTTCTGCCTTGCAAAGGAATAACATTCATGGGGGTTTTGATTTGAAAGAGCACAAAAAACAATTGTTAAAAGTCTTCTGCACTGAGATCAAGCACAAGATCTCCCACAGCCAGCTGAAGGTGTGCTGGGAGACAGCCCACAGGCAGTGGAGCTCTGGTGGCCCCAGCATTTTGAGCTGGCAGATTTTGCCCACCTCCAGAGTGCTGAGGACAAAAAGGTCTCAGAGGCCTTTGAAAAACAACAGGTAAAAGTGAATTCTCAAATAGTTTAAAATACCAATGGACAAAATCTGAAATGACCAGCTAAATAAAATACTGTGAGGGCACTTCCAGCAAAGGAAGTGTACCAGATCACAACAGGGGTGTCACCTGCAGCTAATGAAGTACTTTAACTGACAAACATCACCAGCCCATTTTCTCTGGGTTTAAAGCCAGACAAGACATTCATAATAAGTTATTCTGACTCCCTAACAAAGGCTCTTGAATTTTGTTGTGAGGCCACAGGGGAGACTCAAGAGTGGCAAGTGAAGCAGTGCAAGCTCTGCCACCTTGCTTGGCTGTGCCCCAGTGCACTGAGGGATGTTTGGGATGTGACTGCACAGAGGGGCTGCTGGAGGTTTGCTGACTTTACGGAAGCACCTGTCAGACGTTGTGAGTGCCAGGAAGCCGTTTTCAGTTTCCTGTTGGAACCCAAAGAGCAGAGAATATTCCTCTGCCTGTTTTGAGGGGTTCTACCCCCCTGGACAAGGGTGTCTTTGACCTTCGGCCATGGAAAAAACTGCCTAGCCTTCGGGAAACAGTCGAGTCAAAAAATAGAATTAATCAGGTGATGGGAAATTATGCAAGAATGTAAATTTAAAGTTTTTAGATTTGTTATAGATAAAGTTAGAAGAAACTCCAAAATGGAGGATGGTTGTTGTTTTTTAGGCTTTCTCCCTTCTTCTTCCTTCTCCATATTCTGTGGCAAAAGTGATTTAAGACAATTGGATAAAATGTGCTGCAATTTCTGTCGTGTGACAAACTAATTTGCTAGACATTGGTTATAAAGTAAAAATATCTGTTGTGTTAGGTTTTTATTGGGTAACTTATCTTTAAAAAGGGCTTGTACTCTTGATAATTCGGCTTTTTCCTGCACTCTCTGTTCAGGACCACGTCAGTGGTCTCTTTCTCAAGATAAGCTTTCTAATAAACTATCTTTCATGGAAAAGTCCCCTCTGTTCTCCTGAAATAAGCAAGGACACTTAAATTCCTCCCCCAGCCAGGGAGGAAGAAACCTAATAGTTTCCCAACAACCAGCCCAAGTGCCTTACCCCAACACCTGTTCTTGTCCTTTCTTCACCCCATCCAGGAACCCTTGCAGCTCCCGAGCTCTCTTGTTGTCCACGAACTTCTCCCGAATGCAGGCATCGAGGCACCAAGTGAACTGTCACCAAATGGAGGGAGCTTTATGAACCCATTAAACCAGCAATAAAACACACGATGGCAGAGAAAACAGGCTCAGAGTCACCTCCCAATATTACTGGAATTAAGATGTTTCATCAATGCACTTAGGCATGGTACCACACTGGTAATAAACACAGAGGTCAGAAATGCCAACATCCCAAAAGGAGGTCAGGAAAGCCCAGGGAAGTTAACCTGCAGTCACTTTCTCCCCTCCCAGAAAAGGCATTCCCTGGCAATTAAGGAGCAGGCATTTATTAAATCCACCACTGCCCTGGTGGATTTACACAAGTAGGAGACTGAGAAAGAAGCAGCATCACTTAGAAATAAAAATTTGGTTTATTTTGGCCGTTGCAATAGTACTCCCACTCTCTAAATAAGGGAATATTGACAGTGGTGGTGCTCCTGCTTTAGAGCTGTATTACTGAAGTATTTTCTAAGCAGAATAAACGTAAAACTTAACAACTACTTCAGAGAAAAGCCTTGCTCCAGGTCGGGGTGATGCTACCATGAACAAGGAGACAGTGACAAGATCCTGCTGTGACATTAACATATCTGTCACCTCCCAATATTTGAATAGTTTCATGTTTTTTTATAATTCAATATCCAAAGTATTTACTGTTACACAAACAGTTTACTGACAGATGCAGCTTTCCACACCTGGGAGGGAAGCCTGGAGTAAGAACCTGGGGCTAGCTGATGGTTTTTATTATTTCTGCAGCATCTACATAGATTAGATGTCAGATTAGACATTGCTTTAAAGTACCCTAAATTTGAATGATTCATGGGTTATGAAATGAAAGCAAACTGCTGTTTGACCAAGATGAAATTGTCACCCAAAGGTCCAAGGAATATAAGATGACATTCAGGTTCAAGGTCTGAACTCTCCTTACAGAAAGGACTCATCTTCTCTGGGCTTTTTCCAGAAAATTCCCCATAAATCCCCCCATCTGTCCCACACGATTGGTACCTTGTGACAGGGGTCAACAGTGCAGATCTCACTGATCTCCAGGTCGTGCAGGGACATGAGGAGCTCTGCCCTGAGTGTGCAGTAGTGGACATTCCTGGTGCGAAGGAACAACGTCCTCAGGAACTGCAGCACCATATCATAGAGCTTCACGTTCTTCCCAATCATCTGTGTCAGCTTCTGCACCACCTGGGCTCGGGTGGAAGAGAGGTGGGCTCAGGACCAAGGGATGCTCTCATTTGACACACACACAAAATGTAAATTAATTATGTTATGCGATCTACCAAGACTGAAGCAGGAACATGAGGGCCTGACAAGGAGCTGTTTACTCCAAGATTTCCAAGAGCATTCGTTCAAGAGGCATTCACCAAACCTTCAGTAGCCATAACACATTTTATCTCAACCCACAAGTTTCTTTCTTTTACCCTTCTGATTCTCCCACCATCCCCTCAGGGGGAGTGACCAAGTAGATGTGTGGGGCTGAGTGCCTAGCTGGGGTTAGAGCACAACTCTGCAGTGCAAACCTGGAGTAAATTGCACCAGGGCATTTGCACCAAATGATTTTGAAAGCAAAACAGGCCTAAAACAACCCCTCATGTAACAGATGTGCTGCCTTCTCTTAAATTATAGTTTTACCCTGCCTTATAGTTAATTTAATTCAAAGAGCAACTTCTCTAGATGCCAATTAACTACAACTTTTCACGTCCTTTTCCATTTTTACAAAAAAAAAAGCAACTTCAGCTGAGCTATGTCCACTAAAAAAGGTCCCAAGAAAAGAAATTTAACATATTAACATATTCAAACTGATGTGACAGAGATGCTCAGCCTTCAGAACAGTTCAAGTGTATTAAAGCCAGACTGAACAACAAAGAAAAAAATCTGGCCTCACTTCTTTTTTTTTTTTTAAGTGCAGAAACAGCTTAGAACATTCATCAATTATTACATAACTATTAAAACAACTCCTGCTGCTTTCATCAAGATGTGTAGAAGAAAATGGCCTGGTGTTTCTTGCATTTGTCCAGCTGAACAACTTCAGCACCAAAGGTGGGCAGGGGAGAACAGCCCCTGTTATGTGATGGTTGACTGAAAGCTGATAAATCCCCCTCGCTGTGAGGGTTCCCTTGTCCTTACCTCTCCTTGACGTCTGGTTTTGGGAGATGGGCTGAAGAAATTTTGCAAGAAGGAAATATCGTTGCTGAAGAGAATGTTCTCCTTCTCCAGGATGTACTGCTTCAGCAGGGGTGACACCTCATCCCCAAAGAGAGCCTGGTTGTCCTGCCAGATCTGCCTCTTCACCTCCACAGCACAGGCCTTGTACAGGTCCTTATCAGCCATCACCAGCTTCAGCTTCTTCTCAGGGACCTGCAACCCACACATTCAGCTGTCAGTGAACCTGACTTTTTAGGAAGCTGCATGGATCGAAGAAAATAGGGAAACAGTCTCGTCTGATTATGAAAATGTAAAATGCTTTTTGAATTAGTCCACTGAGTTATTAGCAGACACAAGAATGTATTAAATCTTCAGTCAGTCCCTGACAGTGGATAACACACTTGCAGAAGGAGCAGAGCCACACCAGAGATGTCACACCAGTGCCACACCATGTCACACCAGAGATGTCACACCACTGACACACCATGTCACACCAGGGATGTCACACCACTGACACACCATGTCACACCAGAGATGTCACACCACTGACACACCATGTCACACCAGGGATGTCACACCAGGACAACCAGTGCAGTGCTCCCACCTTGGGCAAGTGCTTCATGACACACATGACCACGGGCTGTATCGAGGGCATCTTGACCAGGGAAAAGCTCTTCTCTAGGAGATCTTCCAGCTTCTTGTATCTGAAACCATGGAAAAGCACAAAACTAAGTACCGTGGAGCAGTAAAGGAGCAAAGTGGCTCACCTCAAAGCCACTGGAACTCAGACCCTGAGGAACACATCCCTCCTTTACAGAAGTCACCCATCCACTGTATTTTCACCCAGAATTCCCAGCTCACTCCAAGGAACGACAAGTGAGCTGACAAACCTCTCCTCGACCTTCCCCTCCAAGGCGATGGCAGAGACCCTCTCCAGCAGCTTCTCCCGCAGCTCATCGAACACGGACTGGTGGAACTCGAGCCGGGGGGTGCCGTGCAGGTCCAGGAAGGGCAGGGCATACTGCAGCGAGGGCAGCAGCACCCCGTTCTCCGTCTGCAACACAACCCGCAGCGGGGACTGACAACGGCACTCGGGATAACGAATAAAGCGAGGAAAACCCCCCGACAGTACTGTCCCCGCACAGCCCGGCCCCGCACGGCACCTCCGCGGCGCCCCACGCACCTGGAACTGCTCGATGGCCTTCAGCGGCTCTGTGCAGTTCGTGAGGGTCTCCTTGAGGTCCTCGCCATTGGCCACTCCCAGCTCCTGCAGCCCCGCGTACATCTCGGCCTGGCCGGGGCCGCGGGGNCCACGCCGCCCCCGCCGCCCGCGGGCCCCGCGCCGCAGCGCGAAGGTTCCGCCGCACCAAGGTTCCGCGGCCGCCGCCGTGGGTGTCCCCGGGCTCCCCGCGGGCTCCGAGCGCGGCCACCGCGGCCCGGGGAGCTCGGTGCGGCTCGGCTGAGCGCCGGGCAGGGCGGGGAGGGGTCAAAGAGCACATGGAATCACAGA
>VWZT01012866.1:229795-240533 GCA_013397055.1 Pachycephala philippinensis | reverse complement strand
GGGGGGTCGGGCTCTGCTCCCAGGGAACAGGGATGGGAGGAGAGGGAACAGCCTCAGGCTGTGCCAGGGGAGGTTTAGATGGGATATTAGGGAAAATTCCTTCATGGAAAGGGTTGTCAAGCCCTGGCACAGCTGCCCAGGGCAGTGGTGCAATCACCATCCCCAGAGGGATTTAGAAGCTGTGTAGATGTGGCACTTGGGGACATTGTTTAGTGGTGGGCTTGGCAGTGCTGGGTTAATGGCTGAACTTGAATTTAGACATCTTCTGCAACTAATAGGATTTTTGATTCTATGAGCAGTCTGTTGTCCAGGCAGGGCCAGGAAGGCTGCTGGATGCTGGGAACAGAGCTGTTTCCATCTCCAGACACCAACAGCTCTGCTCGTGTCCCTCGAGCCCTTCCAAGGCACTGCACCCAGCCCTGCACACCAAGGGCACCCTGGCAATGCCCAGCCACTGCCCCTCACTTCCCCAGGTGTGCAGTGCAAGCACACAGAGCACAGGCCCACCTGAGGATTATTTCTGCTGCTGTTGTAGGTGGTTTCTGAGGCCATGGACTTCATGAGAGCAGCTGTGCCCTCTCCTGACCTGGGCCAGGCTGTCAGGAGGCTGTGTGGGATGTCCGTCAAAGAGGTAACCGTGGAATAACTCGGGGTGCAGGGAGAGTGGGAAGCAAGGAACAGTTTGTTGTAAAAGCCCTCAGGGCTCAGACTGACAGAGCTGTAACTTACTGGCTCCCTCAGGGAAAACTTGGATTTGCCTGGATTTTGTGGGTCTTGGTTTTTTGTGGGGTTTTTCTTTGCTTTTTTTTTTTTCCTTTGAGGAAACAGGCTCCACTTATTTTCCTTCCTCTCAAATCCCAGCTGCTGCTGGTAACACCTGGACCTAATTAAATGAAAAGCCACATTTTAGTGTGTTTTAAGGAGTAAACAGGAAGGCTGTCTACTCACTCCTGTACATCACCTTGGTCTTGCTGTTATCCTTCTGTCCAGTGCAAGGGACACATCCACTCAGACTCTGGGGTTGTTCCCATTTCAGGGTTGTTTCCCATTTCAGTGCAAGGGACACATCCACTCAGACTCCAGGGTTGTTCCCATTTCACCTGGGCCCACAGAGCCCAAGCCAGGGGGAATTTGTCAGTTCTTTCCTCCGTTGGTGGTTATGAGGTCACCCTCATTTGCACTTACATTGATGGAGCATCCACAGTAACATTCAAATGGGACGATTTCTCCAGGGTTTGTTAATGAGGCAGCAAAGCCCGTAAGCAGTTCCCTAAAGCATTCTCTTCTGGAAGGAGGAGAAAGAGCCCAATGTTCCAGTTGGGAGAAAGGCTGCAGCATTAGCTCAACCTAATTAGAGACCAGGGAATCAATCCTACCAAGAAATTCACCAGCAAGGCAACCTGGCTGTCAGTCCTGCTGCTCTTGGATCTGGCTTAATAAGAGGGGATCAAAGGCAGTAAAAGATGACACTGATTTCTACCCCACAGCCCAGGGAGTGCAGGAAATGTGGTTTCAGTCTGCACAGGACACAAACCCCTCCTCCAGTCCCACAGTCACTCCCAGAACAGGGAAGGAGAGGTTATAGCAGGCCTGAAATTCAGCTACCGAGTATTTACTTCTTCTGTTTTTTCACCCGATCTTCTTCTTTGCTTCTTTTTTTGGAAATGGCACCAGCTGATGAGGGAGTCCCAAGTGAGCCTGGATACACTTGTTGATTACTGCACTGTGTCTGCCTTCATCTTCCATCTCAGTACAACAGGATACACTCTTGACTTTGACCAGCCTGCTTGGACTGCATTCCAGAAGGTCAGTTCCCACAGCACAGTGTTCCCAGTTACCAGGGAGGGCTGGTCCCAGTACAGCCAGCCTGTTCCCACACTGACAAGCCCTAACCAGCTGGGCTTCTCCAGCAGGATGGTTTTGCAAAATGGATTCACAGTTGTGATAAACAAGAAAGCCAGTGTTAGAGAGCTAGAGGTGACACTTGTCCCCACTGAAACACAGATGGGTCAAAAAACTTGTCTGGATCAACACCAGCTTTAGAAATCTATGTTGACAGGGAACTACAGCTTGATCTCCACTTAATGCTAAGGACAAGCTGCTGCTAACATTTCCTGAGCCAAAAGGTGCTTCCCTACCTTTTTGCAACCACCTTTATACTCATGAGGGTTGATAAATGCCTTATAGAATCATAGAATCTTAGACTGGTTTTGGATTGGAAAGAAACTTAAAGATATCTAAGGCCTATTGGTGTACTCAGGGCACTGAGAGTGGGACAGCTCCTCATTTCAAGCCAAATCCTTGCATCAGTCTCAGATAACAAATACAAAGCCTTGGATCCATGCACAGAAACACAGCTGGGGTCCAGGCCATCTCCTTCTCTTCTGACCTCTCGTTTTTATTTCAACAGATGGGTGATAGATCATCTGGCTGGACTCTTGGGTACCTGCTGAGTCTGACCAACAGCATCCCCCAGGAGAGCCCAAGCTTCCTCAAGGGGATTGAGCCAGGGGTCTGGTCCTTGCTGCTGATCCTCTTCGTGGTGCTGCTCATGGGCTCCTTCATGCGCATCTCCTACCGGGTGATGGTCAAGGAGAACAGCTCCAGTCACAGGAACAGCAGTGCTTTTGATGACTGACACTTTTCTGTGACCTGGGACTTGTCAGAGCACAGTTAACAGGGTCCAGACAGAAATCACACAGGTGTAAGTCACTGGAGGATGCAAGTCATTTTACTGCAGGGCTCCCAGAGCCTCGATGTCTTATTTCAACTTGCTGGTACTTGCACTGCTGTACTTTGAGACAATGGATCCTGCTCCACAGGAAGTCTGTGATTCCTGGTGGATGGCAAGTTATCCATTCTCCAAACAAGAACAGCCTGCATGGCTCTTCCTCGGGCTACAGCTGGGATTACTCACGGCAGACATGAAACAATGCCTCTGAGCACCAGGCCCTGAGCTATTGTGACGCTAATATTGAATAATCCTGTCAAACCAGGAGAGGTGGTGCCTGAAAAAAGTGCTCTGTCCTCTTCTATGCCCACCTGAGAGATGATACCTGCAGTATTGCCATTAGTGAAGACTGGAAGAACATTAAAATACAGTCAGAATATAACAGCCAACTGCTTCCATGTTCTAGGGAATGTGCAGGTATTTTCTGCCTGATCTGCCTGTGCTTCCATGTCCATGTGTCCCTTCCAATGAACACTCCTGCTGACCAGGAATCTTCAAAACCAATCCTTCTTAGTCTTGGCCTCTACAAAACGTGCAGAGGATCAAAGAAGAAACAAAGGGCACAGACACACAGCTGAGTTTTTGTCTCTCAGCTGAGTCATGGCCACTCAGGGTTAAAATTGCCAACTTAAACTCTTTAGCCAGGACTCAAATTAACACATTTAATTTCACACTTGCTAAAGCTGGGCTCATGCTGGGCTGAGGCTCACCTGTTTGTTCATTTGCACTGACCTGCTTGCCTTGCTGACTCTGGAAGTGTCTCAGCTGACACTGTCCTTTAGACCAGAGCAGACTCAGGAACAGAAGCTTTCCTAATTGTCACTTTCATATTAGACCATGGCCAGAGTTACTTTATGATCTAATAATCAGGATTCCCTTGGGACTTGGCAGTCATTCTGGCTCCTCTGGTCTGCTCTGCATGTCCGAAAGATGAGGTGCTGTACAAATTCTGAGGTGCTGCTGTACAAATTCTCTGTGTTACTGTGAATAAAAGGGATCGATTCACAAACACTGTCCTTTGTCCAGCTCACTTCTCAACTGCTTCAGAGACTTAAAACACACAGGCTGTTAAGAGCCTCAGGGACAAATGTCTCCAATGTCTTTTCAGACCACTTTAAACAGAAATGTAGATGCTCACAGATGCAGTGATGTGCCTTGCAGGATTTTTAAAGCTACCATGGCACCTAAATCCTTTCAAATCTGATTATTTGTCCCTTGTGCTCCCAACTGATAATACAGGACACACACACACACACACCATAATATCGGGGTATTCATACATTTTCAGGCCAATTAATGAAGGTTTGGAACCTGTCAGTCAGGTTTGGAGGGGTGTGGAAATAGACTTAAAACAAGCTTCATATTCATGTCTTTGAGCTGCACGTTAGATATTTTTAATTATATCATGTCATTAAAGATGTTTTAATAGACTGTCTGTGTTATTCTTGGCTAGAGATCAAAGCAGGGGGGTTATTGTGAACACAGAGTGTTTCAGTGAGCAGGATGGGGGCTGCTGCTGCTGCCTCCACTCGAGAGCTGTTTTGCTGTGTACTTTTGGGGTACACAATGAGAACCCCTGAGGCACTTTCTTTCCAGTGAAAGAAAAAGATTTCAGATAACCTGACTGCTGGTATTTAGTTGATGAGAGTCATGCCTACACCTTTTGATGTGTTCTCTGCTCAAACCATCTGAAGAAGGCAGGAGGGATCCAGGCAAGGCAGAATAGAAAAAATAAAGAGGTAACCATGGAGTCAGCAATATCAGGGAAATTCCTGAGACTTCATTCATCCTGCACCTGGAAATGCAATCCTTTAACAGAGCTCTGGCTCTGTGACCTGACAGCATAGGGGTGAGCTCTGGGATTCCTGGCTGAGATTTGGAACCTGCCCAGGAAGAATCCTACCACTGTCAGAAATGGAAGCAGGCCAGTGGGATTGTGGAACCCCTGGGCTCCAGGTGCTCTGGCCTTTCAGTCATTGCCCCTTCTTGAGTTGGAATAGATCACAGGGTCCAAGAGAAAAGGAGGTCAGCCAGAACTTCCCCAAGCTCTTGTTTAGAAGCTTTGGGACTTCCACACAGATAATAAGTGAGTAATTAGGCAATGAGCTCAGCGTGGCCTCCTGACACTTCACTTTTGCTTTGCACATGCCACTGAATTAACTCCCTGACCCTCGAGCCACCCTGACATTGAACCACTGCTCTGCCACGCAAAACCCCACAACCACTCCTTTTTCTGGCAGATAAAAACATTTATAGATGTATTTACTAGATGATAAAATAGATTTGGATTTTAAAACTGAAGTGGTTTTTAAGTAATAAAAAAGCCATAGAATAACAAAATGGGGAACCCGTGAGAAGAAAGGAAACTAATACTGGTAACATATTCCTTCCTCCCAGCTCCCTATAGAGCAGCTCGTTCATGTCAGCCCCACATCAGTTAGAATTAATCCCCAGATTACCTGGACAGCAGAAATCTACTTAAAAGGAGATTCTAGATGAACTCACTCACTCTGTAACAAAGATGCTTGCAGGCCTTTGGTTACAATCCAACTGTGGAAATGATAAATAATGAGGATTTTCTAAGTGTCTGTAAATTCTTTATGTTTATACACAGGTCCCTCACTTCTCACTCAGGCTGAACCATGGGAGAGGTCTTCTGGCAGATAAGAAAGTCTGCTCATGTGCAACTGCAGTTCTGGTGCTGTCAGCAAATACTGATAAGAAGGAAATAAAAAGTATTAAGATACGAAAACTGACACCAGAAAGCACTTTCTCTGTTTTAGCTCCAGACACACAACGCTGACTGACCTGCTCCTGGCTCTTGGGGCCTGACTGTCATTTAGGCATCCCAAAGCACCGTGGATTCTCAACCCATCATCTGGGTTGTCCCAACGAATTCCCATGGAAATTGAGAGAAATAAGAGTTTGCTGCCTGCAGTCCCACTCTGCAGTACCCCCACAGGGCCTGAGTTGTTTCTTTCTCCCTATTCTGACATAGCCAGGCTCCCTATGGTTGTAGGAGAGACCCAAGTTGAGGCCTTCAAATCCACAACCAGTTGTGGAGCAAATCCAGCAGATGAGAGGAATGCCTTTTTGGATGGCTGGATTTAGTATCAGTGTATTTGCATGTTGTTCTCATGGCCTGCCTCTGATCCTGTATCTGAGTGTCTTTCCAGAGAAGTAGGCAGCCATATGATGTTTATATCCTACCTCATGGACTGTCACTCCTACTTCAAGAGCTAATTCTGAACAAGCTGAAGAAGAACAGCCCTAAAAGAATACTGGGATCAGAAAATCTGCCATAATTTTTGCCACAGCTTTCTTAATATAAAAGTCCTTTCATAATGCCATCAAACCCAGGCAAGTCACAGTGTTTTGGTGTTTTCTGAGTGCAGACATCACTGTGTATTTGTACACTGAAGTGAGCAGGTTCCCACCATGTGAGATACTCAGAGCCCTCCTGCAGTCAGATGCTGTCAGATAAACACAGAACAGGAACTGCTGCTCCCCGGAGCAGTGTGCAATGCCAGGGATCAGTCACGAGAGGGAGGCTGGCAGAGCACCCCTAGGAAAGCCTTAGGAAATCTCTCCCACCACAAATGCCATCAATTAGCAAGGAGGCTTCTCTGGGAACACGTTGTGGATGCAGAGGAAAGACACTGCAATATGGAAACTCTCTGTGTGGGATGTGAAAGCAGCTCTAACCAATGATTTAAGAAGCCATGACATTGGAAGAAGTCCTCTATGCAGGCAGACAAGCACTAGCATGGAGTATGGATGAAGGCTCTTTTGGAAACAAGAGGGAGAAAGAATAATCCCTACCAGGAAGAGGACAGCCCTGCGAATGAAGAGGAGGTTTGAGAGAGACCGAGGAATGATAAAATCAACTTTTGTGTGAAGGAAAGCTTATTTTTGTTCACAGCAGAGGTGTCACCATATGTGCACCTCATGATCAAATTAGTCACCACTTCTTGGTGGAAAGTCTCAGGAGAAACAGATCCTCCAAATGGAAGAAGACAACAGCTATCAAGCTTATCACTGGACAAGGAACAGCTGTGGAACCTTCATGGGAACAATGTTCAAAGTTCACAGGTTTCAAACAGGAAGGAGATGTAAATGGCCAATTAATGCTGAATACATCAAGTAAAAGCTGGTTTAGCGTTACTTTGTCTCACAGTATCACTGACAATGTTAAACACTCCTGGAGTGAAAGCTCTGAAGGGACAGACTCACGGCCTTGTGAAGGGAGTTACTCAGTGGAAATCATCAAACCAAATGGAAGGAGCTCTTCTTCCACACAGATTGTGGTTAAACCGCAGGACTCATCAGGACAGGAGGCTGTTTATGCCAGAAGTTTACACGGCTGCAAAAGGTGATTAGATAAATTAATAATAACCCATTGGGGCTGTTAAACAAAAAGTTACCTGCTTGTGGCTAAAGAATTGCCTGAACCACGTGCCACATTCATATCTGTTTGCCCTGTTCTTCTTTGGTAACTGCTGCACAGCAGTAGAGACAAGACACTGGCCTGGGTGGACCCGTGGCTTGATCCCATTCAGCTGTTCTGGTTTCCCTTAGGCAGGAATCCCACAACTGCACCTCTCCCTCACTGGTCTCTGGAAGCAGCCTCTCACCTGCACAACTTCAGTATCACAGGAGCAATAATTTCTGGAAAACAAGATTGTTCATCCTTAGAAGTAACAATCAGAAAGACGAGAACACACCTGCACATACCCACGTCTCAGTTCAGTGTTGCCATAAACCTGGAACGACCCCAACACCAAAAGCCCTTTGGTTCTGGAGGCAGCTCCCACCCACACTCGCCCTCCAGTGTCCTTCCCTTAACTCAGGGCTTCAGGTTTTCACCTACAGAAACAGAATCAGTTCTGGGATTTCTGTCTGGGCTCCTGCCAGTCCCAGGTAGAGGCTCAGCTCAGACTGGATCCTGTTTCACAGGCTGCAATCTCGTTGGTTAAGCACCGAGAGGAGAATGACAGTCGCTGTCTGCCTGCCTGCTGA
Organism: Pachycephala philippinensis; assembly: GCA_013397055.1. Lineage (NCBI taxonomy): Eukaryota > Metazoa > Chordata > Aves > Passeriformes > Pachycephala > Pachycephala philippinensis. The sequence continues at coordinate 232,783 of VWZT01012866.1, read as the reverse complement.
AGGGAGGGATCAGCTTTGTACACACACACAGAACACTGCTTCAGCAAAAGGGGAAGTCAATATGCAAAAGTGAAAAGAAAGTCCCTCCCCACTCTGTTTAAACCAGTTGTGTTTACAGTAAAATCTGTTTCCAAGCCAAAAGCAATACAGGTAGTTACAAAACCAAAACAATTACTATAAAAAGTTAAAAAAAACCCCTAATACATAATTCAACAAAACAGGAATGTGATTTCCAACTCAATTTTAACTTCCCTGTGTCTTTCTTTGGGTTATACCCAGGGTCTTTTGCCATGTAACACTGGCCCTGATGTTTCCTAGGACACCTATTACAGCATTAATTTATGCAGCACTTAGAGATGAGATCTGCCCCTAAATGAGGTGAAACCTCCTTCCTTGTCACTTGCAGCAGAGTTTGAGGAAAGCTCTCAAAGTAATCCAACACCAGCTAAGACAGATGTCTGCAATGAAAACATGAAGTGGGAGCCACAAACATCCCACCTTAGTGCTGTTCCTTTCTCTGCCCTCCCAATTGCTTTCCAACATTCCCTTCTCTGGCAAGCTGCAGCCTCTCCACTAAACCAACGACCACTAGAAAGACACTTCAGCATTTTGCTCAGGCAGGACCACGGAATGTGCAGCTTTTTCTCCCAGAATTTGCCCCACACTCAGTATTCCGTACAGAGGTTTGCCTTGGGAGGAATGCTCCATGCGAGCCGGGGTTCTGGCACAGACCTGCTGTGGCACTTGCCAGCTCACCTCCTGGCACACACTAATTAATGCTGGGCTGCCACGGTGATAGAAATCACAGGGCTGACATGGTCAGCAGCTCCAGCAGCTCTCCATGGAGATTCCTGACTGTGTTCCTCCTCAGGGAGATCTTAGAAGTGCTGGCATTTTACTTCAGTTTAAAAAATGGAAAAATATTTAAAATAGAATTGTCATTTCCTGTGGATGTAGCTAAGAACAAAGTACTCACTGACTGGGCTAGAATTAGCAAAAATTAGTGTTGCACAAATAATTTGAGATGCCTCCTATCCTATAGATATTCAGGTGGCTGAATCTCCCGGGGAAACCTCTGGAAGCTCAATCAGAGAGCAAAGTTTAGCTCCTCCCCAGGTCCTACCCCTGCTCTGCTGGGAGCAATGCCACTGGTGTTGTGCAGACAGGTATGGGAGCCTTAACCGAGCAGAGCACTTCCACTCTCACACTCCCTCTGGGAATGCTGGGGGTGGCAACAACTGCTCACTCCACACATTACAGAGCAGCTTCCCAAACATGAAAGGCAGCGCGGGCTGGAGTAGAGGCTGTGGGAAGCACAAAGGCTCGGGATTGCTCACACAGGGAGGAAATGGATTGCACTAATGCACAGGCCTTTGCTTTCTGGCCCTGGCTGAACAAAACCCCAAACCTGCATTAAATACAGCAGCACTTGTAGCAGGAAACCTCCCCCGAGCCCTGCAGTGGCTCCCCCCTCCCTTTCAGGGTGGTTTTTCCAGGGTTTCCCGAGCACACACGCCTGTGAATGCTGTGCTGAGCACACCTGATGAGAATTGATGCTGAATGTACCTTCCCGGGCAGCACAACACAGGCGACACACGCTACATTCCCTGGTTTTATTCAGAAAGAAGCCACGACTCCTTTTGTACATTACTTTGAAGAGATGGCATCGCATCCTGCAGGAAAAGCTGTCTTTGCTGATTAGCACAGCCTTGTGTGAAATCTTGAGCGAGCCTTATCCAGATTCATCCTGGCTGCCTTTGATACCTAAATGATGCTGCAGTTTTTGGAATTGGTCACCTCAAACACCATCACAGAGAAGAGAAAGGTGTCATCAGGGGACTGCTCAGAGCTGGAGTGGGCCGAGCCATCCCTTTCTACTGATTCCAGTGTGAACACTGTTCAATCAATGCCTGTAATTAGTGGGATAAATCTGGACCCTAATGCCTCTGCATTACTCAGCTATCTCAAAGGGAACTGCATAAACCTCCTGCATTCTGGCTGTGGATGTGAAGGATGAGCCGTGTGTGTCTCCCTGGACACTTCTGAGGCTGACCCAGGCCCTTCCCAGGACCCTCTCAGGTCACTCCCGATGCTCTGGGACTCCTCCCAGGCTCTCCGGGGCTGCTCCAAGTGTTCCTGGCCTCCTTCCAGCACCTCTGCAGGAATATGTTGTTCATATGCCAGAAATATCGATCATTATAATCTTTGTATAAAGCCGACTACCAGAGGCCATTCAACCACCAGCCAAAGCCTTCACGGGGCTTCTATATCCTGCCACCTCCTCACCTGACCCAGGCACAGGATTGGATTATTGTTATCCAGGCACCGATTCCGGGATGTGTGCAAGCCGTTTGTGTGTCACACAGAGCTGGCCTGTGTCAGCAGAATTGAGGTCATGGCTGCCTTTGCCTCAGCCCACCCCACGGCGAGGCAGCACGATGAGACTCCCCGCCTTGGGAGCTCCATTAGGAGCCTCTTTCAAGTTTTTGCTACAGTATGAAACAAGAAGAGATGCTGGGACTTGTAGACCCAGCTGGCATCGCAATAAATACATACAACCATGAGAAGATTCTGCTGAAACAATAGTCAAATATGCTTAATAAAACTGTGACCAGTGGATGCACTGTCTGGGCAAGAATGTGCTCACAAAGCTGGGCGGTAGAATAAGGGACAGAAGAAAGGCGAGGGCGGTATTTATCCAGCCTGGGGTGTCTGGCTGCCTCATGACAGGGCTGCAGCACCCACACACAGCTCAGGATGGACGTGTCCATGTGGGGAAGCCTTGGTAAGCAATGTCTGCCTCACACAGATCCCTTTGCAGGCAGGACCTCCTCACTGGGGCCTTCCCCTCACAGCACACGGGCCTCCACAGCGCTGCCACTGCAAGGCGCAGCCCAGGCCCAAGCCCTCACAGCCCCTCACGGCAGCTGGACCCCCCAAGCCTCTACATTGCCCTCACAGCTGCCAGGCCCCCCGTACACCCTCGCA
>VWZT01012866.1:160557-228921 GCA_013397055.1 Pachycephala philippinensis | reverse complement strand
GGCAGATATTCAGGCCGGACAACTTCGTGTTCGGTGAGTGCGCGGGGGCGGGAGGAGCCGCGGGGTGGGGCGGGCAGGGCACTGCGGGGCTGCCCTGCCGCACATGCTCCGAGGCACCGGCCCGGACGGGGCTAATCCTGGCGTGGAATACCGGGATTGCGGCTGGGAGCAGCTCCGAGGCGGCACCAGAGGTCGTTGCTTTTCCGATTCTCGTTACCGCCTCCGTGCGTGCCACCGGGAGAAATGGAGTGGCTGCTGTATCATTGATAATTAATGTTTTGCCTGTGTCTGCCGAGCCACTGCAGAGGTGCCTGTGTGAAACCACAGCCCTGCGCTCGATAAGATAAAAGCTTTCAGGGAGGCTGATGCTCTTAAGGTTTGCTTGCAAGCAATAAGCAGGAAGCAGTGACCGTAATCTAATACGAAAATGGCTCTTTTCCAGGTCAGAGCGGAGCAGGAAACAACTGGGCAAAGGGCCATTATACGGAAGGTGCTGAATTAGTCGATTCTGTGTTAGATGTTGTAAGGAAGGAGGCAGAAAGCTGTGATTGTCTCCAGGGCTTTCAGCTTACTCACTCCCTGGGTGGTGGCACAGGCTCTGGCATGGGTACCCTTCTCATCAGCAAAATCCGTGAGGAGTACCCAGACCGAATTATGAATACTTTCAGTGTGGTGCCCTCCCCTAAAGTGTCAGATACTGTAGTAGAGCCCTACAACGCCACGCTGTCTGTGCACCAGCTGGTGGAGAACACGGACGAGACGTACTGTATCGATAACGAGGCGCTGTACGACATTTGCTTCAGAACACTGAAGTTAACGACCCCCACCTACGGTGATCTGAACCACCTCGTGTCGGCCACCATGAGCGGTGTCACCACCTGCCTGCGGTTCCCGGGCCAGCTCAACGCTGACCTGCGGAAGCTGGCGGTGAACATGGTTCCCTTCCCACGTCTGCACTTTTTCATGCCCGGTTTTGCCCCGCTCACGAGCCGCGGGAGCCAGCAGTACCGGGCTCTAACCGTGCCAGAGCTCACCCAGCAGATGTTCGATGCCAAGAACATGATGGCGGCGTGTGACCCTCGTCACGGCCGCTATCTGACAGTGGCCGCCGTCTTTAGGGGCCGCATGTCCATGAAAGAGGTGGATGAGCAAATGCTAAATGTTCAGAACAAAAATAGCAGCTATTTTGTTGAATGGATCCCTAATAACGTTAAAACAGCAGTCTGTGACATTCCACCTCGCGGCCTCAAAATGTCTGCCACCTTCATTGGCAACAGCACGGCCATCCAGGAGCTGTTCAAACGCATTTCTGAGCAGTTCACTGCGATGTTCCGCAGAAAGGCCTTCCTGCACTGGTACACGGGCGAGGGCATGGACGAGATGGAGTTCACAGAGGCTGAGAGCAACATGAACGACCTGGTGTCTGAGTACCAGCAGTACCAGGATGCCACAGCTGAGGAGGAGGGAGAGTTTGAGGAGGAGGCTGAGGAGGAGGCTGAGTAAAGCTATGCAGTTGAACACCTGTAAATTTTGTTTAAAGTTGTATGAACTCTCTCATTCAAAAGTTCTGTTTGTGTTGTGTTATTATTGCTGTTTCCGAGTCACTCCCGATGCTGTACAGGCACCATTAAAGCAGTTTTCACAGTGCACGTCCCCGTCTCCTCTGTTCACACCGGTAAGCTTCCCGCGTGCTGTCCCCGTACGTGAGCCCGTAGATGTCCCGCAGGTCTGCAGAGAAAAACAGTGGACTTGGCACAAGCCACCCTGTCCATGGCAACCCCTTCTCTCCTGCCCTCAGCCAGGTGACGCCTGTTGTGTCACCAGTCCTGCTCCCAGTGGTGTGGGGATTGAAGAAATTCCCTGGTACTCCCTTGGAATCGGGCACTGCTGGAGGGGGGCACATTTAACAAGGAGGGTGGAATTAACTCCAGGCTGTCTCTAAATTTAGGTACCTGCCTGTGGCCTGTTGCAGCCTCGCCTGGCAGGAGCTGACCAGGTGCCACAAGAGGTTTGGGCTGCCTGGGCACAAAATGGTGCCATGGAGCTGCCACCCAGCCCTGGGTGTCTGTGCTCCACTGCAGCTCCTCAGCGCTACAAACCCAGCAAGGAGCCACGGCCTGGCCCAGGGGCACAGGGCACAGCTGTGACAGGTGACACCAAAGCTGCCCCATGCACACAGCCCTTCTGCAGTGATTTCAAAAATCACTGTAAAGGTTTTGAAAATCGGATGTTAGTGCAGCCTCTGCTTTTGGGCTGAGCTGAAGCACCTGACAAGTGTCTGACACAGGTTTGTCTCACGAAAACGCTGTATTTACTGCAGGTTTTTACACTGGAACCAGTTTGTAGGTTCAGTGTCACTTCAAGTGACAAAGCTGTCACTGAGGAGCTGGACAGGAGGGAGCAGGCTGCTCCCCTGCTGAAGAAATTCTCTTCAGCGTTCTAAATTATAACTGCTGCTGTTTAAAGATTTTCTGCCTTAATTAATTTTCTCCACCCAGAGCTGGACTGGTTGGAGCAGTTAAAACTGTGCTGACTGGTGGCTCCAGAGGCAGGGAAGTGGGAATGTCTGCAGGAACAGGGCCCAGTGTCAGACCTGCACTCTTCTCCTCTCTGGGCTCAGCCTCCCCATCAGCCACAGCCCAGCCCTGCCAGGAGAGTTATTTTTCCACTCTTTGCTTTCAATCCTACCACATCTTATATCTTCTCCCATTTTCTCCCTCTGCACTGCAGCAAGGACAAGCAATGAGTTCAGTTCTTCCCAGCTGAGCTCCATGATTTCCCACCCACATTACTAAGCCATGGCCAAGCACAGCCAAGTGTTTGTTGCTGATTTGTTGAGATTTTTTAGCCTGGTACGTTGATGCTTTCAGGTACATGGACACACCTTCCCCTTACCCCCAAAATTCCTCCCGACCTCTCCTTTTAGGCAGCCCAAGACATCACAGGGCTCAGGCAGGGACCTGTCCCGATGGAAAATACCATTTCCCTACGCTTTTTGTGCTTTCTCAACCCCTTCCTATCACCTACCTTTCCCTTTTTATCAGACTTCAAGCTTTTTAGAACAAATCCCTTTCCTGCCATGTGACAGGTGGGATGTCACTGAGCCTCCCCTGCCTCGGCAGGGGGGTGGTGGCTGGAAATGTGAAGCCTGGGAGAGGCTGGCAGTGGGAATGCTGGGCATGGCACAGCCCCAGCACCTCGGCACAGACCGGAAAAAACCCTGCTACCCGTGTGGAACATCTCAGGAATTGTTCACTTCTGTGCCACTCCAGCCCATAACAGCACTACTTAACCCAGTAATTAGTGACGCTCGTTTTCACTTAGCTGATGAACTTACGTGGTACAAAGCCAGCGTAGAAAGGTTTGAGTCCTCCACGGTTGTAAATTTTGGTGTCTGGCCAGTGTGTCCGGGGAAATCTCGTGCCCAAGGTATAAGGTGGATTTCTCGCCAAAAGCTGGAAAACAAAACAGAAAGACCCCACAACGGTTTATTCAACGGTTTATTTTAAAACACACTATTTTTACCAAAGTCATGTGCTTTGACTCTGCACTATATAAAATATTTAAGCCAACATAAAGCAATTCTCTTTCCAGCCCTGCTTTCTTCTAATTAAGAGCTACATTGCATCGTCCCTTTTTCTACTCCATAAATTTTTCTCCTGGCAGGTGTTGGCAGCATTCCCTGCCACCTCACCCTCCATGCCCACAGCACGGCCCAGGTGCTGTCCTTGGGATCCCTGCAGTCTGGGCTGCAGAGATTTATTCCCCTGGGGATCATCCCCAAGTCCCAAAGGCCTCCTGCTCTGCTGTCCCTGGAGCTGGGCCTGTTCCTGTGCTGTGGCTGTGTTTGGGTTTGACCCCCTTTCTGTTTCCATGAGTCCCACCAACAGGAACAGCTGGAAATTCAGGACAACAACAGGAAACTGAAATTCCCAGGCTGGGAGGAATGGGAAGGCTTAGGGAGCATTTACTGAAGGAAGAGTGTAAATCACCTCCTGGGAGCATCCCTGCCCTCCCAGGCCGGACGCAGGCGAGGGGCTGGGCACCAGGGTGGGTGTCACAGCTGGGTGTCACAGCTCTGCAGCCACAGAACCCCTAAAGGTTTCCCTGGAGCTGTGCCAGGGATGTGGGGAGGGGATGTGGGTCACGGAGCCCTCTGGGAGTGGGATGGAGCCCAGGCTGTGGCTCCTCCAGAGGATTTTTGCTTTGCCTGCTGCAGGCGGTGAGCAGTGATCCATGGCACATCTGTAACCGAGGACAACAAAGATTTAGGGCAGGAGATTAGTGGCTTGAAGTCAGAAGCCATCTTAGCTGGAAATGTGGTGTGATTCTCCCTTCGGCGTGCCTGCTCCTCCGCTGCTGCCGAGCCCTGCGAGCCCGGGTTCCGCCGAATCCCGCTCGGACAGACACCTCCCTGGCTGATTCACGGCAGGGCAGGCGTTCCTGAAGGCATCGGGGGCAGAGAGGCTTGGCAAACAGCACATTCGGGGATAAACGCCCGGGTTTTGTTCTGTTTGCTCCATTTCAATTCCTATTCGCGGCAGCAGCAGCGAAGGAGAAGGAAGGCAGCGCAGGGAAATCATTTCATCCAAAGCACAGCGTTGCCCTGCAGCTCTCCCCGCTGACTCATTTCTTTCCAGCTGATTTCTCTGAGCTGGGGATCCTCAATCTTGGAGGTTTTTCCTACATCAGCCCCATATACTCGGGGATGAAGACACGGCAGTGAGTCCCGGGGAGCAGGAAGGGCTGGGATGCTGCAGCCTGCATTTCATGAGCTACTCCGCTGGACCAGCGAGGCTGCTGCATCCTGGGCATCTCGCAGCATCCCGGGGATCTCACTGCATCCAGGGATCTCCCTGCATCCCGGGATCTCACGCCATCCTGGGGACAGGGAGGGATGTGTAGCTCTGAATGCAAACTCTCAGCTGCTGCGGGAGGGATCTCGTTTTCCCGTGCCGGAGGATTATGTGTCATTATTGTATGGCAGCTCTTACAGCAAGGGGACAACAGTTTTTCAGGAGGGATGTTTCTGCATCCTTCCCGAAAGGAGGAGAAAGAAGACCGGGATCCCTTTAAGACAAATTGTGTTAGGAAAGGAAAAAGCCTTGCAACCAATTAAAAGGGAGACATATCACAGGAAGCCACCCAGCACTGCCAACCAGACAGAGGAGATGCATTCCACAAGGGAAGTACAGATAGTTGCATCCTGTATTTCTGCACTCAGAGCAACATTTTTAACAGCCATTCTTAACCCAGCCCTCAACAGATTTGCTTAATCCTTTCATGAACTCATTCATCCTCCCTTAATGTCCCAAGGAAACAAGTTACAGAATTTAATTGCTCGAGTTTTTTCAACGTTACCTGACAGCGTTTGATTTTGCTTGTACTTGTACCCCAGTTCTAATCCTGCTACTGAAAATTCAGTGGGATCGGCATCAACATTATGCACATTCTTATTTCAATAATCTATAATCTACCTGGCGTCGGTCAAATTCCTTCATGGCTTTCTTCACAGATAGGATGTAGTTCATGCCAACGTTGTCAGTGGCGCAGGGGATGAATCCAGTGTACCCTTTGGATGGAGGCAAGAGAGAACATTTTCTGCTTGAGAACAGACATTGATCATCTAAAGATCAACCACTCTGAGAGTGGAGGGGTCTGGGATGAATATAAAACATTGAAGTATAGGAGGGAAAAATTAATCTGTTTAAATTGTAAAATTGACTCTTACAAGTGAGGTATCTTCCCTGAAAGAGGTTTTTTGTCCTTATGATTCCCAAGGAAAACACAATGGCCTGAACCGGTTTTTGTTGGTCTACATTTCATTTTCTTAGTCTTTTTTTTACATCTACATCTCTTTCATGTTTTCTCCCAATTTAATACACGTTCAGGGCCCAACAACAAGCTGTCCAACCTTTTTTCCTCATCTGTTCTGCCCATCCAACAAATTCCCACAAGAGAAACTTCATAAAGTCTAAAACTACATAAAACCTAGCGAGGTAGAACTGAAAAGCAGCCCAAACTCCCTCTTCCCAAAGGAAAGCTTTGGAGAGAGGAATTTGTCTTCTGCATCCCAAAGTGTGGACTCTCTCTCCTTTTAACTGAAATATTGTGATCCCTGTATTCCCAGTGCAGAGTGAAGGATCCCACCCTCTGCAGTTGGATCTGTGAGGGGGGAGCTCAGCACATCACCTGTCACAGGAATGTTCTCCCAGAGCAAGTGGGGAGCTCCAGGAACACCCCTCGTAGGACAGGATTTATACCTTTGTGATGGTGCCATACACCCCTGTGTGTGGATTTGCTGATTCAGGAAAACATCTGATTTCTAGGAGATGAATAACCACCCCAGCAGGGTGGGGCAGAGCTTTCCTCACCCTCTGGAGCTTGGCCCCACAGCTGCAGGGAACCAAGGTGGTTCCTGAATCCCTTCCAGTGCCCACGGGCACAGAGTGACATCCACAGGATGACAACATCCCAAAGAAATGCCCTTGCAGGGAGAAGAGCAGGGATGTTTTCCATCCCAAAGGAGCTGGAGCCACTGGGCAACACCTCAGAGGTTCCCCCACGGGGGAGAAGGGTCACATCATTTCTTCAGAGGTGCCCTCATGCTGCCCGTGCCCTCCCTGTGTTTTACCGAAAATGACTTTCTGTCGGATGGCATTTGGGACTGGCAGCACTGGCAGGGTGTAATCTGCCATCTCCCCTCCTGGCAGTGCCACACCTCCGGTTTGTACCTGCTCAAAACAAAAGGAGAAATGAAATAAAACTCCAGCAAAACCCGCTTCTTCCCTTGGCTCCAGCGCTTAAATCGCTGCCAGGAGCTGGGAATGGCAACTGCCATTTCCAGTTCTTCCCAGCTTTGCACTGAGAGCTACGCCGACGATCTCTGGGAAAGTCAAATTACGAGCTGAGCAAGTAGCAGACCTTGAAGGGGTTTGCAAAATCCCCATGGAGAACGAGGGGAGCTTTGGGCACTGAGCTCCTGTGCAAATCTCTTTCTGAGGGCAAGGAGCGGGAATGCCCCTTCTTGGGATTTACATCCAAGCCAGCTTTTGACTCCATGCGTCAAACCTCTAATCTCTGCCTTCAGAGGATTTGCAGAGCCATGGCTGCAGGAACGTGACAAAGGCTGCTGCTGGCTCCAGAGGAAATAAAAGGGTTTAAAAAACCCCAGTAAATACTATTATTATTATTATTATTATTATTATCATCATCATCATTATTATTATTATTATTATTATTATTATTAATNCCAGTACTGGTGTTAAAATGAGGGGTAATGATGGTGGGAAATTCAGGTGGGGGCAGATACAGGGTCAGAAATGTAACCAGAGGTGCTGGGAGCCCTCTCTTTTGGGGAGGAGGAGGAGGAGGAGGAGAAAAAGGAGGAGAAGGAGGAAGAAGAAGAGGAGGAAGAAAGCAGCATCAGGGCTCCAAGGACACCCTAAGGAAGCACAAGCCTGGCTGCCCAGCACAGCATAACACAACTTTAGGAACTGGAACTGAATCCAAACCCACTCAAATGAGAAGTTAAGCCTTTTTGATTGGGAAGCATAATTAACGACTAAAACCATTTCCTGAAGACGGAGAAGATTTGCTACTCCCGGAAACATTTGTGTACCTGATCCTTCTCTACACAACACTCTTAACTTCCTGCCCTTGCCATCGACATCTGTGTGAAACCAAAATTCCCTCCTCACACCCCGCAAGCCCACTCACCGCTTTGCTCCCTCCGCAGGTACCCTGGCAAGCTCCGGCCGCTCTCCCCAGGCAGCAGGCCAGGGGTGGCTTGGCCACCTCCCTCTCGAGCTCCTCGGCCGCGGGGTGCAGGGCGAGCCCCCGGAGAGGCTCCTGGGGCAGGAAGGTCTGCCGGGTGCCCAGGGCCACCGGGAGCGGGGAGCCCCTCCAGTGCGTGGGGCTCATGTGGCTCATCATCGGCTCCTCCGGCGCCGGGGCCACCGCGGGCTGCGGCCCGAGGGGGATCTCAGGGAGGCTGTTGATGGGCTGGAAGGTGACATATCCTAAAGGACAGACATTGAGTTAGGGGATAGGAGTGGCCCAAAGAGGGTGAGGGATTCCCATTGTTCCCTTTGAGGGAATGGGAAGGAGCCTGGAGGTCAATGGTGTAGAATCAGAACAGCTCGAGTTGGAAGAAACCACAAGGATCCACTCCACGCACATCCCATGGCTGTGCCATCAGCCCCATCAACAAACCAGCCTGCACAGAAAACCATCCCAAATCCCAGTTAAATAACATTTATTCCAACTGTCACCTGAATGGTAAAATATCACCAGCCAAGGTAAAAAGTAGAAAAGGGGGAAAAACCCCTCAGTCCTTAACTCCACGTGGCTGTGAAAGTGGTAAAGGGGAAAAAAAACCCTCAATCCTTAACTCCACATGGCTGTGTCTGTCCACCCCAAACAGAGCCCCCTCCAAGGAATTCTTGCTCTGGCACCGTTGCTGCTCATCGAGGAAAGGATCTGATGTAACACTGGCTGGAAAAAATTTATCTTACATCCAGCAGATGCTAAATATCTCCACTGTGAAGCAGGGACAGAGCCCTGTGGTTTGAGACTCCGCAGGGACAGCTGAGCTTGACAATTTTGTCTGATTTTCCCCCTTAAAGATCCCCCGTGCCGTGGCTCCCCAGGTGCCCCGTGTGACCCCTGGCTCAGGTACTTTCTCCTCCTCTGTGCCAGCAGTCAAACCCATTTTTCCCTCCTGTGCAGTTCCAGACGAGGATCACTCCTCCACCCCACAGCCACCTTTTCCCTATTGGAAAACTCTTACTATGTCAGCCTCGTCTTTTTAAAACAAACCAAATTCCTTCCATTTTTGTGCTCATAGGTAATTTTTTTCCCACCCTCTGGTCATTACAGCTTTCCTCTGAGCTGCCCTTGGGAGCACATCTGCATCCCAGGGCTGAGCCCGAGGGATGAGGCTCCATCTGCAGACAGTCCGTTCAGCTGCAGTGCTGGGTTAGTGTGGGACTCAATCTGAGAGGTTTTTTCCAAGCTGAATGATTCCATGATTTCTGCAACTCTGCAGAAATCGGCAAAATCTGCCCATTTTCTGCACGGGTATAAACTTCTGGTGGGCATTTAGGTTTGCTATCTGCCCATAATTACAGAACAAAGTGTATATATTCTGTATATAACTTTGTGAAGTATATAAAACATGCTCTATGCAACTGAATTATCAAGTGCCCAGGCTGGCAACAAAATAAAGAAAAATCCTTGATTAAAATGATCTTTCAATGCAGTGTGCAAATTTTAAAGCACTTATATTTTTCACTTCATTATTAATAAGAATATTGAATCTACTCTCTTTCTCCCACAAACCAAAGGAAAAGGAAACTTAGGTTGTTCTGTACTTGAGAAATCCCTGTGAGCTCTTTTTTATGACCCTGGGGTTTGTAAACTGATTGATTCTGAAAGGCTGCACAGTGAGGCACGAAAGGAAAAGCCAGGAGAGTGCAGTGCTTTTGGTTTGAGTAAATATCCCCATTTTCAGGTCAGGCTCCTGGGGAGCAGGTGCCTGCATGCTTGGCATGTGCCAGAACCAACATGGATGGTGGATAATTCAGCTCATCCCTCGCTCATCTCATGGAATCACAGAATATCCTGAGCTGGAAGGGATCCCCAAGGATCATCAAGTCCATCTTTGCCCTGCCCAGACACCCCAAAATCCCACCCTGGGCATCCCTGGCAGCGCTGCCCAAACACTCCTGGAGCTCTGGCAGCCTCGGGGCCGTGCCCATTCCCTGGGGAGCCTGGGCAGTGCCCAGCACCCTCTGGGGGAAGAACCTTTCCCTGATCCAACCTAAACCTCCCTGGCACAGCTCCAGCCGTTCCCTGGGTGCTGTCATTGGTCACCAGAATGAAGAGATCCCCCACAGCAGAGCCTGATTTCACTTCCAGCAAGAAAACAAATGGGATTCAACTGGCAGACACCAGCAAAGTGCTTGGTGCCCACCAAGGAGGCTTTATCAAAGCCAGACCTTGAGAAAAAAATCTTGAGACCGAGTTTGCCAAAGGCAGCCACAGGCCCGATGGTGCCATGAGCTCTTTGATCTCCATCCCATAAAACACCCAGGAGGACAGCAGGCAGCACCTGGGGAGGGTTTCAGGATTGCACAGGGCCCGAGGGACAGCAGGAGCTGTTGGGGACCTCATCAGCACAGCCGGGGGGGCTCCCCATGGCCACGTTCATCAGGACCTCGTTAATGAGCAGCTCTGGCCTTGGCAACCAGCAGAGAAGCAGAACAATGAGAGAGCAACTCGGCCAACTGGTTACTTGGGTGTGTCCAAGCTCTATTTCAGTCCATGGAAATGCAAATTCAAATCTCCAGGAATGAAGCCTGTAAACACCACCTGTGCAGTGGATCCTGGAAATCAGGGCCAGGAGGAGCAGAGAGGCCCAAGAGAGGCACAAATCCCCAGTGGGAAATGAGAAAGCAGTGCTTTGGTGTGGCCATCCCCAGGGAAATAAAGACCCAGATCCCACACAGGAGCATTATCCTGGTGTTCAGGCTGGAGCAAACTCACTCCCACTGTCCTGGCCATCCACAACAACCACGGGATGGGACGTGCCGAATGTCCCAAAGGATGGCACAAATGCTCCCAAAGGATGGCACATCCCCGAGGGCTGATCAGGATCAGGGGCAGCTCTGCTGTGCCCATTTTGGGGCTGCTCAGCAGGGACCAGGCACTCTGCCCAAAGGAGATTCCTGCAAATTCCCAGAGCTGGGAATCCACATGAGCCTGTCTCTGATGGAGGAGATGGGGCCTGTTGGCAAAGTGGGGAAGGGAAAGGAGGGAAAGGGAAGGCACAGGAGCCTTTCTGAGCCGAGGAGGAGCAGCAAGAAGCAGAATCAATCCCAAACTGTCGGAGCTCAGAGCAGAGCTCTGCACCAGGCAGGTGAGCCAGGGAAGGATCTGAGGTAGGAGAGCAGACCTTCCCTAGAAAGATGGATTTTATCCTGTGGAATTGTGCTGGGTTTCGCTGGGATAGAGGTAATTTTCTCTGCAGCAGCTAACACAGGCCACATTTGGGATTTGTGAGTACACAGCTGTGTGGGGTTTAGTTGCCAGCCAGGGTTAAACCACAACAGGAATTCTGGAAGAATTGGGGAGTGAGTTCATAATATGCCATAAAATCACTTATCTTCATCTAACTGAAGATAACCTGGGAACTCAAACTCTCCTCTCTACAACACGAGAATCCCCATCCTCACGAGCTGAGGCCGAGAGCTCAAACTCCTCACTCTGCTGCTCTGCAGGTGCCAGTGCTCCTACACCAGAGCTGGGATTGCTCCGAGGAAAACATCCCATTTCACCCAGCAGCCTACCAGAGATGGGTGGGCACAGCCCCCACTGGTGGTAATTAACCCTGTGCTAATTAGCAGGGCCCATTTGCTCACCTGGGTGCTCGATGTGGTAATGGAGCTCCAGGAGGTTTTCCTTGTTGTCCAGCGGTGCCAGCACGGAGCGATGGCTCTTGCTGACCGTGGGATCCAGCAGCAAGTCGTGGGTGGTTCTGCCATAGGTCTTCCCAAACCTGAAGGTGAACTGAGGGACGTAGCCCCCATAGCTGAGGAGGAAATCAAACTAGAGCCATCACTGGTGAGATAATCACAGAATCCCAGAGTGGTTTGGGTTAAAAGGGACCTTAAAGCTCACCCAGTGCCACTCCTGCCATGGCAGGGACACCTCCCACTGTCCCAGGCTGCTCCCAGCCCCAGTGTCCAACCTGGCCTTGGGCACTGCCAGGGATCCAGGGGCAGCCACAGCTGCTCTGGGCACCCTGGGCCAGGGCCTCCCCACCCTCCCAGGGAACAATTCCTTCCCAATATCCCATCCATCCCTGCCCTCTGGCAGTGCAGATCTGCTGCAGAGCTTTTGGAAAAGCCCTGTCCAGGAGCCCAGGGAAGGGGATGGATGGGAAGTGCCCCTGAGCCCGGGTGGAGCAGCAGCACAGAGACCACACGTGTGGCTGCACAGGAGGCCAGGACGGAGTGTCTGAGTTTCACACGCCTGTTCCCATCTGGCAGCATGAACACTGGCTCAGTTCACAGGCGTGTACAGGCACAGGCCTTTGGCTCATGGAGAAACACGGGATGAGGTCAGGGAGCAGCACCTGGGGATGGGAGAACTCCCAGCACAGCCTGCAGTGGCTTTGGCAGTGCTGACATCCACAATCCCCCAGTTAAAATACCATTTCCAGTTCAGCGTGCCCCAGTTTAAGCTTTGCAGTGCCTCTCTGCTCTGCCACACAGTGAGCAACTGAGAAAACCCCAGTGTCTCTTGTTCAGTGTTGAAACCCAAAAGTCAGAGTAATCCCTCACTTGCACCCTCCTCTCTCTGCTCACAGTGAGGAGTGGCCCGGGGCTGATGAGCCCACCCAGGCACTGCCTGGCACAGGGGGGCACAGGGAACGTGGTGAGCCCCAGGAACAAACCCAGCTCTGTTTTTTGGGATCTCTGTGCTGCCCAAGCCCTGGGATGGGTGCTGTGACTTGTTGGTGGCCGAGGGCAGGGCAGGTGCTGCAGCTCTGGCTCTGCTCCGAGTCCCCATGAGAAACTCGAGCTGCTCCAGTCTCAGATTTCCTAATGCTGATGTTATTCCAGCGCCGAGGAAAGGTAGAGCTGCCAGTTGCAAGGGACGGACAGAAATATTCCATCAATGAGCCCAGCGTGGATCCGGGGATAAAGCCAGATGATGCATGAGGATCATAAGATGATGAGTAAGTACTTTCCCTTCCAAATAGTTTAAACAACAGCAAGCAGAGCCGTGCATTTACTCTTGGCAGGTTTCCCCACTCGGCATGCAGGATTCCTCCCCTGCTCATCCCCGGGGATTCTCAATGAGTCTTGCAACACGGGGAAGCAACAGCAGGATGATAAAACCCAGCGAGGGCACAAATGACACAGCCCGAATAATTACAGGATGGCTGGAGGGATTTTGATCACGGGCAAAATAATGGCTGGGCTGAGAAAGGCTCAGTTCCCCTGCAATTAAGCACGAGGTCGGCTGGGCGAGTCAGGCTGGGTGCACAGGGAGGGATCTGCCATGGAGGGGGCTGCAGGGGCTGCTGGTAAAAGCCTGGGGAAGGGCTGTTTGAGCCCCTGTGCTGCGGTGTCGATGAAGGACCCCCTTTTGGGGATCCCTTTTGGGGGCTCAGACTGGTGAGCATCAAAAATCCGCTCGGAGCCCAGCTCACCCTGCCCTTGCTCAGCCCTATCTCCTCCATCTCTGCTCCCGGGCTGCCACCCAAACCTGCTCTGCCTCCCCAGCAAAGCCTTGGCCCTGGGCCCGTGCTCACCTGTGTCCAAACCCTTCCCAGCTCCGCAGAGCCAGGCTGTGCCCAGGATTCACAGACTGACCCCTTCTCTGCCCACCCAGCCCTTCCCAAGCCACCCCACTCATTGGGTTTAGGCTTCCCAATGCTCTTGAGCACCGCGGTGGCTTTTCAGACTCCTGCTGAGTGCCAAGGACGTGCTTTGGTGCTCTCGTGGTGTCTGTAGGATCGTTGGCACAGGCAGGTGCAGCACATGGGACACCTGGTGACATCCTGGGCACAAACCCTCCTCCCGTGACACCCCTGTGCAGGGCTCTGCTGGTGATACCCTGCAGGCAGCTCCTCCTCACCCTCAGCACCCAAAGCAGCACCCTCATCACCCACGGTGGCTTAGGGGGTGCCCCGAGCCTGCACAGCACCAACAAATGCAGCAGCAGAATTTGGTTCCTCCTCCTGCCTCCAGAGGTCGAAGAGCAAAGAGAGGAGCAGCCCCAGCTTCTGTGTCCATAGCAGGGTTTCGAGCTGCTGCTGAGGGAGCTGCAGGCAGCCAGGGGTGAGCAAGGGAAGGTGTTGAGGCTTTGGGGCTGCAGTTCCAGCCGCAGCTCCCTCCTTGCTGTCACTCATCATGCCCAAGCTGCTGCCAGCACGGCTTTGATGGCGCACACAGAATGTCACATCAGATGGCCACAGCAATGCAAAAATGGGTTTAAAAACCCCCAGCCTCAGAGTTTATGCAGGTGGGAAGGTGCAGAGATCAGTAATGGAAAATGCTGCCTATTACTGTGGTGGGAAGGGCTGGTTCTGCCGTCACTGCAGGAGCAGCCTCAAGGAAAGGTGCTCCACCCTCCCCTGTGCTGGGATGTGCCCCCGCTGGACACGGCTGGCATTCCCTGTGCCAGGGCTCACAGCCTGCTTCCCCTCAGCCTGGGCTGATCCGAGGCAATTTGTACCCACAGCAGCTGCTTTTCCCTTCCCACCCCTTTACGCACCCCAGATCAGGTCTCACCCCACACAGAGCTTCTTAATTCACAGCAAATCCTTTATTCCTCCCATTCACACCTTACCTTCTCCCTTACTCCTCCCATTCACACCTTACCTTCTCCCTTATTCCTCCCATTCACACCTTACCTTCTCCCTTACTCCTCCCATTCACACCTTACCTTCTCCCCTGCAACTCATTGCCTCGTATGCAGGGTTTCTTCTTTCCAAGCCTTTGGAGGAGAGTGTCACAAAAAGCTTTGGAAAGAAATCCAGCTACCTATGGAGTAGATCACCAGACTTCCCAGTTCCTGACGCAGCAGCAGGACAGGGCTCCAGCCCAGTGACCAGAGGTTGCACATCTGTGCAACCATTTACTCAGAGGAGACTTCCAAAAATCCTCAATGCAAATATTAGGACAGTTTGGAAGCCAGGCCCTGCACAGGAGCTCTGGTGACATTTGGCCTGGCACAAGAAATGGGGGAAAAAGGGGGAAACCGGGAAAAAAAGAACAATTTTGGCTTTGTTGTCCCCGTGCTATGGCATAGTCTGTAACTCTTCTGTAAGGTGCTGCTTCTCCTGGAGCTCTGTGTCCCTCAGAGCACTTTACATGGAATATTGAATAGTGTCTTTAAAAACACCCAAAACAACACGAGTCATAAATACTCCCTGATCCAAACCAGAGCTATTTGTGCTGGAAATGGATGTTTTGGATGAGCTTACCCAGGGATGTGGTAGGGGTTTGGGGGGAAGATGCTGCTCCCCTTGTAGGATGCCATGGTGATGTTACAGCTGGTGCTGGGGAGGGGGGGAAGGAGATGCAGCTCAGGTTGGTCACCAGGGGAGCCTCTGTGATGTCAGCCCCCAACAGGTTCCACCTGCAGCACAAAACCCCTCAGCTCCTCCTGGACACAGCTTTTCCTTTCCCCACCTGGAAGATTTGGACAAGCACTGAATTTTACAGCGTTTGTCAGGCTGCTGAAGGCTCCCAGCCTCGGATCCAGCTGTGCCAGATGTTCCCTGTGAGTGGCCCCAGCACAAACATGGGGCCGTGGGTCACATCCAGCACATTGAGAGCCTGGCTGTGCCTGCCTGGCCTGGCCACGTGCTCCTGCTTCCAGCAGGGACAGGCTCAGGGGTTCCCTGGGCTCAGCCACCCCTCCTCTCCCTGCCCTCCTGGTGGAGGGTGAGTTGATCCTTCACTGCCCGATTCCTGCAGGATAAAGGTTATTCCCATTCCCAACACCACATGGCCACGTTGCCTTGCAGGTGCTGGGTTTGTCCCTGCCCAGAACAGGGAACAGCCCAGTAACAGTTTGTGTTGGGAGGAACCANGCTGAGTGTTCTTCAGCCCTTCAAAAAGTATGTAGCAACTTCTGAAGTTGAAATTATTAACTTATTTCTCCCTAAATTCCCCTTCCAGGTGACTGGAATTGCAATTGGAGCTGCAGCCGCTCTGCTCCTTGAAGCAGTTGTTGTGTTTGTCATGTATGGAATAATGAGACTATCTAATTATCAAGTACTTACCATGTAAGTTTTAAAACCAGTTCTCCCATCAATCTTGAGTCTTTTTTGTAATTTTCTGTGGAAGCTGTTTGCTGTAGAGGCGTGGCTCTTGCAGGACAACAGCTTTAAAGGGTGAAGAAGTTGTGTTGATTCACTTACCCAGGTCTGAAGCCAGAACTGTCCCTGCAGGAGCTGCAGGGTTTTGTTTCTTTGGTGTCTGAGCAGTGTCAGCCTCAGCATCAGCTGTGGGTTCTGCAAATGATTTCACCCTGCTGTGATTTCACTGTCCCAGCAAGGAGAAAGGATTGAATGAGAGGTTTCCTTCAGGAGATTAAAACTACCCAATCCTTCAGCCTGTTTGGAGAGCCCTTGATCTCCCCTGGGGCTGAGGCAGAGCCCCGAGCCCGCCCTGCCTGGGTCTGCCTTGGCCAGAGCTGGGGAATGAGGGATCCCAGGGAGGGTTCAATTCCAAACGCTGCCCACAGGAGCTGCTCTGGAGGCAGCAAAGTCACCAAGCTGTGCTCAGGTGTTCCCCCAGCTGCTGAAGGTGCTTTCTGATGTGATGCTTCTGTGTTCCAGAACAACTTCAGCCACACATGCCTCAGTACAGGTTTTCCAGGAGCGACAAAGTGATGTGCGAAGGGCAGAGGATCATTGAGAAGGTGAGGGCACCTGGCACAGGGGGAGGGAAGGAAAGATTAAAATCCACTTTGGGAGGTGTAAAATTTGCAATATTTCACTTGCTGAGCCTGGCCCAGGGCCTTCAACCTATAAAATTTCACT
The DNA here is from genome assembly GCA_013397055.1 of Pachycephala philippinensis. Taxonomy (NCBI): domain Eukaryota; kingdom Metazoa; phylum Chordata; class Aves; order Passeriformes; genus Pachycephala; species Pachycephala philippinensis. Next base: position 212,354 of record VWZT01012866.1, on the reverse strand, counting down.
GGGATTTTGTGGATGTTTCAGAACTCCTGGAATTCTGACTGGATTGCTGATGGAGCAGCAGTAGCTTCTCCTTCTGGCCAAACCTTTCAAGAATATTTGCAGCCAGTGAAGATAGAAATAAATCAATGAATATCCAAGTCCTGCATGGAATTGATTAAATATCCCAGAATCCCAGATTGGTTTGGGTTGGAAGGGACCTTAAAGATCACCACCTTAAGGCCTAATCTCCCTAGAACTTATATCTGAGAAGATAAAAATGATTTTAATGGTCTGTGGCTGCTCCCTCCAAACCCAGGGGTCACAAGCTCCCCAAAGAGCTACTGAACAACCACACCAAAACATCAATTGTCAGGGCAGACACCTGGGGAAAACAAACAAAAAAAAAAGAAGAAATTCACTTTTGTCAAGGTTATCATTAGAATTTATTGATACGAGACAAACTTTGTATGTCACCATGTCAATGGAGGAACAGCACGTCCGGGTGTCGCAGAAGCACAGAGGGGACACTCCACAGCCCAGAGCTCCCAGCCCCAGAGCCCAGGAGAACACACACACAGCTGGGGGACACTGGGGACATGTCCTGGGGCAGGAATGCTCCAGAAATCCCATGGCTGAGTGGTTTTCCAGACAACAGCACCCGGCTCTGACTCCCACAGGGAAGGGCAGCTCACCCCAGTCACAGGGGAAAAATAAACAACTATTTGGGGGTGAGATTCAATATCCCTGCAGGGAGATGAGAGCACTTGGGCCCTCCAGCTCCTCAGCCATAGAGGGGCTCAGAGGAGCAGCTGGGGTGGGGACACATCCCCTGCAGGACAGCCCAGGCACGGCTGGAACCTTCCCAAGGAGCAGGCACAGCCACACCACGCTCCATCCTGGCATCTGCCCATTCAGAAGCAGGGTTTTAGCACAATTCCCCCTGTGTTGTAACCACTCAGACATTCCCCTCTCAGCACAGCCCCAGCCAGTCATCTCTGCTTGTGGCTAACATGAAAATTATCTTTATAATCTTTACTGGAAATACATTTTATGCTGGATTCTACTTTAAAAAAAAAATCCAAGTGCTGAGCTTTCAGCTTCTCCCAGCTTATGAAATATTTGGTTTGGTCCTAAGTATCTTGCTGAATGATTAGAGAGGGAATAGCAGAGTATTCCCCAGGCACCTGGTAAATCCACAATGGATTTATTGTAGAAACACACTGAATTCTCTAACTCGCTCCAAATGGATTTCAGAGCCCTCTTAAAACCCTCCAGAGAATGAGCTGCTTGTGACAGGACACACAAAAAGCAACCCCAAATTCAATGAGTAACTGAGATAAAGGACAGGCCACAGCAGGGGACAGGGGACAGGGCACAGGGGACGTGCCAGCCCAGCCCCGGGGCCTCGTGTGGCACCTCAGGGACACAGCCTGGGCTCAGCTGCCCCTGCCTGGCCCTGGCACCAAGCTGCTGCCTACCTGGGGAGGAACCTCTGGCTCCAGACACACACATGAGTGACCTGTGTGCTCCTCCTGTCCCTCTCGTGGCAGCTGTGACCAGTGACACAGAGGGTTCTGCTCTCAGCCAAACAGTTCCACCAAACCTAAGTTCCCTCTCCCACATAACAGCATTGATCTAGAGATCTCATATTGATGGGTAATTATACAGGATTAATTGCACATCAGTCCATTGTGGCTACAAGTTCATTAGGTTAATAAATCTACGTAGTGACAGTAGTACAGTATCAGCTACTTCTCAATACAAACTCCCTACCCTAACCTTAATTTGTAGGTCAGAGGAAGACCTTCTAACACAGTGACCTCCCACTGACCTTTAACATTCATTTTCAAAATCATTTTTTCTAGAAAACAACAACAACAAAAAAATCCAGTGTGGGGAAAACGCACATATGTAACCAAAGCAGTGCTTAACAACCACAGGAAAACAGAACATCATCTTGGACTCTTGTTTCAGCATCTTCTGTAGACCCTGGCAGTGTCACTCCCAAAGGGTTCCCAAATGCTCCGTCAGTTCCCAAGTCCATTAAACCATTTCCCAGCTCCAGATGTTCCTGGCCTCTCACCATTGTCTGTAGCAAGAGCACCCAGAAACACTCACTAATGTGCACAAGACTGATTCCATCTGACTGCATGGAACAGCTCTGGAAGGCTGCAGGCTTTCCTTCCAGAAATCTCTCGAGTGGCAGCGCTCTCACCGACCGGCGCCTTCTCCTCCAGCCACCAGAGAGCTCCCAGCCCCTCCAAGTTTTACTCATTCCTTTTGCCCAAAGGTGTGTGGGTATCCAATAAAAACCCCTCTCACAGTATTCCCAGGAAATGATTCAGAAGAGGAGATGATTTTTTTTCAACCAAATGAGATCCTCTGGTCCTGTGTGTCAGACCATGGCCAAGAGAACGAGCAGCTGCCATGGACGTCCCAAGTGAAATAGGGCCCAGACTGTGAGGGACAGGCAAAGAGACCCCAAAGTCACTCTGTTCTCGACAGTTTGCCTCTTTCCTGGAGTCAAATGTTTGCTTCCATTTGTTCTAGCAGGAACTGGTGGATCATGTCAAAAGTGGGACGATCTTTGATATCCCTGCTCCAGCATTTCAGCATCAGGTCGAACACAGGGTTAGGGCACAGAGGAGTCTGGGAGAGATAGATCTGAAAGGAAGAGAGTCACAGTGTTTCAGTGGGGTTCTCACAAAAGAACCGAACCTCTACTGAAGTAACACCAAAAGACAGTTTCATTCCAGGTTTACAAGACACAGCCACCATGCAGAGTTTGGAATCCATCCAGCCCCAGCCTGGCAGCGGAGTCTGGACAGAGCCTCTCAAACAGCACCACGGACACTTTGCCAACTTGTCTGATGAGCTGCTCACAAAACAGGCCTTTGTCCCCCAGAAAACGTGAATGCTTCTGAGGGATTTGTCTCCCAAGAGACAGCAAAACACAAACCAAACCCAAATTTACCACAACAAAATCCAAGTGCTTTCAACTCACCGTAGACAACCCATGAGGCATTCTAAGCATCGTGACAGCTTGGTAGCAGAGACAGAAAAAACACCTTTTAGAGCTTATCTACAGCACAGCTGGGCAGAATGATTTTATTTCTCCCTCTAGTTGTTTAAGCTCATTTCATTTAGGCTCTTGGCTAATCATTAGTGTTTGGGAGATGGTGAATAAACCCCCATCATTTTATTTCCCTTCATTGTCTGGTGCTAAAGGTGAATTTTGGGGAGAACTGTTCTGAAGTGGCACTCCACAGCTTTGGGTGCTGAGGAGATGGAGTGTCCTGCTCCATCACTGGTATCTATTGAGGGCAGCAGCAGTGGGGACAAAATGACACAGAAAATATGACAAAATTACATGATTTTCAGCAGCTGGAGATGGCCAAAGGCTTCTTGGTGTGGGGATATTACAGGGAGAATCTAATCCCTGGGAACTAAAACCTGCTCCTTCCCACCACAACTCCCTCCTGCTTCCTCATCTTCCAGAGGCAGTGCTGCTGGGAGAGTGCTGACAGGAAGGGAACAAGAGGATTGTGTGGGAGAGCCTGGAAAAGCTGGAGACAGGGCAGAGTGAAGAGGTTTAGAACAGGGAAGAAGCAGGACAGGGCAGAGTGAAGAGGTTTGGAACAGGGAAGAAGCAGGACAGGGCAGAGTGAAGAGGTTTGGAACAGGGAAGAAGCAGGACAGAGCTGAGGGATTCTTCCAGCAGGGCTTCAAGAGAGGAAAATTCAGGGGAATTTTCAGTAAAAAGGGGACGAGAGGCAGGCCACAGGTGAGAAGCTGAGCAGAAACAGAGACTTCAGATGAGGTGAGGGCAGCAGGGAGGCCCTGGGAACAGCCCCCTGCACGGGAGTGGCTGAGAGAAGGATTTTGGTTCCTTACCTGCCTGCCCTGGCTGCGGAAGAACTCGCCCGTGTTCTCGATGACCTGCTCATCAGTCAGGAGGCTGTAGGGCTGCTCCTTGCACAGCACAAACATCTCCCACAGGGTCACCCCAAAGGCCCACACGTCGCTGGCTGTGGTGAACTTGCCCTGTGGACACAGAGGATGTGCTCAGCCCAGCTGCCCCTTCAGCAAAACCCTTCCAGGCTGCACTCTCTGCAGCTCAACACGAGGGAAATGCTCCAAAAAGAGCCAGCAGAGCAGGTGAGCTGCTCCCAGCCACACACACAGGGCTGTTTGTAGGGCAGGAGTAGCACCTGGGGTCCCACAAGCCCTGAAAAGGTGCAGTTTTCACAGGGGCAAAGCTTTGTAACAAGGAGCAGGTGCCAGGGGCAAACTCTTCTAACAGGGTCCCAGAAAAGGCCAGAAACTTCTGTCCCTTCTAAAAAATTCTGTTTGCAGCAGAATGAAATGAACTGGGGGTAGGGGACAGCTACTGCCTACCTCCACCCAAAACAGCAGAGCTCACAGAGAAGCCTTTGAAAGGGAAGCAAAGCCCTCGGGGTGAAAGCAGAGCCAGAGCAGACTCCAGACTCTCAGAGAAAGTCCCAAGATAATTTTGATTTTTGCACATGTAAGAAGCCAGTGACGATCTTTCTTGCTGTCCCTGTTTTCTGTCTTCAAAAAAAATGTGCCCAAACTGGCTGTGTTTGGAACAATGTGTTTCTGGAGAAGTAAAAGAAGATTGCTCAGAAAATAACACAAAACACTTGAGGGGCTGCAGGGCCTGTTTGGGCAGAAAACATCCAAGCCCCACTTCACCCAGGCTTATCTGGCAGCCCTTGCAGTCTGTCAGGGTTTGGAAGATGTTCACACAGGGAAGATGAGAGTTATTTATGGTTTAGATGCAGCTGTAGCCAGGAAAAGAGGGTGGATTTAGGAAAACTTGGACCTGGCAGCCTTTATAGCAGAGGTAACTACAATTTTCCTGGGTACTTGGAGGGCACGTTGTAAGAAAGTAACTCACCACCTACTCCAGGAAAGAAATATTTGGCTAAATATCCTCCAGACTGGACATGTTTGGGCTGTGGAACAGTCTCCTGAGGGGAGACAGCAGGACCCTTACACATGAAAAAACCCCACAACCTCAAACCAGACCTGGCACTTGAAACTCATGGACCCTCTCAGCTTCTCAACTGGGGGAATAAGCACAGAGAGGCAACTTCCTTAAAATTCCAGCAGGAATGTCAGGCACAGAACAGAAACCAGGCCCCAGAGAAGCTGTGGCTGCCCCTGGCAGTGTCCCAGGCCAGGCTGGATGGGGCTTGGAGCACCCTGGGACAGTGAGAAGTGTCCCTGCCCATGGCAGGGGTGGGATAGGATGAGATTTAAGGTCCCTTCCAACCCAAACCACTCCATGAGGTGCTGTATTTCCCAGGATATGAGTTATTCCAACACACCCCCATGGATTTCTCACCCAGGGGCTAGTGCAGCACAGATATTGGTGGTGCAAGGGCTGGCACAGGGATGTGTCACTGCTTTGGGGGCACAGTGACACTCAGAAGCAGGAAGGAAGGGAAGCTTTGTGCAGTGCCTACCAGGAGGATGCTCTCCCAGGCCATCCAGCGAATGGGCAGCACAGCTCTGCCCTGGATCCTGTAGTAATCCCCACTGTAGAGGTTCCTGCTCATGCCAAAATCTGCAATCTTGATGGTGTGGTTGTTCCCCACCAGGCAGTTGCGAGTTGCCAGATCCCTGTGCACAAAGTTCAGGGATGCCAAGTACTTCATGCCCGAGGCGATCTGGGTGGCCATGTACAGCAGGTTGGAGTGGCTGCAGCAAAGGAAAATAAAACAAAGAAAAATCAGTGGAGTTCCCCCACACTCAAGACTTTATTGTATTTGATGTGTTAGCGACCTGTTGTTTTATTTGCTGCCGTAACAGTGGAACTGAACTGTCTCGTTCCGAGCTCCTGAGCTGAGCAAGCAGGAGCAGACAGGCTGTCCCTGAAATTCAGGCCTTTACAATCTGACATCCTTTAGATTTTCTCTTTTTTTCAGTATCAAACATTAATCTCGAGATTTTCAAAGAGTTCGTGCATCAAAGCACCGACTTTTTGCAGAGAGACATGAAAAATTAGGCTCAGAATCTCATATCTTAAAAACCACTTAGAGCCTGGTATTTCACACAACACCACTGTCGAATGGTTATATTAACATAAGTGTGTCACTTCACATTAAAGAGGGTTTACTTGGTTTTAAATATGCTGAACATTACTGAAAATAGAAATAGATGCATCTTCCATCTAATTTAATTTTAATTCCTCCATTAGCAGGATTAATAAAGCTGCAGGATACACAGACAGAGTTTGGACCATCAGACTCTCAGCATTCTTCCCACAGTGTTGCTGTGCTGCTCAGCTTTTTTCCCACTGCTGCTGCTCAAATGCTTCACACGACCAGGAGCTCATCAGAACACATCTGATAAACTGCTCACAGTTTGTATTTTTCCAGTAAAGGCCAGGAAAAAAGGTCTTTGTCACCAGAACACGAAGAAAAGGAGACTGTCACAGAATCATGGAAAGGTTTGGGTTGGAAGGGGCTTTAAAGATCATTTCATTCACCCCTGCTGTGGGCAGGGACACCTTCCACTGCCCCACATTAACACTCCTGCCAGGACCACTGACAGGTCCTGGCAGCAAGGCTGGTGCTGTCTGGCCATGGTAAGGCCCAGCCACCTCCTGTCCAGCACATCAGAGCTGGCCCTGCCTGCCTCGTGCCTGAACCACAAATCCAAATCTGGGGAGGAACACGCCAAAGGCTCAGCAGTGCTGCAGCTTCTCCCCAGTGCAGGGCTCCTTATCCAGCACAATATATTAGTCCTACACCACTCTCCCTGAGGAAAGCATTTCTGCAGTAGCAGAGGTGCTTTTATGTCAGATTTAATCCTTCCATTGAGAAGGGAGACAAGTGCCACCGCTGACAAAAAGTGGTTTTCTTTGCCAAATATTCTCCTTAGTGAAGCTCTGCTCTCAGCTCCTCTCATGCAGTATTTTTTGGACACCAGAGAACATATGAACCTTCTTAAAAGCCTGAGACATTCTTGATTTTCATCCCAAAACTCTTGCTGTAATGCAACTGCTTTTCATATTAATGAAATATTTGATGCCAGCCCACTAACACAAACAGATGGTCACCCCAGTAAATACATCTAAGATGGTCTCTGTGACCAGAACAGCTCTGTCAGGGACACTTCAGGGGAACACAGGCCTCAGGAACAACCCCACACCAAGCAGGACTGGTGTCCCCGTGCCGTGGCAGCGGCCAGGCTGCAGGAAGGCACAACAATAAAACTGATTTATCCCAAAAAGACACGCAGCTTCTCTTACGTGACACAGGGGATGTTGTTTGAAATGGCAAATTTGCTGTAGATCTCCCTGTGAGACAGGAACTGGTTGAGGTCCCCGTTCTCCATGTACTCTGTGATCATGCACAGGGGGTCGTCCCGCACACACACGCCCAGCAGCCGGATGATGTTGGGGTTCTTCAGCCTCGACATGATCTTGATCTCCTTCAGGAAGTCATTCCTTGTAAAACAGAAAACACCTCTGAATCCTGAATTGTCTGAGGACAGCACGAGGGGTGTGGTCTCAGCTGAGAGTAATTCACACTTTGCACACAAAAGTGTGAAACTGATTCTCAGCTCGTGTTCAACACTGGTCTTTCCCAGCAAACAGGATTCATGCAGCATTTTGACATTCCAGCTTCCCCTATCCCCACTCCCTGCTGTGTGTCCTGCTCCATGAAAACATGGAACATACACTGATGCCTAAAGAGGCCAACCTAGAAACAGAGACTGGACAGGAGTGAGGGAATAAAGGTGGATATTTATTTGAAAGGCCTTCAGAGGCACACCCCGGGCAGGCCAAAGGCTGCACCCAAGATGGACCCCGAGTCACGAGTTCTTCACACTTTTATAGCTTTGGTCCATTTGCATCTCAACCCAATTTCACCAATTAAACTTTAGCTAATGATGGAATTTCCCCTCAGCTTTCCCCCCTTCTCAAGATGCTGGGTTACACCTTTTGGGCCTAGGCCGGGCTGGGTGTCCTTGGAGAGCAGCCTGGAGAGGTTTGTTCTGTCTGTCTCAGCATGAGAGAGCAGCAGCTCCCAGGCTGCAGGACACTGCAGAGTTACACACTGGGAATGCAGGATTTGAAAAATATAAAAGCTAAAATGTAAGGCATCAACCCCACAGGCACACGAGGCTCCCACAGCACCCCCAGGGTTACCCTGTGCTTGGGGAGCGTTTGCTTTCCTCCCCAGCTGCTTGGCACTGCAGCTGCACTCACCTGGCTGTTTTGTTGACATCTGATCTCAGCATTTTCACTGCCACAAGAACTGGCTGGTGAGTGAATTCTGAGGATGAGACTCCCAGGAATTCCAGCAGCCCGTCGGCTTCACAGAGGTGCACCTGCAGGGCAGAAGGCAAAGGCAGCTGTAAGAGCACACAAAGGCAGAAAACCAGAGGAAAACAACACCACAGCCAGGTCACTGGTCGGTCACTGCTGGCAGAATGAACAAGTGAAGGTGACACAGCTGTGATCTGAAATGACCCAAGGGCTGGCCCTAGATCCTGACCAAAGTATCCAGGATGTAGTCCATGACATAGGAACACATGGGGGTCAAAGCCAGATGAGTCCCCAGCACACTGGGTCTGCACTGGTGCAGCAGCCCGGGGCAGCCCAGCTCACCCAGCACGTACTGGGGATGTTCAGGAAGGCCCCTGAGCCTGGATGTGTCTGCTCTGCACTAAAACACCTCACATGAGTCCAGAACCATCAAACCATGGCCTGGCTTGAGGCATCGCTCAGACTTCACTGAGGAGCACCTAAGAACTACAGCCAGTTATCCAAAATCCTCTAATTCCAGAGGAAAAAAGAGGAGAAAAGCATGTGCATATGTGTCCCTGATATGAATACCTCACCTGTGCATATACCCAGAGACAAATAGATAAATACTCTGATGACTCCACACAATTCCAAATTTCTTCCAATAAATTAATGACTAAAGATATAAAATTAATGCCAGGGTTGTACAAGAAGGGGAGACAAGACACTTGCTTAAGAAGTTACCAGAATGTGCATCCAAATGGAGAACTGGGTGGGGAAAGCAGACAGACAGACCTGAGGGTGTGGATAGGAAAAAGGACTGGAAAAGGGGAACAGACTGGATGTGTCAGTCAAAGACTTGCAGCAGTGAGGGGAATGTAATGGGAGCACAATGAATTTTGCATGAAGAGAGCAGCAAGAACTTCTGTCACAAGCATGGTGAGGGGAAAAATGAGACAGCAGAGAAAATGGGACAGAGCTGCAGAACAGGAACGAAGGTACAAAGATGCTGCTGCAGCCCCACAGAGAATGAATCTGCTGTGGGGAAAGTGCTGGGACAGGGAAGAGCCACAGGACTAAGCACAGGTAATTCCGAGGTGATGTGTCACCAGGGAGGGGTGGCTGGGAGCAAGGAAGACAAAAGGAAGAATGAAAGGAAGAGTGGAGAGCTGAAAGAAGGGATGAGCACCGTTTCTAGGAGCACACAGAGCCAGAGCAGTGGGGCAGAGCACGTGAGGGCCAGTTCGGGAAAGGCTGAGGAGAAGAGAGACAGGAAAATGTGGTGCAGCACATTTGCAAAAGAGTTTGTGGTACGTGGAAAGGAACAGGCTCTGAATCCATCCTCAAGGAAAATGGGGATGGGAGAACCATCTCCCATCACACAGAGGAGGAGTTATTACAGTTATTAGGACAGGCATGAGAGGAAAGGAGAAACCACAAGCAAAACAATGAGAAAATCCTCTCTGTGACACTTTTGGAGCACAGAGCAGGATCCAGGCAACAGCCAGATGAGGAGGCTGAGGATGTCAGCACCTTCCCAGTGAGCCAGAAAAAGGTGAGGGGACAGGGAAGGGGCTGGGGTGTCAGAATGGAGGAACCACAAAGATGGGCACTTCACAGAGCAGCAAGCAGCCAGTAAAGGGCTGTGCTTGCCAAAATGTAACAGAGAGGTAGAATTTAAGGCTGTGAGGGAACAAAAACTGGGAAGAAAAAAGACAGTGGAAAAGTGAGAGCAGGAGAGGGAAAGACCTGCTCAGGATAGAGCTACAGATGGTGTGAAAATGAAGCAGGGAGAGAAGAAAAGGCGAGGTGAAAACACTGACAGCTTGAAAGGAGCTCAAGGAGCAAAGGGAAAGTTTGGCAGATGACAGATGTGTGCATCATTCTGCCTGAGGCTGCTGACAAACTGGGGCTTGAGCAAGCAGCAACGCCAGAAAATATGAGGGTGCCACAGTGCTTGGGAAATGTCTGTCTTTGCTTGGGTCAGTGTGTAGAGCACTCCCAGAAACTCCATCTGTGACTGGGAAAGCTGTTTCTATACCAAGGATCAGTGTTAGCTGGGCTGTGGAGAGTTCCCAAACCCACATGCCCAAAGGTGGGTGGCACCCATCACATTTGAGATATCCATGGAAGATGGAAAGCCTGAATTCCCACCCCTCAGTGGGAATTAACAGAGATCTAGACAGCAAACAGAAAAAGTTTGCCAAGTTCATCTGTTGATAAAGACCCCTGTGGTACCAAGCAGAGCCTCACAAGGGCTCAGCCTGGGGGATATCAGCTTTCCCCAAGGGCAAACCCAAACGAACTAAAACACTGGAATAGAGAGCCCTCAGTCCCACTGCGCAGCAGCTCAGGAGATCCATCTCTGCCAGGCACCTCCTTCCTGCTGGAGGAAAAGCAGCAGGGAAATGGCTGTACCTCTCCAAACTGTCCTTCCCCCAGCTTCTCCTTGAGGCGCAGCTGCTGCCGGGGGAATTCCCCCACGGAGATGTCCTTCTTGGTGAGGGAGTCCACGGTGAGGGCGGGCACTGCATACATGTTGTTGCCCGTCACCCCCTGCAGGTGCACGATGTCCGTCTCGGCGTAGTGGGGAACGTTGTTCTGGAAGCCTTGGTGAGGGGTGGATTTGGTCAGGTCGGGCTCAGCGTAGTCCCCGCTGCACACTGAGGGGAGGCAAGGACAGGTGAGGCACACACTCATCCCTCAGAACCAGTATGTCCCAGTTTGCACCCCTCCCAGTCCCACAGCTGTGGGAATTGGGCTGCCTGCTGCCTCGTGCTGAGGGACACCCACAGGGGAGACACTGCTCTGTTTTAACCAGGGATTCAACCAGAACAAGCCATGAGCTGCCAGCAAATTCCTGCTCAACACAGCCTGTTCTAGCCAGCCATGAGAGCTACAGTTCTTGTCCGGACAGGGAGGTGAGCCTGAAGTGATTTTCTGTTTCTGATTCATCCTAAGTACAATCAGCTCCCATTACCTGATGCAGGGATGTTGTTTGCTACGTCAGACTTGCTCTGGATTCCCTCCTGCCACAAGAACTGATCGAGGCTTCCATTTCCCATGTCCCCTGGTAGCAAACTCCTCTCCCTCTCACAGCTTATTCACACAAATATGGGATAATGCTTCAGAATTAACTCCCTGTATGGTCAGTATTACTCAGAACACTTGTTCTGCTTCAAATTCACACCCTGGCTCAATCCAATCAGTCTCCCTGTGTAGAATAATGCTGGATCTTAGCAACTTGTCAGTGTGAGGAATGCAGCACTGCCCTTCCATTCACTGGCCAGCGCTGCCCTCACCAAGAACAAAACACTGTTGGAGACATTCCCTTCTGCGTGGGTCCAAAAGCTCCCTGGGGGCTGGAAGCCAGGACACCACGGACAATTCCCTGCTCTGTTTCCTTCTGGTTTTTCTACAGGAATTTCAAAGATCCCTGGCTGCAGAAAAAGGTGCTAAAGGTCTTCTCCCAAAGGTGCTGCAGGCAGCAGCTCCACAAACGATGTGTGACTGCTCAAAGCAGCTGCTAAAAGATGACCTGGGTAATACACAAACAGTCTTCAAATAAAAAAAATAAAAGGCCACCACCCTCTAGTGGGACTGCTGCTCCAGCTGCCACAGTTCCATGCCAAAAAAGTGCCAGTGCTCCACAATACTGCCTGAGCTCCCTGGGTTATTGCATTGCACAGGAGTCAAAGATGGTAATTTAAACAAGTGGCACATTTTACAATCTGACAGAAATAACAAAAGAAGAAACATGCAGCTTCTGGAGACTGATGATGTCACCTGAATCCTCTGCACTTTGGGAGAGCTCTGGAAGCTTCTGGAGCAGTGTGGCTGGCTGGTGATATTCCAGATCCAGTGGGAAAGCACGTTCATAGGTGGGATTTGACTGGTGGATCTGGGTCTGGTTGTTGGCAATGGTGTAGCTGTAGAAGGAGAGGCGAACGGTGGCATCCTCCTCCAGGATTCGGCGTGGGGCCTGCAGAGGAGAGGGAGAAAATAAACCCAAAGCACTGAGGCGATGCTCAGCTGTTAAGTAATGCCTTGGCTGCAACCACAGCAACTTCCAGTAATGTCTTGGACAGGGCTGGCATCCTCCCCTGCTGTGAGAGCAGCTTTAGCCACTCTGTGGAGTAAAGCTGTGCTTTTCACACAGTTCTGAGCTCATTAGGGTTAATGATTAGTTATGAACTCGTGTCTGCAAAGTAGCCCCACTGTATTACCTTTTCCAACCTTTTTTGAACATATTGCTTCCAAAGAATGATGATTATAATCATCAGGAGCAGCAGAATAATAGCCACAAGGCAGCCCACGAGGATGGAGGTGTTGGAGTCATCTGCCTTCTCTCCTATCCAGGTGCTGGTTACAGAAGATGTGGTGCCTGCAATCACAGAGGAGAATTTGGAGTTAAAGCACCAGAGGTTTTCTCTGCTGGCCAGCTTCCTACAGTCTGGTGCAGAAAAGATCTTGGGCAGCTCCCTGAGCATTAACATCAGCTGTGTTCACATTTTGCTTGTACCAGAAATTCTCATTTTGGAGGCTCAAAGAGCTGAGAGTTGTGCAGAGAACTTCTGCAATCAAAGATGGCTCTGAGCAGAACAGATCCCTGCAGTGGATCCACCCTAGAGCAGACAGTGCTCAGGGTTTCAGTGGCTCCACCTAAGCCTCACGTTCAGAGGCAGCCCTGGTCAGCTGAGGGCACAAGGACCAGCTGAGGCTCAGGGGACTGTCATAGCTGCCCTGTGCATAAGGCACCACCCAAACCATCCCCAGATCTCCAGAAATGGAAGGAAAGACCACATTAACTGGGATGTTCCTGTGAAATTCCCCAATACCCGAGCTCCTGGCATGGCCAAGGGGCAGAATTCCTTACCCCAGGTGCCCTCAGTGACGTTGTACTCGGTTTCCAGGAGATCCGTGGTGCTCGTGGCGGCCGTAACGAAATTGGGATTCACACTCTCCATGTCTGGGGAAGGAAAGGGAATGTGTCAGCCCAACAAAACCTTCCCACTCCTGCCCGCAGTCCCTGCAATCCCAATCCCAGCAGGACAGGGCTGGGGCCCAGGAAGCAGGTCAGGAACAGGAGGGGCTGCTGTCTGCAAGGCAAGCAACAAGCAGCACCCAGGGAATTCCCTCCTCAGGAACGTCCTCTCACTACAGCTGAGTAGAGACCTTGGAGTAGAAAGCTACAGTCCGATCTTTTCCTGCCAGTCCTGAATTTTCTCTAAGACTCTTGTCCTTTTCCTTCCAGACCCTTTTAAAGCACCTCATGGCATTGACTTCTGCATCATAGTCAGGACTTGAGGTAAAAAAGAAGTCAGCCTCTTTTTTAATAATCTGCTAAACTTGATCTCCTCGTCTCTAGATATACTTGAATTATTCATAACAAAATACTTGGTAAAGAGAAGCAAAAATCAACCTCACAGCCAGCAGGCAGCTGGGGAAGTGGAGGGGCAGGTACTGATATCTTCACTCTGGTGACCAGTAACAGGACCCAGGGAGCAGCTGGAGCTGTGTCAGGGAGGTTTAGGTTGGATCAGGGAAAGGTTCTTCCCCCAGAGGGTGCTGGGCACTGCCCAGGCTCCCCAGGGAATGGGCACGGCCCCGAGGCTGCCAGAGCTCCAGGAGCGTTTGGACAGCGCTGCCAGGGATGCCCAGGGTGGGATTTGGGGGGTCTGGGCAGGGCTGGGAGCTGGATTGATGATCCTGGTGGGTCCCATCCAGCTCAGGATAATTTGTGATTCTATGATCCGTTTCAAAAGGAACAACTACTTTTTTTGGACTCTACAGTCCAGTTTTTTGTTGCCCTGGTGGTGCTTCTGCACATGTGCATCAATATCAGCCTGGAAAGCATCCACTGCACCTTTCAGCCCCTGCACTGCCCTTCCAGTGCCTGTACCACCTCCTCCTTCCCTCTGTGCAGCCCACAGTGCCACACTGCTGCCATCCCCACAGATCCTGCACTCCCAGGCCAGCTCTTCTGCTCCCTGGGCCTCCCCAGTGAGTGCAGGAGCAGGAGGGACGGCAGGAGTAGGAGCGGCTGCAGGAGCAGGAGCGGCTGCAGGAGAACTCCCCTGCCTGGAAGGAGATCAGGAGGGATGCAGGAGCACCCACCTGACTGGAAGGAGATCAGGAGGGACTCAGGGGCACCCACCTGACTGGAAGGAGATCAGGAGAGGCTGCAGGAGCACCCACCTGACTGGAAGGAGATCTCGCTCATCATCATCCAGCTGTCGGCGAAGTAGAAGCGGCACAGGATGGCCTTGCCCACGCGCTGCTGCAGGGGCACGGTCACAAACCTGGCACTGGGGTTTTTGTCATCCAAAACTGTGGCCACCCCCACGGGCTCGGGCTCCCAGTCTGCAATCAGGCGGGGTTTGAACAGGCACTCCACCCTCTGGAAAATCTTCACCCCCTTGGAAAACATGTTGTTGCAGTGCACCTGGGGAGAGGAGAACGGATCCATCAGAGAGAAGATTTGCTGGCACCTACATCAAGCCCCGAGGATGTTCCATTCACGAAAATTTTCCATTCCCAGCGTCTCCCTGTAAGAATGCAGAATGAGTGACTTGTTCCACTCTGCAATGGGAGCACCTGTGCAAAAAGCTGTTCTGAAACAGCTCTGAAATTTACCTGCAAGAGCTACATTAATGGTCAAACTCTGGCAGGCTCTTCAAAAGACCCATATAAAAATCAAATCAAGCAAACCCTGTACTAACCTAAAGCCTTGCAGACCAATTCTCTTTGAACATTTAACCTAAGAAGGGAAAGAAAAGACACACCTAAACTCTCAGAGCTAAAAATTCGGTATTATATGAATTGCTCGATGTGAATAGCTGGAATTGTTAGGCCACAAGTTGAACTTTATCTGAACTACATTGTTCTGTTCTGCAAGTCAAAGATGGATTAGAGTAAACCCTGGAGCTAATAATCTGATCATTAATAATATGAAAGATGGATTGTAGTGAAACTTCTAGGTAACAATATGATCATTAATAATAGTTAGAATAGACAAAGCTGCAGCTTAAATATTGCTTAAAGATCATTAACTGGAGTGGACAGCCCACAGATCACAGTCTGTGAACTGTAACAACCATGTTAAAAAAATGAACTAATGAACCCACCAAAACCCCCACAGAAACCCATCTCAGAGGCCAGCATGGAACAAATGACACAGCAGCCATTTGGTAACGAAACAGTGAAGCAATGAAGAGCAAGGAGAATCCAGACCCTCATACTGCTCTTGGATTCTTCTTCTGTCCCTCTCAGCATGGAGGATCCCAGGGATTTCTTTGTGGTCCCTCTTTTGAGGTATCAGCTATGAGATATCACAACTAATCTCTGCCATTAGATGAGGTTTGTGTTGTAAATTTCTTTAGCATTTAGAAACTTTTATCACCTGCAGTCTAAGCTAATTCCTTCCAAAAACCAGTACAAACTCAGGAAGATACTCCCCTGACGTACACCTGCTGTGGTTGCACCTTGAATCAATTATGCATCTGAGTTTTATACGAGTTTTTCTCATGAGTTTTCTGAGGGGAAAACCCTCACAATAAGCTTGCATCCATCAGCCTCTCCTGGTGGCTCAGCATCAGGTTGTCCCTGCTGCAACTGCACCTCTGGTTTAGCTGAAGACACTGGAATTTAACTGTGCTGACACAACACCACATCTCTGAGCAGAGACACCCTCTCACCTCCCAGCTGCAGCTCCTCAGTCCTCACACTGAGCTGTTCACAAACACCTCCCAGGCTGGCTCCACACCTCCCAGGCTGGGCTGTCTGTTTTACCTTCCAGGAGCTGGAAACAGCTTTCTCCCTCCCTGCTCCTGGGCTGCAGCATCGAAGTGACATCTCCACCATCTCCACCTCCACCATCTCCACCTCCACCATCTCTCCACCTCCACCATCTCCACCTCCACCATCTCTCCACCTCCACCATCTCTCCACCTCCCTGGGCTCTCCATCACCACCAAACACCTTTAGGTCTTCCCCAGCCCTTCACGAAGGAGGCTTTGGGAAAAGGGACGAGCCCTGGAAGCTTCCTTTATGCTGTTCCACTGTCAGTCATCAATGCAAACCTTACCCTACTCCTTTTTGACACCCACCATTGAGTTCTGCCATGCAGACCTGACAAAATCTCAGCACTGTGGCCACTGATGGGAACCAGAAGAAATAAGGTGACTCAAAGCCATCAGTATCCCTCAGGCTGCTCCATTCTCACAGCCACAGTGGTCCAACCCTCCCCAGAGACTCCAGGAATCATTTCCTGATGACTGTGGAGGATTTGCCACTGTGACAACAGCAGTTTCCAAACCACCTACAGCCTTGAACCCTATTAATTGCTTGGCCTCTGCGAGGTCCTGCAGTGAAAAGCAGCGAAGCAGTAATGAGGGCAACAGGCCTGATGAGCAGCAAAAAGACAAAAGGAGTGTATTTGCATATAATTAGGACCAGATGAAGCGTAAACAACATTATTCAATAAGGAGAAACAGTCATTCATAAGCAGGCAGGAAAGCCTGACGCCTGGAATATACAATTTGTGCCATATTTGGGCAGGAGTTGGATGTGTTTCCATCCTGGGCTGATACAGAGACATTTTCTATTGCAAACATCTCCTACTAAAGTCCAGCTTTACAGCATGCAAGCCTATGCAATGCAGTTGTAATGTTGCTAATATTTATTTTTAATACTTTCTTGGATACTGGGAAAGCTCAGAGGACTGGGATAAAGCTAACAGGTAAGAGGATGCAAAAATTGTCCCCAGACCACCTGGCCTGCACAAAAGAAATGCAAAGCTGAAAGAGGTAACATTCAATAAATAATGAAGATTAATTTATGCTAATCAGAACAGCTTTTTAATTAAACGCTAGATGAAGTAGCTGTTTTTATGATCTGATGTGTTTGGTTTATCAGGATGGTTGTGTTTACAAGACAGATTTTTGGAAGGTATCTGTCCCCAATTAGCATAGTGTGGGCTCGTGTATTATATTAATTTGATTAAACATTGTCAACTCATAAGTCTTACAAATTTTAAGGCACAAATTCTTCTCTGTTTTTCTAACAGGAATGGATTCCTAAATCAAAATTATTTGCTACTTTTTTTCAATGACCTGAGGGACACAGCAGAATCACCAGCAATAAAATAAACTAAATGGGAGGGAGGGAGTTTCCTAAAATAATCTCAAGGACTGACTCATGTCAGGGCAGTGAACTTGGGGACAAAATATAAGTGATGCTTTCCACACTGGACTTTTCTCCTGGACACTAATAACTTGGAACTGGCTTTTAGCACGATCCCAAAGCCTTAATGGCCACTGGCTCCCTCTCTCTTGGCCTGGAGGATTAATATCATCACAAGATTCACAAACAAAGGGGAATCGTCCAAAAGCAGGAAATTGGTACCATTCTTTTATGCAATTTGATGGAAATCCTGCATCCAGGTCCAGATTCTGTACCTCCAAAAGAGTAAATCAGCAAAGAAAGAAAGGATTGGGTGACAGCTCCAAAAATGACCCTTGGTGTCACCAGGAAGGCATTGATAAGTCCTGCCAACTTAGTTTACTGAAGCGGAGATTAAGAGAGTGGTTTAATCGTGGTTTAGAAGCAGAAGATTTCTGAGGAGGCAGGACTCTTATTTTTGCCAGCAAAAGCAGGCAAAGAGCCAACGGTTGCAAGTTAAAAATAGACAAAATAAAACCAGAGTAAGTAACCACCAAAACAATTTACTTAAGGATGTGGTGGGTTCTCCTTCATTTGAAATCTCTACAAGAAAAGCCACCAATCCTTTTTAAGAGATCCTGCTGTTTACTACAGACCCAAAGTTCAGCTCTTGCTTTTCTGTGTGTTTAAATAATTTCCCACAGCACAAGCACAGGCTGAGGCATCCAGAGAAATGTTTGGTCAAAATGGAAGCACAACCATATTCCTTTACCTCCAGGGTCAGTAAATCCTACATCCTAAATCCATTTCAGCTGCCTAAATGCTGCTTCAGGTGTGTGCTTTTTATTCCTTCAAGCCAAATACTGGAAGGAGAGTCTGAGTTCTGAAGAAGCAAGTGCTCACCTGCTTCACCTTTCTACACTGGAAAATTTGGGGTATCTCCTGCTCAAATTCTGCTGTCAGGCACTTCCTGCATCCTCCTACTTTGGGAAGAGGACTCAAGGCCAGGTTGGACAGGGCTTGGAGCAACCTGGTCTAGTGGAAGCTGTCCCTGCCTGTGGAAGAGGGTGGAACGAGATGAGCTTTAAGGTCCCTTCCAACCCATTCAAGGACCCAAAGGGGCGACCTGGAAGCCCCCAGACCCAAAGCTTGTCCCCCTGGAGAGGGTCCAGGCTGAGTTACCTTCATGGAGGTGAAGTTCCGTGGGCGGTCGAACTGGAACTCCATTTCCACGGCGCCCGTGCTGAAGCTCTCGTTCCTCCAGCCCACGTAGTCATAGCCCGGCCACACGCGGTACTGGTGGCTCTGGGTGAAGTCATCCAGCCCCAGCACCCCATCTGTGAGCTGGCCCAGCCCTCCATACAGGTGCCTGGCCAGGGAGAACCAAAAATCAGCCAGAGTTTCAGTGGGAAACTAATGCCTTATGTTTTAGCTTTTATATTTTTCAAATCCTGCATTCCCAGTGTGTAACTCTGCAGTGTCCTGTAGCCTGGGAGCTGCTGCTCTCTCATGCTGAGACAGACAGAACAAACCTCTCCAGGCTGCTCTCCAAGGACACCCAGCCCGGCCTAGGCCCAAAATGTGTAACCCAGCATCTTGAGAAGGGGGGCAAGCTGAGGGGAAATTCCATCATTAGCTAAAGTTTAATTGGTGAAATTGGGTTGAGATGCAAATGGCCCAAAGCTATAAAAGTGTGAAGAACTTGTGACTCGGGGTCCATCTTGGGTGCAGCCTTTGGCCTGCCCAGGGTGTGCCTCTGAAGGGCTTTCAAATAAATATCCACCTTTATTCCCTTCCTCCTGTCCAGTCTCTGTTTCTAGGTTGGCCTCTTTAGGCATCAAAACCACATAGGTTTTTCAAATGATACCAGGAAAACATCAGTTCTCCCACTCTTAACCCATTCTGGGCAAGAACTTGTTCTCTGTTCTCAGGCAGCACCACCCTGATGTTGTTTGGGCTGGGACTGGACTCTTTGCCAGGACCCTGCCTCATTCCCCTCCCACCTGAGGGTGCAGAGCCCCTTATACAGTTTTCCAGCACTGTTCCAGAGTAGAAGATTCCAGTGTGGCACAACCCTGACCCCCTCTGCAAGTCCTTGGCTCTGCAAGTCCATCCCAGGCGAGCCCTCCTGTCACTAGAGCACAGGTACAGCTGCCTTTGAACTCCAAACCAGGATTATTAACAGCTGGGAGAGGCAGATTCCTACTTCCAGGTCAGTCGAGCATGTGAACTAGAGGTTAAGCAGTTTCAAAGAGTCCTGGCTTAGCAGGTTGGGTTTTGTGCCTACATCTGCAGCTCCCTGACACTCCCAGGTTCCTAAGTTAGTGCTGGACCTAAGCTATGTGCAACACCTCCTCATTTCTGTACATAAAAACTGGTTTTTTTTAACATCCAGGCTCTACTCTATCAGCCCAGCTTGAAAGCATCAGATATTCATATATAAATACATTGTTATCCAGCATCTTGCAACATCCTACAAGCATGAGGAAGTGTTTGGGATACAAGATAGCAATGACAGGGTATCTTGTAGGAGTAGGAAGTAGGAAAAGAGTAGGAAAGAATTTACACAGTGACAGAGAGGGAGAGCAGGACAACTTCTCCCACCTGCGTTCCTGGTAGCCATCGTAGGTGGAGTCATTCAGATAAACGATGGGGAAGCCAGGAGCTGCTATTGTCCCTCCTTCAGGGATGCTGTAGGATGCCAAACCATCTAAAAAAGAAGGCCACACACACCTCAGAAGCGCAGCAGCAGCAGCCTCTCACCACCTCTGTCCGTGTGACACTTTAATTTGTGCCACGGACCGACACAAGCAGTTCCACGGGCTGGGGGCTCCCTCTGAGCACGGGGGGGTACAGGGGAGCCCCAGGCAGTGCCAGGCGTGGGAAGGGGCTCTCTCACCGTGCCACACGCAGCCGTAGAGCTCCACCCTCATGCAGACAGTCATGGGCGCCTTGGTGACGGGGATGAGGCGCACGAAGCGCGCGATGATGGGGGGCCGCAGGTCCTTCAGCACCACGTCGTAGGTGTCAGTGTTGCCATCGATCACCTGCAGGAGAGAGAGCCTCAGAGAGTGAGAGCAAAGGGACAGGGGCCCAGGACAGACAATCCATGAGCTTTTTATTATTTTATCAGTCTCACATACAGAGTTGAGACACAGGAGATGATACAAGCTCGTGTTGTCACAGGCATCTAGAGGCTTCTTAGTTACATTAAAAGCGTTTCAGCCAATGGCATACTTTTAAAAGTTATAGACAGTTTTCTTAACCAATCTTTAATATTGCACGTGTGTCTGTTATAAACAATACTTGCTTTTATACCTTATATAAGCAATGCACAGTGTCCCATTATTAAGCTCAACCTTATCTATTTTGCTAAGCATATTTGCTGCAACTCTAAAAGCTGTCTCAGCCAAACCTAGAAACTCTGACCATAGTTTTAGTGTCCTTGCTTGCTGTATAATTGTATCTTCGAGTTCTTGCAGGCAAAGCTAATCTCTCAACTCTTCTCCTATATTTCTGAAACTTGTTTCTATTTCTCACACCCAAGAGCCTTTTTACCTTTTCCTGTGTTTCCCACACCTCAGCAGCAACTCCTCCCTATTGGGCTGCCCAGTGGTGCTCCTGTACCCCCTTGTTTGAAACCTGGGAGCTTCCCCATGTGGAATCTGCAGAGAAGGAGCTGCTGCTCCCCTGCTCATCCTGTGGCTGGCGGGGTGTGAGGGGTGCTGCCATTTCACCTCCTGCCTGCTTCAGACCCCGCCAAAGCAGCCCTGAGGAGCTTCCCCACGTGGATTCTGCAGGGAAGGAGCTGCTGCTGCTCCTCCCATGGCTGGTGGGGTGTGAGGGGTGCTGCCATTTCACCTCGTCAGACAAGCTGCAGGTGAGATTTCCAGGGGATTCCTTCCCAGGGGAAGTTTCACAAAGGCTTTTGGACATGCCCAGGGCTCTGTGCTCAGGTCTGGAGACAGCATGAGACAGCTGTGGGGAGCGGGGAAGCCTGTGAGTGTGTGGGCTCAGCACATTTCCTATTCCCTAAACTCCTTCCTCCTCAACATCCGTACATCAAACACTGCTATCAGACGCCCAGAAACTCCTTAATTCCCTGCCACCCCTCCTATTTTAAATTCCCAAGCAGGCATCTGCTTGGCAGCTTCTAACTTAGAAACAAATGTCTAAGAGAGGGACACCCATGAGATGTTTGGGACACACATCATCTCATCTTCACTACAGACAGGTAGTGAAGAGCCACAGTTTTCCTGATGTGGGGGATCAGGTCAGGGGACATGGAGAAAGGAAGAACGTTTCAGACATCCCCTCAGAAAAAAACCACCTTTGCACCAGCTCCAAGAGGAAGAGCTGGGAATCCTGCCCATCTGCTGAGAGGAGCAGTGAGATGATGCACTTTGTGTGGTATCTTCACACTGTGGGGTTGCTGCTCCTGAGCACGCCGTCACTCAGGGCCAGAAAACCCAAACCAGTTGTGTGTGAGACAAACCCAACAGCACTTTCCAGCCCTGGCCCCTGCTGATCCCAGTGCTCCCCACATCAGGAACGACACAGCACTGCCGGATGACGCACAGCAAGCACAGAACCGAGGCAGAACCCTCTGCTCTGGCAGAGCCAGGATGAAGCACACTGCATCGAGAAGGATGTGGAGGGTGTGCCTTGCCCAGTGCAGCTCCCCAGGCAGGCTGAGCTGCCCCAGGCTCACCTTCCTGCCCTGGCGGTCCCTCCAGGAGATCCAGCGCTCCCCGTTGCGGCTGTAGTCGATGCGGTAGGCGCGGGCGAACTCCTTGCCCGTGGCGCGGGCGTGCCGGCCCTGCGTGCCCACCAGGGTGATGAAGAACAGCTTGTGCAGGTCGATCTGCAGGAACTGCACGTCTTCAGGCTCCAGCAAACCAGCTGGGCACCAGGCTCCATCCCCCTCTTCCCTCTGTAACCTGAGGGGAAAACCGCACGCGTTAAAAAGAATATGATTTTCGATGATTAATTGAGGAAACACCTGGAACTTTGAGGATTGGAAGAAAGCAACCAAATACCTCTGCCCTTTGGGATGATGGTCAGCTGAGACTCAAGTCCTACAGGCAGTTTTGCCATATACAGAACAGCTCCTCAGTTCCAGATCTCTTTCATTAACTATTCCTCATAATTTCTTTCCCAGACATGAACTTCCACATTGATCAGAAACACCCCCGCTGCTCAGTAGGGAACTGCTCGCTGCTCTGTAGCACCTTGCTGCTAAAGTGCATCCTCACTGCTCCTAAACCCCACTTGGTAAGGCCTGAACGGCTTGGGCACCTCCTGCAGCTCTACAAAGCTCAAAAATGAGTCATCTTAAAAATACATTTTAGCAAGAGAAGCTCTGCCTGAAATTATTGTGGGTCATTCCAACACATATTTCACATTTCCTGCATTCACCAGAGCTGCTGGTGCAGGACACTGCTAGGAGAGTGGTGGGAAGTGTCTACTCCTAAGCTGAATGCTGTGAGAGCTGGAATTGTGACAAATGTATCTGGACACCAGAAAAATGTGTGGGATTTTTGGCAACAGGGATTTCTCAGCCAACAGCAAGCCCTTGAAGTGCCCTTGGCTTTCAGACAGCTCCCCCACCTCCAGCTGATGGGATCAGGGAAGGTGGTACCCAGGAGGAGACACTGAAGGTCAAGGCTCAGGCCAGAGAAGATTTTAATCTCTGGCTGGTCAGCTGTTGGTGCAAGACTTTCTTACACTGGAACAGCAAGGAAAAGGAGCTCTAAAAAAGGCAGGAAGGGTGACTGAAGTGACAGGGACAGACATCTGCAGGGGACAACTCTGACCTCTAACCAAAGGTCAGCTGGAGGGGGCTTTGTGCCTTCACCCTGTGGACATCCAGCTGCCCCAGCAAAGAGAGGAGGGTAACAGATGGTAAGTGATGCCCAGAGTGTTTGCAGCACTGGACATAAGCCATGCTCAGAGGACAAATCTCCCAGCTTTCAGACCCACAAGCCTGTTCAAACACCATTAAAACACAGCACACTGAGCATCATGGCTCTGCCACAGATTAAGAAAAAAATAATAATTGAGTATTAGGAGAATTTTATCATTTTGGACTGCCTGAATTACTCATAAAAATATCAGTATCATAGTTAAGCTGAAATTCCTATCTGACTTGCACCAGAGCTGTAGGAATCTTTGATGTCACCACTACAAACAGTTCTAAGGAAATTCACATTTTCAACTCTTTTGTGAATCATCAGTTAGTAGCTTTGAGAGAAATAAAATGACCAAAAAGAAAAATGAAAAGCAAAGCTTATGATAAAGACTATAGGCCTCCTTGACAGAGAAGAAAATCATTTAGCTGCTTGCTTAACAATTCCTAAACTCTGCATTTCCAAGGCTTTTGAGTCAGAGTGAGCACAGCCCATTTCCTCAATAGGATGCTGTTGAAATGTTCATCCTTGTAAAGGATTTCCTATGATTTAGTTAAAAGCACTCCACAAGGATCCCAGGGGCACTGTCCCGGGCTGACCTGTCAGTCACAAATCCTTTGGAGATTTATTCACAGAGTGCCTGAAAGATGGGGGTCAGAGGCAAGCTCAGAGTCTCCAGCCCAGTCCCCTGCTCACAGCAGGGCCAGCTCCAAGGCTGGTACAGCCAAATCCCCAAACACTGAGACATCACCACCTCTCTGGGTCCCTGTCCCACTAGTTCATTCTCATGGAGAAGGATTTTTTTCCCTTAATATTTAACCAGAATTTCCTGTATCACAGCTGTGACTGTTGCCATTGCCTCCTGGCCTCTCACTGTGCACTACCCAGACTGAATATGGAAGCAGCCAACGAGGTTTTAAAGGTGGGGGATCTTCTTCCTCAACCACATATTGGGTATTTAGGGGGAAAAAGGGACTAAATTTGTTGTCAGAGGTGAACCCACCGTGCATACTGGGGCCCTGTGGAGTCGTACCACTGGCTGGAAGCAGTGATGTCCTCATCCCGGATGGTTCCCTCGTGCATCCCCAGGGGGTAACGACAGATTGCTGCAAACGGGAACACAGCAAGCCAACAGCAAAATCAGCACTCATTTCTTTTAAAACCAGCAAGTTTAATGAAAAGCCTGCCATGCCCATGTCATCACTCTCACCTGTCCCACCACAGACCAGTACAATCTGATCTGTTGCTAACTATGGGTAAAAATGTGGAGATTTTCCAGAAGGGTGGGGTCTGAAAGCAGAAAGTGCTTTTTGTGCCCCTGCAGTGGGAGTCCTGCCTGGTCACACCTTATTTAAAGGTCAGACACACACTGTCCAGCTATGCCAGATGGAGAGCTGGTTGGGAAGGACTCTGGGGGACTGAGTCTTCCTGCAATCCTGAACAAAACCCATTTGTTCACAAGCCCAGGGCTGGCAGCAGAACCCACAGCACCCTTGGCATTGAGGGCTGCACTCTGTGGGTGGCCACAGCTCTCACCAAATGCACACATCTTGAGCAAAACCATCCTTGGGTTCTGTTTAGGTGCCACCAGGACCCACTGTGCACTCAGAAGACAATGGGGCTCAGAGAGGTGCCCCCAGCCCATCTCTCAGTGAGGTCAAACTGCTGCAAGACAAGAGGATTCCACAGGACCCTCCTACACAGGTCTGAAATCACCCCCAAAGCAGCACCTGTGGTTTGTAAGGACATGCAGGACATGCTTCAGGCTGCTCCTGGAGCAGTTCAGGAGGTCAGGATAACCCACGGAGGCTGTGGCATCACAGCCAAGGAGCACCAGCTGGGGATGGTGCTGGCATCTGTTTGGGCAGAGCAGGGCACAGCCCTGGGCAGAGGCATTGGAGCAGCTGGGGGAGCTGGAGGAGCAAAGCTGCCTGAGGATGTCACAGAGCTGAGACATGTGAGTGGTTATTTCTTGGTGGAAGAGATTCCTGCAGGAGCGTGGGACCACAGCCCTGTGCTCAGAGCCCACCCACCTCCCTGGAGCTGGTGTGGAAGAGCTATTCCTGCACCTCTGGGTGCACTGGCTCCTGTACCAATCACCATCAAAAGGAATCTGTGTGGGGCTGAGCCTCCAGCTGCCATCCTCCTTCTTCCTCAAGGTTTAACCATGAGAAGCAGATGGCAGCCCCAGTTCCACGCTGGGTGTGAGCTGGGGTGCACAGTGCAGGGAATGCTGTGCACCAGGGAGTCCAGGAGTGCTGCTGAGCTCCCCCCACAGCCCTCACTTCACTTCTGGCTGGTTGCAGCACAACCTCAAACCTCTGTAAATATCCACAGGCCAGAGCAGGGTCAGAGCCAGCCACAAAGGGCTCCAAACAAACAGAGCCAGCACAGGCCCTCAGGGTAGCACTGCTGCCTCGCCACACCTTCAGCCCAGCTGGAAAGGGATTAAACTCATTTATTTCACAGACTGTCTCCAGCTCAAAACACCTCATTACAGGAATTTTTGCAACACATTGCAGACCATTATCTTATTCATCTCCATCACGACTGTATCTTGCCAAATGCTGTGGGATAAGAGGTCCTGCCCTCCACAGGGACTCACAGGCTTATCTCCCTATCTCTGTGCTAGGTAAGGTTTTCTATCTTTCCTCCCACACTTCTCTCTCCAGAATGCCCCTTGCTGGCTGCAGAGCCGTGGCTGATGCTTTGCTAACTGGTAATTTGTTTTTCACAGTGAGCCCAGAACCTCTGCGCCGGTCTGGAGCCAGGCTTGTTCTGCAGGCCACACAGTCAGAGCCATGCAGGGATATTCAGAGCTCAAGACAGGCCTGGGTGGGCAGAGAAAGGAGGATGTTCGTGTGCCTGGGACTGGCAGAAGAGCATCCCACTCCAGCACAGCTGTCCAGCAACATCTCAGTCATTGGGGAACTACATCAGTGATTATCTCCACATGCAACCTCAACACTCAATCCCCACGAGAGGCAAAGACAGGCTGAGAAGGAGCACACTAAAAGTGGGAGATGAGCCCTCTCCCAGCCTGGCAGCTCCCTACCAGGGTTGACTTCGGTGCCAGAGGGCTCGGGCAGGGAGGCCAGCAGCAGCATGCAGAAGATCATGGTAGCAACCGGAGGTGCTGCTCAGGGTCAGACGGGTGCGAGTCCTTCAGAGGCAGCAGCTGCCATCTACATCTCTGAAACACAAAGCAAAGAGACAGGATGAGCCCTCCAGAGACAGGACTTGTGTGTGCTGCAGGGCTGCTGTGTGTCATCGCCTCGTGACGGGCTGGGCAGTCTTCCCTGCCCTCGAGAGTGTCTTTGACCTCAGGCCTGCTCTGCTCATCACCAGATCAGAGATTTAGCGAGGAACCAATGACCACCTGACTGTCTACACCACCCCTAAAGCTACCAGAGCAATCCATCTTCCAGGCCCTCAGCTGCCATGGCTCCTGGGTGCATGGATGTAGCCTCTCAACTGCTCTTAAACAAGTCCAGAGCAAAGTACTCTCCCTCAAAGTCATCTCTCCTTCATCAGTTCTTCACTTCCCTTACTAAATTAACAAGTAATGAAACTGCAGCTACCAATGAACCTGGCTCCCCTAGCAGGCTTGACCCAACTCTACCTGGGCACATTGGAACTTGCCACACAACCTTGAGATAAAGGCCCAAAACAGGGTGAAAATCATCTCTCCCTGCACGTCCACACTGCTGCCAAAAGTGCATGTGCACTCACAGGGGTGAGCGTGCTTCATTTCCTGTTTGGAAACCAGGAAAATAGCAAAGGGCTTAAACACTGGCAATTTCATTGGAAAGCCACAATAACACCTAAAGGAACAGGAGGTCAGATCAGCAGTTGTGCGAATTCTTTGTGTCCACATTCACTACAAAGAGCCTTGGGAGGCTCCCATCCTGGAGGATAACTTTACAGAAGGCAGGTTAGAGGCTCTGTCTCATAACAGAATGCCAGAAGAAAAGAAAACAGAGCAAATCAATAAATGTAAAGCTGCCAGGAGCAGAGGGTGTTTGCCCAAGAATCCTCGGAGTGGTAGTAAAAAGGCAACACTGAATGTTGGGATTTGTTAGCAAAGGAGGAGAGGCCATAAAAGGGCCCATCACTGTGCCAGTGCAGGCATGCATGCAGGAGCATCAGATGCCATTAGCTCAGAGATTGGTAACAAAAGGCTCTCTTTTCCCACCCAACATAATTAAACTGCACAAGTCACAGCCCCGAGTTGCCGTGGATACCCCAGGAACTGGATATGTTCACAACAGACAGATACACCACGGCTTCTTCAATCCAAAGGTAAAACCTTTGGCTCAGGAAATCCCCCAGATGCAGATTGCTGGATGGCCAGAAGCTAAATCGGGGTTAGAATCACTGGAGCTTGCCCTGTTTTTATACTCTTTCCTAAGGATATGCTACTGGCCATTGTCCCTGCTGGAATCTGTCAGAAAAGATGGCTCCGAGCCTGAAAAACAACCAAGGGCCTTCTTGGGAAGGGAGCCAAACATGCAGGCAGGAGGGGGAGTTAATGCTGGGTGGCTGTGCCCAGCCAGGCCACCAAAATCACCTTAAAATCACCTTAAAATCCCCAGGCCCCTCCTGCTCCAGCCCCCTCCTGCTCCCCACACGAGCACCCTGGCCAGGGCTGGGATCCCGTGGCATCCCCTGTGGTGAGCCTGCAAAAGCAAAGCACGAGCCCAGATCTCAGCAGGAGGGTCTGGCAACCACAAAAGAGGTTTTGACCAAGCACTCTCCAGCTGTTTGTGCACCCAAGGTCATCCTTTTCCCCCTGGAATGGAAGGAGGTGATTGCTGATGAAAACACAATTCCCACCATCCCAGGGCAGACTGAAACTCCCACAGAGAAGAGATGTCGTGAACTCAAGTGGAAGCAGATTTTGTAAAGGAGTTTTGGGGCAGAGTTTGAAGACTGACTTGGTGGGTGTTCATTTACGGAGGTGATTTGCTGAGGTGCTCATTTATGCAGGTGATTTCCTGAGGTGTCCTGGGAGCTCCCAAAGCCAGACCTGCAAAGGGAACTGCAGAGAGTTCAGCCCTGGGGGAGACAGTCCTGCCACAGCACCTGAGAAAGGGACCTGTCATCAACATCAAGGATTTAACTTGGAATTTGGCCTTTGCCTAAAGAGTTTCCAAGACAAGCAGGATGAATCCTCTCTGGATGTGTCTTCACTGTTAACAGAGGAAAAGGCTGGTCTGGACCAGTCCTGTCACTCCCAGTTTGGTAACATGAATTCTCACCTTTCTGTGTGGCAGTGGTGAGCTGTTTCCAGCAGTTCAGCCCTGCACAGGGACCTCAGCAGCTGGTCCAGGTTCTGCTGGGTTTGTTTTTCCCACCACATTTGGTTCCCAGCCCTGGACCACCACAAAGTGCCTGTCTGGGAGTCCTGGGAGAGGTGATGCACAGAGGGAGCAAACAATGGCATTTCTCATCTTTTAGTGCTCCACAGCAGCTGCTGTTCTAAGCAAGGTCACCAGGAGTGGTTTTCACCCCTTTGGAGGGTAAAACATTTTGAAGGAGGTTCAGCCCCACTCAGGAGCTCCAAAATCAGTTTGAAGAACTACTGATGTTGATTGGTGCTGAGTCTTAACCTCAGCCAGGAGTGGATTGGACTCTCAAACTGCACACTTCCCAAAGCTAGGACACACTGGAATTACTACTAAGTACAACCCTTTGTACAAACTGCTTGGAAATCATCTTACTGAGGACTTTTTCTGTGTAAATGGCTCCATACTTTTCTTCCAGCTGCATTAGAGCCCTTTGCTGTACTCATGCCTATCTTCCCACCCTGCCCACACATTCACACCAAGTGCCAAAACTACAGCACAAGCCCAAAACCAGCAAAAACAGGATTAGCAACATCCTCTGAGAGGCAAGAAAGTGTTAAACTCTGTTCCCAGGCCCGACTGGATCAAGTTGCTAATTGCTAACAGCTGGCTGCAGGAGAATAAAATCCTGTTACAATCATTGGGAGAGCAGAAAAAAAAAATCTACTTGTTGAAAAACTCACCAAGAAATGCAAAAGAGGGCACTTTTCCCCAATAAACCCGCAGATACCATGCCTGAAAAGCCAGTCCGTGCCTCCACAGAGAAGCAGCTGGCTGTGACCCAGCGCTGTCCCCGGCACAGCACAGGAGGGAGCTATTCTTTAGTGATGTGCACGGAGAAGGTGGGACTTGGAGCTCCTCCAGGCACTGTTCTGCCTCCAGAGATCCATTACGGAGGTCTGGCGTGTTTGCAAGCCTCTCTAGATCCCAGCTGAAACAGGCATTTGTTTTAACTGGTTCCTTTGCAGATCGTTCCCCCGGAGTGGGACCTGAGGGTTTGCTGCAGGAATCCCATTCCACATGCCCAGAGCTGAGCCAAAAAACTCCATGGTCATGGGCAAGACTCTGAGTGTATCACACACAGAGCTCTGTGCAGGACAGGAGGATCTATCCTAAATCAAGGCAGCCCCAGAAGAGGTCCAGGAACAATCAGGAGGACGGGATGGCATCTCCCAGCATTCCTGAAGGAATTCAAGGAGCAAGCAGCAAAGCTAATAATTGGGGCAATATCTGATGTTTGAAGAAGTGAGAGGCTGGGAAGTGTGATTTCCATTTTTCTGGCTCCAAAACAATGGTAGAGCATTTCTCTTTGCCTCAGAGTTAATCTGAGAGACCCCAGCCCCAGCAGCCTTCCCCCAGAGCACACGCAGCCCACGCAGCTCTGGCTTGGACCAAACAGAATTTGGTGATGAAAACGCTCAGCAGAAAGAATTCTGATCACTTTTTAAAATGTTCTGCTTAGTTTAAAATTCAAATACTGGCACAAGACTGAAAAAACAGAGCAGGGCTGCTGGCCAGAGAACAGGGCCACCCACTCCAGCAGAGCTGCTGGAGGGTGAAGGATGGACCAAGGCACGCTGCTTGAGCAGGAGCCCTGGGAAAAGAAGGCAACAAATTTCCCCTCAGGTGAACTCGGAGCGTGGTCTCTCTCTGTCCCTGGGTTCAATCAACCAGGCAGCAATGGAGAGGTCTCTACGTGACACGTGGGTGGCACCTGGACCAACCAAGTGCCAACAGTGACATCAAAAATCATCGTGCCAGAGTAACAGGGCCAGCAAGATGCTGGCATGAAGTGCAAGGCTGCAACAGGAGATTTTGGATTTAGGCACCAACAGAGATGGTCAGAAAGAAGAAAAACCCACTGCAATGTTAGGAACACTGTGGGGGACACTGGGCAGAAACAGTGACACCACAAAGTGATGTCCAGAGCAGTGACGAGGCCGGGCAGATAAAAGCAAACAGATTTTAGGTGAAAGGGTTGGGTTAATCAAGATACATGTGAGAAGTAAATCACAGGAAGAGGGAAATTGAGACAGGAATAGGCTCCAGTATCATCTTTGAGGTGTCACAAGAGATATGGATGTGAGACCAAAAGGACAACATTCAGGTGTGGCACTTGGGGTGGGGACAGGGACAGCACAGAGCTGGGTCTGAGGCAGGGGCAGAAGAAAGAATCAGGGTCTGGGTGCACTTTGTGGTCACCCTCTTGAGAAGTGGGGGATAGTCCTGCCCTGAGGCTGAGGAGGGTTTGAGCCTCATTTTCCATGTTGTAGCCAAACATCTTAACGGGGTTATGAAGGAAGTGACACCTCACTCCTGCTAGATTTTAGGAGAAAAACAGCATTCCAGTCACCCACACCACAGCATTTAACGCAGGGAGGAGCCTCAGCCCATGGACTCAGACATGAGGCAGTGCCTCACCTGCAGCCCAGAGAGGTGCTGGTGTTTCTGCACAAGACCAATAAATCCTCCAGCTTTTTCCCATTGCCTGTCAGCCAGTGCTGCAGGAGTGGGGTGTCCTCAGTTTGTGAAACTGCCCAGAGCACTTCTGTCACAAACCAGACTTGGGGATAAATGAACATGCATTAAATGTAATTTAATCCATCCAAGTAACAAGGCCAAAATTAGAAACCATTAGAAAGACAAAGCCAAAGATAAGGAAATGCAAATTCACTGCACCACAATGGTGGGGTTTAGCTCAGCTAAACCAAAATGAAAGCTTCCCCACCAACCCAGGGCACAGGAACTCTGTGCTCATCTCAACAGAGGAACCTGGAAGCACTTCCCACGAGCCAGGCAGACCTGCCAGAGCCCCTGCTCAGGACATGGCCCCCAGGAAGCCCCCACCCAGAGCAGGGGCAGGGGAGCCTCCAGCACACCCTCCAAAATACACATCCCCTCAACTGCAGGGGTTCCAGTTCCCAACTCCAGGGCCGGTGCTGCTGTGTCTGTGGGACAGAAGGGGCAGGAAAACAAGATTGTGCACAAACCAGCAGTTCCAAGTGCCTCCCTTCTCCCTGCCCAAGCAGCAGTGTCCCTTACTGTCCCTTTCCAGAGCTTCCTCCCCACCCTGACAGGCCCAAAGAGCACCCAGCACAGTGAATTTTTGCTGTTCCTTAACACTGGCATCTCTCTCCAGCTATTTTCTTTTTTTTTTTTTTAACAATCCTTAAAATACATCAGCTACAAGTCTGCAATAGTCCTCTCAAGACCCACAATCTTGCACTGCACAGTCTCACATAGCAGCCATCCCCACGACATGCTAACCACAGAGATGACAGATGGGGTATTAAGAGCACTCAATCGAAACCACCTTCCTCCCTTCCCGTTCTCAGGGGGCTCCACCATAACCTTTTACTTAACTGGGCTCAAACTCACACTCAGAAGGAGATCAGGTTCCTGAGTTGCAGGATTATTTGGGCTGGAGGAGATCCCCAGGGGAGCATCTAATCCCACCTCCTGCTGCAAGCAGGGTTAGCACCAATTTCAGAGCAGGGCTTTGCCCAGTTGTGTCTTTAAAGCCCCCAAGGATGGAGGCTCCCCCCACCTCTGTGGACAGCATCTCCCACTGCTCGACTGTCTGCAGAGGGAAAGCTTCATCCCTCTTTATGCCAGGGCACAAACTCCTGTTATTTCACCTGACAATCACTGTCAATCCTCCTGCTATGCACCTCCTTGATAATCTGCTCCTGGGTATCCCAGAGCCTCCTCTTGTCCCAATTAAACCACCCTGACTCCTTCAGCCTGCTCAGGAAAGCCAAGTTTCAGCATTAATTCACTTAATATTTTCTCCCAAGTTTCTCCCTGGTGAGACAGAGGCTGCCTTCAGGCAGTGGGACAGCTCTAGTCAGACTTTGCCATGACTCCCACTGGCTTGTTCACAGGGAAACTCGGGAATAACCGAGTTTGTCCCCTGCTGATGTCAGAGCGTGGCAGGAGCACGACTCCACAGCCCTCTGCTCACGGAGAGCAGGGATCACATTCCCACTGGGAACTATTTTTGAGGGGTATCAGGTGGCACTTTCTAAATCAGCTCGTTCAACACAGTGCTGAGCAGCGACAGGGAGACAGAGACACTGCCACCCTGGCACGGGGGACAAGGATCAGAGCCCACCAAATCTGCTCAGGTGGGTGTTCCTCAGCTCAGAGCCCACCAGCAGTGCTGAGGCACCCAGGAAAGCACGAAGGACATGCCAGGGATCAGTCCCTGCCTGGAGGATCCAACACACTCCTGCTCCCAAAGCAAAGCCTCTTCTACCTCCTGGGAGCAGCAGCCTTTGCTTGACAGCAGGGTTGGATCCCTCAGGATCCAGGTATACAATGTCAATGCAGCTACTTTTGGCAACCAGAGCAGGAATCTCATTAAACTCACAATTTGAAGACTTTTTTGGACATGATCTGCTTTCCATCAGAGCACAGAAATCACTGAGAACTCTCCTTTAATGTGACAGAGGTTGGTCTGCACTGCCCGCTGGTTACCTGCTCCCTTCTCTGTTTTAAAACACTGCTACAACATTTATGTTTTCCCAAACTCCTTTGGTCTTCCCAGATTTATTACAAATTGGCAGCCAGGATTCAGAAAGCTGCTTTGCCAATTAGTTTTAAACAAACAGGTTCCAACGTTGCTCAAGTTTCAGACGACTTTGAAATGTTATCTTGGGTTTAACACCCTCCCTGGTTACCAGTGCAACGGGAGATATTCTGAGAGAACATCATCCAGCTTCTCCACAAAAATGGGAAAGAAATGTTTTATCAGCAATCAGCTGGGTTTAACCTTTCCCAACAATATAATCACCACTGATGAAATTTATTTTGTTATAGAGATACTAAAATATTTCTCACTGCCCCATGATTTATCTGCTGTGCTTTTTTCGGTTATCTTTAGCTTTCCTTATCAACTGCCTACCTTCAAAAAAACCGACTTTATAGTAACAGGTCGTTATCTACAACCTTTGTTTTGCTAATTTCTCATAGTTGAGCCTATTTAAAAGCTAAAACATGATCACTGGGGCAAACTCTTCGCAAAACCAGAAGAGAAACAAACCATTGCATAGAGCTGCAGTGGTACCTGAGAACTGCTGGTTCTTGCAAGGGTGGAAGCCAGGCTCTGAGAGACAGTTCAGTGAAAATCAAACCAGAAAGAGGATTTTGGAACCTCTGTTAATTGAGCTGCCCACCTAGTCTCCATCAAAACATCACAGAAATGCTGGTATTATCAAAAGCTATGTTTTATGAGTTTTGCAATTTCTCTTCATATTTGCAAAAATAAAGCTCAGAGCACCTGTAGCTGGCACAGAGCCCCTGCCCTTTGCTTGAGGAGCACTGTGGGCTCTGCTCCAGTGTCACCAGAAAATGTAAATAAAAGTGAAGAGCCATGCCCTGCAGCCACAGGAAGACACCAGACTTGAAGAAGCTTTTCCAATATCAGAAGGAAGCATAACTTATCATCCCTCGCAGCATTCCAAGGATTGCAATAACTCCAAATACCAGAATGCAGCGAGTGGGAAGTGCTCCAGCCCTCCCACAGCACCCCAGGAGCCAGAGGGGACAATGCAGGCTGTGACCTCAGTGGGTACCAATTCTCCAGAGGCTGAGCACAATCTCAGCCAAGGCAGCCCAGCCTGGGTACACGCAGCTGTTGCATTTGGCTCGAGCAAACTTTGTTTACGACCCAAAGTGGTTTTAAAGTTTAATTTATGAAGTGCCTGGCAGAGATGGGAGCAGTGAGTGGCAACACTCACACATCACCTGAAACCACAGCCCCGAGCCTGGAGACTCCAGTGAGGATTTCCAGGCAGGTCCAACCATGTTCCTCTGGGTTTGCTATTTACTAGCACAGCTCTGCATGCTAAAATTTAACTTCCCATGTACAGAGATGAAGTTGCCGTTAATTAAACATTCCAGCAAAATACCTACCATGACTAGAGACAGCTCAGAGAAGATCTTTGCTTACCACAGTGTATTTCAAGCAATCAAAGCAACAAAGCAAATGTTCTGCTTATAAACAAAGGAGAAGCCAAGAACACAGAAAAAGCTCAAGCAGCGTTTCACAGCTCGGGCAAGGCAGAATGACCAATTCTGATTAAATTTCCTCAAGACAGAACAAAAAACAGAAGCCCACAGCGATGTAATAAGATTTAGCAATTACACGAGGCAGGTAGCAGTAGGAAAATCCTGGTATTGTTTGAGGCAAAGGCAAGAGAAACAGGAGAGATGAGAGGGGGGAGAAAAGAAACATGTAAAACAATGATGCCTAAACCCAAAAAAAAGGACCCCATTTGCCTCTTTTCCATATTGAAAACGAACTGAAATTAAAAAACAACAAATTAAAACTGAGGAAATGAAATTCCACAGCATACCATGTGCATTGAGCCTCTGGGACATACTGCCACAGAGCAATGTGGGAGTAATTCAATAAAACATTGGAAGTAGATCTCCATAATAAGAACATCTGCGATTCCATTAACTGAGTGAAAGAGAGCACACTGGAGATAAATTTTCCTCTAGCCAGGCGTAAGCAAACCAGTAATTAATGTGAGCAGAAAGTTATCTCCTACACGGGCAGGTTATTGCACAGCTGGCTGCACTCAGGCTTTCCTGTGCCTGTGATAAGATGGGTGCCTGAGTAGGTGGGCTGTGATCCCAGCCAGTTTGGCAAGCTCTGCCTCTGTGGATAGAGATCACATTTCAGTTTTCAGCAGCTTATTGTGCAGCTTCTCAAAAAAGAGAAACAACACTACCCACCTTTTTTTTCTTTTTTTTTTTTAAGAGATTATCCTCTGTGACACAAAAAGAACAGATGAAATTTCAGCCAAACCTATTAAAGAAATACCTGTGGAGCAGTGAGCGACCCTGGTGAAAACACAGCTATTTTGGAAAGTTCTCAGCACCTGAAAAGATGGGTTCACTGGGGAAATAAATCAGATTTTATCTGGAGGGGCTGCTACCAGAGAGCCCCATGGTCAACCCTAACAACGAGGATTCTCAGGAGCACCTTCCTGCATGTTCCCACTCCCATGTTTCAGGGTAAATGGGAGCCTGAGAAAGTTTAACAGTGACCAAAATTGCAGTAGGTGCTTCAGGAGGGGACAGGGTTGGGAGAAGAGGTGAGAGAACACAGGCAAGGCACAGCCACAGAACTCCGTGGGGCAGGAGCTGCCAGGGATCGGGGCACAGGAGCACATTCCCCCACTGCCAGCTCCAGTTTCTGCACATCTGTCCCAGTCCCAGCCTCAGCCCTGGCACATCTCAGCAGCACCTCAGAGCTCCCTGAGAGCCCCAGGAACCCAGCCAGCATCACGTTTGTGCCCACCAAACACCCTGCAGCTCCCAGAGGTGCCCAGGCACACATCCCTGAGGGAATATTCACAATTTGTGAACCCTCCCAGAGCTGCAGGAGGGAAAACGGGGTGGGAAGAGCCACCCTCTCCCCACCAGCCCAGGGAGAAAAGCCTTCTCCTCCACAAACCCGTCCACCGCTTTTTTTAAGAGATTATCCTCTGTGACACAAAAAGAGCAGATGAAATTTCAGCCAAACCTGTTAAAGAAATACCTGTGGAGCAGCGAGCGACCCTGGTGGAAACACAGCTATTTCAGAAGGCAAGGCTTTATCCAAGGGAAGAAACACCAGGGGAGAGAAGGGAGAGAGATGATCCCAAGCTGAGAGCCAGGTGAAGCTGGAAGGAGCCTACCTGCCTCTGCCAGAGCCTGCCGAGCTCAGGGAACAGCTGCCATGCCTCTTTGAAACTGCACAGGTTGAGCCAGGCTGCAGTTTCGACATTCCTTGCAACTTTTCCACCAGCACACACATGATATGTTCAAACTTGAGTAACTCCTCCCTCCTCCCTCCCTCTGCACACACAGACAGGCCCAGGAGATGGCCCTGCCTCTATCATCCCAGTTCCTATAGCAACTCCTGACCCAGCAGATGGAAACAGAGCTGTTTTCTAGGCAAATCTGCCTTCTTGGATTCCTCTGCTCTTCCCTGCTGTTGGCCCCTCCTTGCTCCAGTGCTCTCCCTGGGGGCTGCTCCGCTGGCACCTGGCCCAGACTTTGCCTGGAGGAAGGCCAAGCTTTGAATTCATTTAGTAAAACCACAACATAAAGCAGCTCTCCTGCTCAGGAAGCAGGGCCCGTGTAGTCCCAGGGGCAGGCCAGGCACCGCAGAGCCAGCCTGCACCTCCTGCTTCAACGCAGCTGCCTGGGAGAATCCCAGCAGGAGCATCACCTTCATCCTCACCAGCCTGTGCCTCCACGGGAAAAGGTAAAAAGCACAGACAGAACGAGTCATTTACTAGCAAGCCCAGCCAACAGAATTATCATAACCCCGGGCACTTCTCAGACATGTGGACTTCTGCTTCCAAAGTCTTTCCTGGGAGAGGGAGAGCCCAGCTGTGACACCAGGGCTCTCGGTGTTCATCACCACAACAGCTCAGCCCATCGCTTTCCTCAGCTCAGGGCCCACAGGAGGGGAAGTCACCAGTGCAGCTGTCTGAGAATGGCACACCACATTCAGTACCTTTTCTCTGAAAATACAGAACTCAAACCAGGGTGCAGCACTTCGGGGGAGATAATTACCGAGGGTGACATCATGGGCAGGTGGCTCCACGGTGACAGGACAAGCAGGGCTGCAGCAGGACACACTGGGCACAGGGCCAGCAGGTTGTGACACTCTGTGAGACCACCCAAACCTGCCAGAAGGGCTGCAAAACCACTCTTGGGCTGCACAGCCCCAAAAAGCCCTACCACCCCCAGCACCTGCTGCCATCCCTGGCCACCAGAGAGCCCTGGAGGGCACAGCAGGATGGGGCCACGCTCACCTGGGTGACGAGGGCACTGGGGTTTGAAAGGAACATCTGAGGGCTCTGGGGTTTGAGAGGAACATCTGAGGGCACTGGGGTTTGATAGGAACACTGAGGGCCAGTGGGGTTTGAGAGGAACACCTGAGGGCCAGTGGGGTTTGAGAGGAACACCTGGAGGCACTGGGATCCCACCCCAGCAGGATCCACAGCAGCACAGGGAGACAGGAGAGCAGAAGGAATGTGCTGAGCCTGCCTGCTGGGAAATGCAGGTGCCAGCCTGCCTCCTGCAAGGCAGCTGCTCAGCCAGGGAAGGGCTGCAATGTCTCTCTCACACACCTGGCAGGGGTGAGACTCCTGCCAGGGCCAGCAGGGCAGGGCTGGGACAGCAGAGCCGGGGTGGGAAGTGATGCCAGCGTTGTACAGGGCTCACGGGGACTCTGCAGCAGACAGGGGACAGCAGCCACTCAGCCCATCCTGCCGAATCCCACAGGCTACACCAGCTTCCAGCTGGAACCACAGCAAAGCCTCAACAGAAGCAGCAGGTATTTTGGGTATCCAGAAGGAAAAAGGGAAGCAGACATGAAGCACACTGAGTCCCAGCTGGAAAACAGAGCTGTGAGCTGCAAGATGTGGTCAGACACGCACTCAGATGACACCTTGCTCCCATTTTCCTCCCTACCCCATCCCAGCCACACAATCCACCTCTGTTCTGAGAACGGAAAACTGTTTTCTTTCTTGCCCCCATGGTAATTTTTCCATGCATCAGTGAATTAATCAGCACAGAGGGATGGGATAGTCCCTAAGGCTCGTGAATGGTTTGGGACACGACCAGCAGTAGGGTGGATGTGGGAAGACAGCAGATCCCTTTCTGCCTGCTCCAAAAGGGTGTTGCTCGTTCTGATAATGCCCTTCCAAGGCACTCTCCTCCCAAAACAAGGATGCCTGCCCTGAGAACATAATGGTAACGGGAACCAAGCTGGATACAGGCCCCTGGGGTAAACTGGGACCAAACAATTCCCTTTGCAAGACACAGGGCAGTTTGTGGCAGGAGGAAATGCTGGATGTCCAGGAACAGGGAGTCCAGGAGTGGAATCAATAAAAGCATCAAAGCAGATGCATATCACAGAAACAACATCAAGGGTCTAGAAAATGCTCCCAATTTCCCTGTGGTGTTGGGAAGAGCAATGGCTCAGCTCACAAACAGATCTGAGGAGCTCCTTTCCCTGGGGAAGGACATTGCTGTGGAGGCACAAAACACTGCTGGAAAACTGCTGACCTGGCAGTCAGACTCACTTGAGCAGTTCAGCACAGAAAAAGGCTCTCTGCTGGATGCCCTCTGAGATGTAACTTGATCCCACAGTACACATCCACTAATCAATCGAGGGATAAAGCAAAGCAGAAAACAGCCCTTGTTTGTTTTACTGGAAAACCACCAAATATGCACAATAACAGATCCCGCTCAGAGCTATTGCAAACTCAAGTACTTGGGAGAGTTTTGCATCTCACATCGCAGAGGGAGCATACTTCTGCAATAGCATCACTGCTGCTCAAATTGGCTATTTGAGAGACTTCCTAATGACCTCATAGCAGCACATGTGACCACTAAGTCATCTCCTCAAAGGACCGGGAATAACATCAACAGACCCTGTTTTGGTTGTGCACAGGACAGCTTTGCACAGCACAAGCAGGTTCCTAAAGGCGAGGGAGCAGAAGGGAGCAGGACCTAGCTCAAATTGTCTTTGGCCTTGGAAAAGATCCTTCCAATTAACAGATGGAGACCCATTGGCACATACAAAATTCCACCTACAAATTCAGGCGTAAAAGCTTGTTTATCCCAATGCAGGCCAAATATGCTGTGTTTAAGGCATCTATATGATGATGTGAATCCCAGAAGTATTACAAATGCATCCCAAGAGATAAGAGGTGAACTCACAGAGCACAGAATAATGACTTGAAAGTGTTTCCATTTTTTTTTTTCTCCCAGTTCTTAAAAATAACCCATTATGCTGAGCAGAAATTAGGAATTTCTGGGTGATGAACTGGTGAGCTGATCACATTGGGATCAGGAAATTGTCTTTTGCTGACCCCAAGCCACCCCCAGCCAGGTGGCACAGGGAGAAATAAATGAGTGAACACCTCTGATTGTGTTGACACTGAGGTGAAGGCAACTACACAAAGAGCTCAAGACAGACTGATGGCCTTGAACACATGAGGGGATCCCTCCTCTGCACCCAGCACAAGGCTCCTGCAGAGGAAAAGTGACAAAATCCCACAGTGGAAATGCCAAGAGACCTGCACCAGACCTGTAACCAGAGAACTGCCCCAGTAAGATGGGAACACATCCAAGTAAGAATAAGGAACATCACGAGACAGCACCCAAGGGCTTCTTCTGCCAGGTCTCTCCTGCAGCAGCAGCACAACAGGTCCAAAAACCCTCCTGTCCCTCCCCAGGGGCTCTGCTCCATGGGCCTTACACCTCTGTGAGCTCCACATCTCCTGTCACACAGGACCAGGGCATCCCTGAGTGCCCTCAGGCCAAACACAGACACAGCTGAGGAGCACAGGACAGCCCCACCAAGGAGGCTGGACCTGCTCAGTGTTAAAGCTTTTTATTCTTTCAGTGAGAGGTGGTGAAAGCCAGCTCCCTCCTTCACCTTTCCAGGAACTTTTGATGGAACACAGAAGGCTGCTGTGAAAGTGCTGTGTTTACACCCTGCAGCCCTGTCCTGTCTTTGCCCAGTGTGAGTGTTCACTCCCACTACCCCACGAAACATCTGCTCAGCCCAGCTCTGCTGGAATCATCCTTCCACTGCAAAGAAATCCACTCCCAGCCATAAACCTGGGAAAAGAGGGAGGCGGGGCAGAGTTTGGTGTGATGAGGAGGGCAAGTTTGAGACCTGACATCTTCCAAGAAGTACTGACAAGCCATCTCCACACACCAGGAGCTGACCAGGGCTGTTCTGCAGGGTAACAGAAGGCTCAGAGATGACAAGACACAGCATGTGGTGACATTACAGACACCTGATGTGGGACACACCCTCCCCAAGGGGTGTAAAACAAGGGCAGCACTTACTTTCCACCACATTCCCCCCACCCTGCACCAAGGAAGCTTTTCCTGCTCTGAAGGGAAATTATCAGAGTCCTCAAGAGGGCAAGCACCAGAGCAGAACTTCTCTGCCTCTCAGTCACTTCCCAAATCACCAGGACAACCTCTGGTCCAGCCATGGGACAGATACATCCTCATGTGCCCAGCTGGTACAATTCTGCAGCTGTGTCCTTGTTTCTGGGCACACAGGCACGGGAGCAGAGGCCTCAGCACCCCTGTGCCACCAGAGCTCCCTCTCCCAGGAATCAGAATGGCTGGGGAGGTGGCAATGGAGGAACAACGACTCTTCCCCAGCTCCAAAAATCCCTCTCAGAGCTTTAATGTTACCAGGAAAGATCCAAAGAGGAGCAGCCTCCCCTCTGCCCTGTGTTTAAACAGCAGGGTTCCCACCATGGGCTGCCTCAGAGGGGGTGATGAGGGTGAGGTGCTGTAACCCCAGGTCAGAGCCAGCGCAGTGAGCTCAGCTCAGCTTTAGTTCTGCAATGACAAAGGCCCAGGGAACACGTCATCCACAGGACTGAGCTGCTGGCACAGAGCAGGGCTCAGCAAGGACACACTTGTAAACACTCTCCCTGGCCATCTTCGCTGACGCAACCACGGGGAAGGGGCAGAGAAAACCATTATCTGCAAACAGACATCCCTCCCTGTCCCTGGACACCAGGACCAGCCCAAGCAGGACATCTCCAGCCTTTCTCTTGTCTTTCTCCAGCCTTTCTCCTGTCTGCACATCGAGCCAAGCACCCTCTGGTGCCCTGCTGCAGGTCAGGATCACTGCCACGTCAAGAAAAGGCTCAGCTCCCACAAGCCAGAAAACCTCTGCTCTGGGGTTTTGACCCCTAATCCCTGGAAGCAGTTGGTATATTCAGCAGGCACAGGCCTCTTTCCAAGCTGGCCTTTCATCTTGTATCTAACATCCTGAGCATTCTCCTTCACGTATTCCTTCTCACCACGGCTGCAGGCAGCTCTTTCTGCACATCATCCCTGTCAGGAGTTTGGGGCAAGGAGATGGTGTAAGGAGTTCTGACAAGCAGAGCTGCACACGTCCTGGGGATGCTGGGGGCAAAGTCCTGCTGTCTCTCCCACAGTGACACCTCCCCACATCTGTTCCTCTCTCCCAGAAGTTTCCCAGATAAATCTACATTGGCACATCACGTCTCAAAACTACAAGCTGTGGGGATCTGAGGAGACCAGTGTCTGAGTAGTGATTCCACATCCAGCTCAGAGAAAAGCTAATCTGCATCCTTCACCAGAGATTTTATTGCAGACACGTGGAAAAGAACAGCAGAAAAACCAAAGCAAATCATAAGCACTGTCTGTAAGCTTCATCAAGGAGGAACAGCACGAGGGAAGGGAGAGGTTCAGCACCAGCCATGTGATTTTCCCAGCAAGGGACACCAACCCAGCTGAACCACGGGATGGGCAGAGCTCAGATGGGGCAGCAATGCCACTGCAGCTCCTCCCCCTGCAGCACACAAAGACAGACCTCTGCAAAAGTAAGTGGTGCATGGAAAACTGCTGGTGACAAAAGAGCTGTCAGCCAATGTCAGCCTGGAGCTGACACCCCTGAAGCCCTTTACAGCTGCTGCTCCAGAACCCTCTGGCCACACAACCCCAAACCTGACCTCTGCACTTTGGACCGGAGCGAGCACGTGGAGAGCAGCTGACAGCAGTGATCCCCACATTTCTGTGATTCCTCAGCAAGGACCCTCATCTTCAAATAACCAGAACACACAGAATGCTCCCAGCCCTTTTGGCTGCCCTTTCTGGCATGGAAACAAAAGGCAGGAGCAGTTCAGATGTGCAGGATACCAAAGGGCCCCTCTGCAAGAGGGAATTTGTAACCCACCCCAGGACACTGCTGCTCGCTCCACAGCACCAGATCCATCCTACACAAGGACTGGTTTGCACTCTAACAGGAACACAGCATGAATCTCCAGAGCAGATGGCAGTGCCAAGATCAGGACCAGACCACAGGAGCTCTCCTTTTCAGTGCCCGTGAAGCATTCACATAATTCCTGAACCTTGCTGTTGCACGAGGGGATGCACAGTCCAGGGATCCAGAGCTGAGTCTAGCAAAGAGGCCTTGGCTAGGGAAGCTCCCACCTCCTCTGCAGCTCTTTCCATCTCAACCATTTCCCTTCCAAGCAAGGCTTCCTGGCCAGAGCAAGCACGAGGGTGTTGCAATCCACAGTTCTGTCTGAAGAAATCCAGCCCAGCCCAGACACAGCAGCAGGCCTCTGGTCTGGGCTGACTACGTGCCACCCCCGGACACCCACTGTGTCCAGAAGCTCGTGGCATGTCAGAAGGCAAGTTTGCTCCTCAGATGTAGAGAGCTGTTCTGCTCCCTTTAACATGCAGGACCGTGATGGGTAACTCAGATGTGCACACATCTCACGGCCTGGGAGTTTTTCTGAAATAAATGCAGCAGACTCTGGGAAAAATCCACAGTGAGGGGCTGAGGAGGGTGGATAAAAGGCAACTGTGTGCCTTGTGCATGTGTGGCCTC
This sequence comes from Pachycephala philippinensis, assembly GCA_013397055.1. Classification (NCBI taxonomy): domain Eukaryota; kingdom Metazoa; phylum Chordata; class Aves; order Passeriformes; genus Pachycephala; species Pachycephala philippinensis. Next base: position 169,259 of record VWZT01012866.1, on the reverse strand, counting down.
AGTCTGGGCAGCACGGATCCCACACTCAGCCTTGGGACAAAGGATGCTCAGGGGTGCTCATCCTGTGCCTCCTGACAAACACCACGGCTCATCCCCATGGGAAAACACCCATGAGCTCAATGCAGCAACAGGACGTCTCCTACGGGCACTGTTTCACCTGCAATTCCCTGTGCAAACATGGAAAACCACCTAACAGGATCCCTGCCTTTTCCTGCAGCAGCAGCACGAGGGTCTGCTCATGTTTCCCGTGTTAGGAGGGAAAAGACAGAAGGATTTGGATCCATTACATGTTACATTAACCCTACTGGGACATTCCCAACAGCTCACTTAAACATTTTCAAACCTGCAGGATGAGGTCATTCCAACCTAAATGCATAACCCACTCTCCAAGGTGGTTCACTAGGTACAGCTCCCAAGAAAAAGCAAACAAAAGCTGATCTGGTGTGAGACCCTGCTCCATCCCTGGCGTGTTCAAGACTTGGCCAGACAAAGGCATGGCTGAGGTGATCACTCACATGCTGGAGACAGTCCCACTTCAAGCAGGAGGTCAGGCCAGAGACCTCCAGATATCCTTCCAACCAGTGCTTCCATCATTCTGTGGCAGCAAATGAGAAGAGGCAGAGTAATTATTGCCAACAAGGAAGACTTGCATCGAGTTTCTCTGGAGAGTTCCTTCTAGCTTATATTAAAAGCTTGGTTAGCAGAGATGTCAGCACTGACACAATGAGGGCTAATTCTGTACTGGCAGGAGTGCTGGAGTGCCAGGATCTGAGCCTTGATGTATTGCACAGGTCTCAAACAGGGTCAGCACACTGCGTCACACTGTCCTTGCCCAAATTAACACCCTCCAGAAGAGACCCCTTTTTGGCAACTTAACTTCAGCTATGCATTCAAACACAATAACCTGCAATAATCCAAGAATACAGGTTAAAAGCCAGACAGCCAATAGCTCTCGAGACATTAGAAGCAGCTAGAAAATTCATTTCCCACTATAAGTCTTGACTCTAGGGAGGTCTCTGCACTACTGCTGCTATTTGGTGTCCTTCCAGTGCTGGGAGAGGGCCAAAAAATGCCGTGGCAGAGACTGAGCCACACTAATCACTGGTGGGTTCAGTCCTTGGGAAGAAGGCAGAGAGTCTACGTGAGGTGCTGTCTGGAGGGTGATGGGGAAGCAGCTGCTGGCACTGAGATGAAAGAGGCTTGTTGGTCACCAGAGAAAGTGCCATCGGTGCTGCTCCTTGCAGATGTCCTCACGTGGTGTTGCCAGGACTGACCCATGGTATCCACACGTGACACTGGCCAGCAAAGCTCATTTTATCAGAGTAAAGCTCTGTCCATGTTGTCCCAAAACATAAAAGAAAATATAAGATTGCTGCTAGCCAAGTATGCAGAGAGAAGGCGTCAAACTGATGGAAAGGGGAAGGACACTTTGGGAAGTTTTTAGAATAATATCCATCACAATCCAGAGAAATGCAACACACTCCAAAACAAAACAACCAGAGGATGAATTCACAGCGTTGGGACCTTTATCCAGGGAAAAGTGAGGGAGCTCTGCTGGTCTGGTTTGTTCCCTTCAGCAGCACAGGGGCAGTGCCTCAGCCCAAACAACAGCAGGGCACTGGAGGCACATTCCCAGCACTCCAAGCACCCCCAGCTCAGCTCCACTACAAATGCAGAAATGAAAGATAAACATTCCTGGAAGATTGCATTACCCAGCATGAAGATATGACAGCTTGTCAGGAGCAGCAGAAACAGGCTGAGCTCAGTGAAAAGCACTCATTATAGGCTGACATCTTCCTATTGGAGAATACTGATACTCCAGCTATTTCTGCTACAGTATTTAATTTATTTATTTTTTTACCTTTTGACAGGCAGAAACAAACAAGCACAAGTGAAATAACAAAACAGTAATCGAGATGGACAACAAAACCTGACACTTGGCTAGTTTAGCTCTCCATGAGAGGGCAACACAAATGACTGACACCACAACCAAATGATAAATGCAACAAAAACATGCCCAGGCTCTCATTCTTCAAGCAAAAAGGAGAGCTGCAAAGGCAGTGTGCTCTGCAGGCTCCATCTCTGTACTTGCTTGTTCTCGAGCAGCTCTTGGTTACTGATGGGTGGGACGTTTTAACACCTTAAATGCTATTCCCAGAGAAATTGAACTAACTGCTCATTTTCACAGCACAAACTCATCTGGTTGGAAGAAAATACCCCGCCCTACTCCTCTGGCCTCCAAAGTGCAGCTGGCAGCCTCAGGACACAGGACGGTCCTGGGGAAGAAACACAAGTGTTTACTCTGTTTGTCTGTCCCTCCTCCCTCCCCCAGGGCGCACAGGAGCCGATCATCTCCGTGCCATCTCCTGACAGGAGCTGACTTGTTTCGGGTTCATTACGCACCGGAGTTCTGCACTGCAGAGCTCTGCAGACAGATTTGGGCACAGCACCCAAGCATCAAGAAAGAAAAGTCAGATCAGGTCAGGAGAGCATCATCCTTGCTGGGAGCACTTCCAAGCAAACACCCAAAGCTGCTGCATTAGGAGCAGACAGGCCCCAAATCCAAATTTTGGAATGACTCCACCCAGTTTAATTCCTTGGTCATGCATTCTGCAGGCATTAGCTCTGAGTGGGCTGGGGTTCGAGCAGCTCCACACTTGAAGCTTCATGGACAAAACAAGGTTTAGGCAGCACTTTTCAGAGTACAAATCACCTCCCACGTGTGCTCTGCCAGGTCTGGGATGACCATCAGCCAGGCTCCAGGTGGGCAGGATCCCATCCAGGAGCAGAGTGAAGAGTGAAATGGTTGAGCCTCTACAAAAAAATAACAACCTCACTGCTATCCATCAGAGCAACAAGTGTTCTACCAGTCCTTTCCATCAACAGGAGGGATTTTTAGCCAGTAAGGGCGTGGAACCAAAGCAACTTGTGTTCACAACTATTTTACCTAAAGAATAAAATAATACGACATAAAAAGCAGATATTTAGTGTACGTAGTACTTGAATTAGTACACACTCTTAAGGAAGCCAAATGAATTTTGACATAACTCCTGCATGCAGGAGTTTTCTGCTTTCATGTGCTTGACTTTCCACCTATGTAAAATACCTGTGTGAAATTAAACATTGGAAGAAGCTTCTGATCATCTCCCATGGAACAAACATGCTTAGGTGACAGGAAAAAAGCCTGTGCTGATCTGTAAATTTTACTTTCAATGATTTGCTTCCAAAAGACAGCTCACAGGAGCGACCCAGAGAAGGAGACTACAGGCAAAACACGGCTGTGGAGTAGCAGGAGGTTTCAACACATCTTGCCTTATGCATTCCTATCTTCAAGTTGCATAAAATGCTGATAGATTTAAAGTTTGGGATTTGAAACTTTCCCCTCCCAGTCTGACTCCACTGTTAATTTATTTTTAAAGAGAGATTGGGATCAAGTGGCTCTTTGGCTCCTATTTCCATAGCCAATAAAAACTCCACCCACCCCCAATCCATGTTTGCATAATTAATGCCTTCTCGATTGGCATGAAGTGATTTTAGGCACACAGAGGCTCTGGCATCAGAAAGGTGCCTTCCTACCTTGCCTGTGAGAACAGGTTGTACTTTAAAGCTACTGGCAACAAAAGTTCCCTATGCTGGGAACAGCACCCAGCATCACCTCAGAACAGCTTTGCTTAATTTTCAACACTCTCAAACGAAGGCTGTGATTATTTTGGAAGAGTAACCCAGTTGCCATCAAGAGAAATGGAAACCAGCATCCCTTCTGAGAGTGAGAACAGAGATTGCTGGGATCCTGTGCAGCAGAACATTGCCATCAAGCCTTCCCTGTTCAGAATGTTCTCATGCATTAACAGAAAAAACACCATCAATTCTACACAAATTCCTTTGCTGAAGCCAGCAGAAAAACGTCTGCGGAATTAAGGCAGATGAGAGCCTTCCCTCACTTGGGCTTATCCCAACCCCACACACACTAAAGAGAGAAACAGAGCTCAGGAAAGATGAAATACTTCCTTGCCATCATCTCCCGTTGCTGTCCAAGCAGCAGGACCCAGCACTTGAGAGCATCCCTGGGTATTCTGTGGCTCAGAAAGCTCCTTTTGGGGCACTAAGGCACCCCGAGCTCGGCCTGTCGCAGTCTCTGGGGTTTTGTGTGTGCCATGAGGACACCGGGCATGTGACTCGCGTGTTAAAACTTTCTGGCTCACCAGTCGAAGTTCAGATTCTTTCCCTGCAAAACACACTGCATGATCTCATCTGCAAGCAATCAGCCTGAGAAATCAGCTTGTTAAAGGAAGCTTCTAGGAAAGGAGAGATGTCTCTGGAGGATTTGGGGGCCTATATAATTTTAACCACTTTGTTAAACCCCAGCTGCTCTTCTCCCCATTGGGGTCACACAACCAAGAAACCATTTCTCCTCCCACACAACTCCAGACAGGACACGTTGCCAACACCTAGCTGCAGCATCCTATTTGCATTCTCCACAGCCTGAAAACACTCACATTTTCAAGCAAAACTCATCTCAAGCAGGCACTGAAAGAGTGCAAGGACAAACTCAGAGCTGCAAGCTGAGCAGCATCCAGAAAAGCAATTCATTGAACATGCAACAGTGATCATCTCAATGTGTAAAACAGAATATTCTCTCAATTTCTGGATGTGCATTTCAGCATTTCCTCACAATTCTCACACGGACCCGAGACATGCACCAGAAGACAGAAATAACCAGCACAGTGGGAGCTCTGCAGAGGAGTAGGGGAACAAGCAATAAACTCCCTGGAATGTCAGCTTTGTCCTGAGATTGCTCACAGTGACCTAACAGAATTTTACCTGAGTTTCTGGAGATGCTGCAGGAGCATCCAGGAGTGCTACACTCCTCCCTGTGCTACAACACCCCAAGAAGGCAATACCTTTTACTCTGTGTTGAAAACCCTGAGGAAGCAGCACTGCAGAGTGCAGGACAGAGTGCAGCGTTGGACTCCCAGTTTGCACTCCCAGTTTGGCTGCCCAGGGTGAGCAGAACGAGCAGCACGAGCCCTGTGCTCACTCACTCGGTCACATTTGCAACCCTGAGCTCCCAGGAGCAGGACCAGAGCTCTTGCAGCCAGCAGGGAAGGAGGGAGGGAAGATCAGAGCAGCATCCTGCCTTCTTCACTTCCTCCCGTGCTGTCACACCCTGCCTCAGCTGCTCCCTGCAGCATCTCCCAGGCAACCCTTTCCCAGCTGCCCCTCGCTGGTCATTCAGGGGCTTTGAAAGACTTTCCTTAGAATTCTTGCATAGAAATCACTGTTTAATGTTCAGCCCAGAACACAGGAGGGAGAGAGGGGGAAAAAGCCAGCCTGTCTCTAACAAAGGAGATCTGGAGGACTGAGCCCTTGGCTCTTCCCAGCTGTGGATTATTCCAAATGAAGTGATTTTTCACCACTTCCAGCACCTATTTTCAGTTCAACTTGCAGGAGTGACTGTTCTGAAACAAACAGGAGGCAGCAAAGATCAGGCAACACACATTTGTTACCCTGAGAGCAGAGGCAAAGTTAATCACACAGGGTTCTCCCTCAATTTGTATCCTTACAGAAGCTACTTTATATAAGTAAAGTAGCTTTTTTTACAGAAGTTACTTTATTTAAGGATTACGAACACTTCAGCCCAGAGTTGTTGAAGCCACTGTGCAAATCAGGGTGAGGGACTTTGCCCTGGACCATGCAGGATCACAGTCATGCTGCAAATTTTTTGGTCAATGGTGACACCTTCCAAATGACACCCTGAACCTCACAGCAATTTGAAATAACTGCCTTAAAAAAGCTTTTTGTTTTCTGTGTCTTTAAGAAACACATAGCTCTGACTGCAAACATTCAGGCTAAACAAAATGTTATGAGGAAAAAAAAAAAGTCTCCTTCAAGCTTTTTACTCCCCAGCCAAATTCCTAATTTTACCAGATTAAGAGCAGACAACCCCCTCACCCCACGCCCAAACTGATGTTCACTTCTAAAATCAAGGTACAGGACAACTGCCCCCAAATTCCTGGAAAATCACAGCTCAGAAAATTCAAAGTATAAAGGGAGGGGGGCAATACTGAAGGGCTCAGCTGCTGGCTCCTCTGATGCAGCTTCTCAACCAAATCATGAAAGAGGAAGAAAAAGGAGACTTTCCAGCTCAAGTTCCAAGTCCTTTTTAAAAATCAGTTTATAACCACTAAAATAAACACAGTAAGAACAACTGTGCAGTAACTGGGAACCTGCAAAAACAGCTGCAGTTTAAGAGCAGTTTAGGCAATGTCTGGCAAATACCAGCAGATACAACAGCCCAGGAGGATGGCAGCGTATTTGGGGAATGAAACAGTGAAATTCAACCACCAGCTCATCGAGAAACTGCCTGAAATTCACCCACGCTGGGCAGAAGCAGCTATTCTGTGCTGTTTATTGCTACAATGAGCATTTGCTTCCTGTTAAACTCCCAAATTCCAGTCTCCTCCTGGATGCCCAGGCTTCTCCCATGCCCACACCTGCCCCGTGCTGCCTCAGCCCAGCCAAGAGTTTCCCAAAGCACCTGGGTGGGCACATTGCTCCCCTCTTGGGTCTGTCCCCCAAAAACCTTCTGCTGGTCCCCCCAAAACCTTCTGCTGGTCCCTCCAGGGCACAGACCCCCACCACACCCAACTTCCCCAAGGAACAGCCACGTTGAAGGGAAGGATGGGCAAGAAACCTGCAACGAGCAGACTGCTCCAAAACACCATGACTTGGATATTTCAGCTGCTCTAAGACACCTTGGGACACCTCCAGAACGACAGCAACCACAGCAGATGGTGCAGAACGACAGCACCTCTGAAGGAAAGCCACCCACGGCCCCATTGCCATCTCACCTTTGGGCTCCAGCCAACACAACTCCCCAGGATCTGGACATTCTGACTTGCTTTAGAACTGAAGATCCAATTCTCCACTCGGTGTTATCCGAGGAGCTACCCCAAGCCACATGCTTTGAACATCCTCCTTCGCTGCAAAGCTGACAGTTTTCAATTACAGCCAGTTGGAGTTGTTCTTGGCTCCCCGTCCCTCACCACAGACCTGTGCTCTCCACGGCCGGGCTTTTCCGCGTGCACATAAAGCAAATTCAGAAAAGATGCGACAAATAAAAGCCTTTCTGGATGCTGACTAGAACTGGAAAGACAAAAACTCCAAGGAAAGGCAAAGAGACAGCTCTGGGGGAGGAGGAGCTGACCTGGGCCATCTCCAGGGGAGGAAAAGGACAGGGAGCCTCAGAGTCTCGCTCTTGGAGGTTTTAAACTTTTTAGGTTAATTGGGACCAGGGGTAAAGCTTCTAAACTGAAAGAGGTGAGATGTAGATTAGATATGAGGAAGCAATTCTTTTGAAATGAGGGTGGTGAGGCACAGGGTGCCCAGAGAAGCTGTGGCTGCCCCACCCCTAGAACTGTCCAAGGCCAGCTTGGATGGGGCTTGGAGCCACCTGGGATAGCTGAAGATATCCCCAGTCACTGCAGGAGGGTTGGACTAGAAGAGCTTTAAAGATCCTTTCCAACTCAAACTATTCAGTGGTTCTAAGATGCTGCAAATTTCAGTCTGCGACCATCAGGATAGAGATCATTTGCTCGCAGCAAAAGAAAGCTCACACCACCTGACACCTGCCCAGGGGACAAGCACACACCTGGATAATAGATTTAAGGCTTTTTAAAATGCAATTACTTTCCTAATTATACACCAGAGACCAGAACCCACAGGCTGAGCAAGCCACGAGCAGCACAGCAGCTAATTCACAGAGAGCTCCTCTTGATTTCCACAGCCCACATTACCCAGACATCAGACTGAATGGACATCGGAGCCTTTCTAATTTTATAGTCCACAGAGACAAGGCAGGAACGGCTGATGGAAGAGCAGCAAGGCCTCTCTGCCCACACACACCACTGCTGCTGGCTCCACAACTGTAGAACTGCTCTTCTACATTTTTTTAAAAGTTTTTTTTTTTTTTTTTAATGGAGTCAGCTGAACAGAAAATGAAGAGCTCGGCATTTTAAACCAAAGCATTTCAAAACGCTCGTTTATCTTTCAGCCTCAAAAGAAGAGAAATAAAGTGAAACAAAATCTCAGTCGTTCCCTCTTAAGTTTTTCCTCTCGGCCTCCAACAAAGCAAAGTGCCCTGAGCTCCACTTGATCACTTTTTCTTTTCTTTCCCCTTTGGCTTACAACATTTCAATTAGAGAAGCTGACACAAAACAGTCCCGGATTCTCATATTTTATCTTTTCCCAATCCTACTTCTCCATTAAAAAAGCATTTAGAAGGCAGAGCAGCCAAAAGAACAGAGCATCCAGCACAAAAAAAGGATGGGGAAACACACCAACGAACAAGCAATGGCACAAACCAAAGAAGGCTACAATAAAAGTTTAAAAGCAAAGTTTTCCCACAGAGGAAGGGAAAAAAGGAAATTTTTTTAAGGGAAAAAAAAATTTGAAAGCTCTTTTTTTCACAAGGGGAAGAAAACCCCAGGCAAACGAGAGCCCAACTCTCAAACTTGAGAGGAAGAACAAGACCGCGGGAGCGGAGCAGAATAAACTCGGCCGCTCCTCCCCGGGGCTTCGCTCCCACCTCGCACAGCCCCAGCAGCCTCCGGTGGGGCAGCGAGAACCAAAAAACACCCTCGGGAAGGGCCGGAGCGGGGCAGGGAGAGCCGAACCCCGGCGGGGAAGGGCCGGAGCGGGGC
>VWZT01012866.1:136083-159647 GCA_013397055.1 Pachycephala philippinensis | reverse complement strand
GTGTGCCCCGAGAGCCGGGACTGTGCACTCGTGTGTGCCCCGAGAGCCGGGGCTGTGCGCCCGCGTGTGCCCCGAGAGCCGGGACTGTGCGCCCGCGTGTGCCCCGAGAGCCGGGACTGTGCACTCGTGTGTGCCCCGAGAGCCGGGGCTGTGCGCCCGTGTGTGCCCTGTGCATCGGAGTCCCTTCATGTCCCTAAGCTCCAGGGCTGTGCATCCGTGCGTGTCCCTCATGCATCAGAGTCCCTCCGTATCCCCTGTGCATCAGAGTCCTTTCATGTCTCTGAGCTCCAGGGCTGTACTCCCGTGTCCCTTGTGCATTACAGTCCCTCCATGTCCCTGAGCTCCAGGACTGTGCACCCGTGCGTGTCCACTGTGCATCAGAGTCCCTCCACGTCCCCTGTGCATCAGAGTCCTTTCATGTCCCCCGAGCGCTGGGGCTGTGTCCCTTGTGCATCACGGTCCTTCCATATCCCCTGTACTCTTAAGGCTGTGATCCCGTTACCCCGGAGTGTCAGGGCTGTACAGCCGTGTCCCCTGGGCTCCAGGGCAGTGCGCCGTGTCCCTTGAGCATCGGAGTCTCTCCACATCTCATGTGCATCAGGGCTGTGCACTCCTGCCCTTGTGCACCTTGTGGGACGGCTGTGTGAGTCCCCACGTGCCTCACAGCTCCTCCGTGTCCCCCTGTGTCCCTCCGTGTCCCTCTGTGTCCCTCCATGTCCCCCTGTGTCCCCCTGTGTCCCCCTGTGTCCCCCTGTGTCCCCCTATGTCCCTCCATGTCTCCCTGTGTCCCCCTGTGTCCCTCCGTGTCCCCCTATGTCCCTCCATGTCCCCCTGTGTCCCTCCGTGTCCCCCTGTGTCCCTCCGTGTCCCCCTGTGTCCCTCCGTGTCCCCCTGTGTCCCTCTGTGTGCCCCTGTGCCTCACAGCCACTCTGCATCCCCTGTGCCTCTGGGTTGAGCCATGCCCCCCATGTGCCTCACTTTTTGAAGGCACAGTTTAAGAGCAGATAACGCTGAAAGACATTGCTTTGCTCCAGAAAGCAGAAATACTGGATGTTCAGGTGATCCTGTGGTTGTAACAATCAAACTTTCTGTCTCACATAAAGATTTTTAACTCCTTTTTTGCTATAGAAGTGTACACAAACCAGATTTCAGTATCACGGCTTTTAGCTCTGCCAAGTGGCTCTCTGTTGCTACGAGGCAAAGAGAGGCACAGACCCTGCAATGTCTTCATGAGATTGCTCATTGATTTATTGCATTCTTATCATTTCCCCTGGATTTTGTCTCCTTTCTAAGTCTTACAGCAGCATTTTCAGCCTCCCCTTTCTCAGGCAGCCAGTTGTGCAATGGAGTAGAGCAGCACGCAATGTCTAGGTGAGGCAAAGCAATGAAAAAACACTTTAATATGTTCTCCATTATGCTCCTAAGACATCATCAGTCCAGCAGAGAGTGAGCCAGGGGGTGAATAACATGCCTGAAGAAAGCAGCTGTGTTTATAATTCCCATGGCACGCCTCCACAGGGTGCAGCTCTGGTGCCCCTGTGTCGCAGGAGGGGAAGCAGGGCCGGCTCCTGCGTTTGATGGAGAGTCAAAAAGCTGCCACAGAGCTTTCTCTGCTACTGAGACTGTGAAAAATCTTCTTACAGCTTCCTGGGAAAAAGTAGTGAGCAGCTCCAGGTCCAGTCTGGACGGGCATGGGGGCAGTCAAGAGTTCATGTTGTAGGATTAGGGGAATATGGAGCAAGGTACCCCTTTAGGAGCATCTTTGGAGTGCTGCATAGAATCATACAGTCATTAAGGGTGGAAAAACCCCCTGAGATCAACCATTAACCCAGAATCATTGTGTTCACCACTAAACTATGTCCCCAAGTGCCACACCTACACATTTTTTGAACAGTTCCAGGGATGGTGACATCACCATTTCCCTGGGCAGCCTGTTCGAATCCCTGACCTTTCAGAGAAGAAGATATTTTTCCTGGTATCCAGTCTGAGTAGATATTAGGATCTCCCAGCATCCCTGGTCCCATAGGACCACTAGGACACACCTTTAGTACTAAATGAAGCCACTCCTGGGGACATTGCTGGGTCAGAAGTGTGACCATGTGTAATGACAATCTGCCAGAACAGTCCCTGGCTTTACCTCAGCTCGCCACCTCACACTATATGAACAATAAAACCTCCCACTGACAGGACTCAGGGACGGGGGATGTTCTATTTAAGCCATCTGTGTCTGTTCTGCTGGGTTATGCCCCAGCATGCTCGTTTATTTTGTTGGATTCTGGTTTCCTGCTGGCAGCATCCTCAGCAGTGCCCTGTACCTGCACCGTGGCTGTTTCAGATCTGGTGTCTGGAGCACTACAGGCTACTGCCTGCGTGTCCTGCTCAGCTCCTGTCTCTGCTGCCCTCTCGTGATGCCTCTGCATGTGCTGGGCTTGGGGGAAGACCTTGCTTCCTCCATTGACTCAGAGAGATGTCAACACCACCATTGTTAAAAGTTCTTTCTATTTCCAACAGCATTTATAACTATAAATTCCATTTGTATTTTACAAAACTTCACAATCAGCTGTTCTTTGTGTTTGTGTGTCCTCCCCTACTTACTCCACTGAAGGGCTCATCCTGGATCTTCACTCACAGAAGTTGTGTCCCAGCTGCTCCTCAATCCAGACAGTTCCTTGGCTGCACACGGGTTGCTATTTTTTTTTTTCCCAGCAGAAATTAAGCAGCTAAAATCTCGTAGTAATGCAGCTTTTTCATCTCCTCTTTCTCGAGGCAAACAGGTCTCTGTGTTCACCGTGGGCTGCAGCAGCTCCCTGCTCTCCTCTGCCTTGGCCTGCAGTGCTGCACTCAGCTTTTCCACCCCTCCTCAGCAATCTCTCCATGTGCCATCCTTCCTCCTACCCCTGGGTCACACCTGGCTGCTGTGGGTCATTACAAAACAGCTGATTTTATCTGGTTTTATCCAGACCTGAGGAAATAACTGCTGTTCCCAAGAAAACACCTGCCTTCTGGGACACTCTGCTCAGGGAGCAGCTGTACGAGGCTCACCAGCTCTGTCATCATGTGGCATGGAATTAATCAGAGTTAAGCTCCAGGCAAGTGTAAGAGATTGGCAAAGGAGGTGGTGAAGTCTCCATGCTCAGAGATTTTAAAAGTTGGGCTGGACACAGCCCTGAGTGACCTGGCAGAAGTTTGAAGTTGTTCTGCAGAGTGGATGGTTGGACTGGGGACCTGGAGGGCAAAGCTTGGGCTGCACAGACATAATGTGGTATTTTGGGGATGAACTTCATGGGGGAAACCCTGATATCTGAGAGACTGAGACTGGAGCTTGGGCACGGCTTGAAAAAGGGGTTTCAGGTGCCTTTCCCCAGGCAGCCACTTCCCAGGAGACTGGGCTGGGAAAATCCCAGGAAGCCTTACTCAGACTCTCCTCAGGATGCCTAAATTAGGGCAGCTGAATCCCAGCCCCAGGGGCTGTCTGATAAAACAGCCCAGGAAATTCAGTAAGCTCAAAATACCATCGCCTGGAAACCCTGCAGTCTGCATTTCCTGCAAGGAGCCGTGAGTGGCTCTCTGCAATAAGGAACAGAAGCAGCTCCTGAGCCAGATTTCTTCACTCCTGGCTCCCACAGCCTGCTGGTGTCTGCAGGCAGCTGCCCCACCCCGAGCTGCCCCTTGCTGTGCAGCCCCCACCCACCATCACTCTCTCCAAAATACCTACACCTGCACCTCCCTGGAGCTGAGGGAAATCTCGTGTTTCATGCACAGAACCACCCAGTAACCCCCTGGCCAACACAGACATGGTGGAACTGTGTGAGAAAGGACCACTGGTGATTTCTAGTTCAACCACCCTTTGATCAACCCTTTTTCCCAACATGTCCCATGGTTTTAGGGTCCTCCCAGGCTTCTCCCAGAAGATACCCCAGTGCTGGGTTCATCTGGTGCCCCATCTCCCCACCTAGAGCCACGGCATCTGCCCCAGGTTGATGGACCTCTCCCAGTGCTCACCACCAGCATTTCAATGTCCAGGTCATGCTGTGGCTCCCACGCCACTGCCCTTGCTGCTTGGACAGTTTCATTTCCCCAGGATGAACAGCAAATCTTAGTTTTAATATCTAAATTGTAAAACACGCTGTGAAAGTCTGGTCTCAGCAGTTTATTCTCACAGTGTTACCGAGTTCTCTGCACTCTCGTTACCCTGAGAGCTGAGCTTTGTTTTACCTTCTGAGAAGTGACACTAAATTACAAAGCGCGAATACAGGCACTGAAACAAGTCATGCAACAGTGACAGGCAACTCAGCATGGCACAAACCCGGCCCAGGAGGGAAATCCTGATTCCTGCAGCCTTTCTTTTCATCTCCTGGAAACCCCAGTCTCTAACCACAGTCACAAACAAATCAGTGGGAAGAACTGCTGCTGGGCTTTCACCAACGCCTCTTCTGACCACTGCTGGCCCCNAGAGCTGCCCCTTGCTGTGCAGCCCCCACCCACCATCACTCTCTCCAAAATACCTACACCTGCACCTCCCTGGAGCTGCGGGAAATCTCGTGTTTCATGCACAGAACCACCCAGTAACCCCCAGCCAACACAGAAACGCTGGAACTGTGCGAGAAAGGACCACTGGTGATTTCTAGTTCAACCACCCTTTGATCAACCCTTTTTCCCAACATGTCCCATGGTTTTAGGGTCCTCCCAGGCTTCTCCCAGAAGATACCCCAGTGCTGGGTTCATCTGGTGCCCCATCTCCCCACCTAGAGCCACGGCATCTGCCCCAGGTTGATGGACCTCTCCCAGTGCTCACCACCAGCATTTCAATGTCCAGGTCATGCTGTGGCTCCCACGCCACTGCCCTTGCTGCTTGGACAGTTTCATTTCCCCAGGATGAACAGCAAATCTTAGTTTTAATATCTAAATTGTAAAACACGCTGTGAAAGTCTGGTCTCAGCAGTTTATTCTCACAGTGTTACCGAGTTCTCTGCACTCTCGTTACCCTGAGAGCTGAGCTTTGTTTTACCTTCTGAGAAGTGACACTAAATTACAAAGCGCGAATACAGGCACTGAAACAAGTCATGCAACAGTGACAGGCAACTCAGCATGGCACAAACCCGGCCCAGGAGGGAAATCCTGATTCCTGCAGCCTTTCTTTTCATCTCCTGGAAACCCCAGTCTCTAACCACAGTCACAAACAAATCAGTGGGANGCTGCTGCTCCGGCTGCCGATGTGCAGGGACAGGAGCAGGACAGGAGCAGGAGCAGGAGCAGGAGCAGGAGCAGGAGCAGGAGCAGGAGCAGGGCATCTCCCCAGAGCCAGCTCAGTGCTCAGCCCGGGAGGATCCAGCCCAGCAGCGCCTGCAGAAGGCGTGGGGATGGCTCTGGGCTGGCTGTGGCACATCAGCCGTGCTGTTCCCGGGAGCCCGGTGCCCCGGAGCTGCCGAGGAATTGATCGCCGCGGTGGCTGCGAGGTCTCTGGAGCGGTTCCGTGCGAGCCCAGCAGCTCCCGGGGATGCCGCAGCACAGAGCATCCTCTCCCCGGGGCTCTGCCCTCCGGCCATGCTCTCCTGCTCGGGAACCTCAATTAACACCTGGATGAGGACGATGCCGGCACAGAAGAGCAGCCACCGCTTGACCGGGTCTTTCTCTTGACGTGGCAAATATTTTCTCACGTGGGCCGGGTACAGCACTTTCCTGGCTCTCCTGCTTCGCTTTGTTGGGAGGCCTGAAGGTCTCCTGACAGCTTGGGCAGCAAACATCGGCCTGGACAGGTTTTCTGAATTGTTTTTCAGCAGATCTGTGCTGGAGGAAATGTTTTCTCTGGTGTAAGACAGCATGTCTTGCAGGCGTAGCTCTGAAAGCTGGGAGAACTCTATGGAAATACCTCAAAGATGATTTTAATGCAAAAAGCAGACCGCTGAAATAATATTAAGAAATACTAATAATAACACCAGAGTTTTTATTCACTCTCATTAAAGCAAAAAAATGCAGAGCCCCAGAGCTGAACTCTCGCAGTGATTTATGCGCCTTTCTGGGAAGCTCCTCTTTGATTTTTCCCCCTGCTCCTACCTGTGCTATAAATACTTACTTTGATGAGTGAAGTGATGATGGGAGGAGCTCAGCTGCCTCAGAAATCGCTCTGGAATGTCTCTACCCTAGCACCCTGTATCTGCCCAGTATCTGCCCACGGGCACTCGCTGCTTACAGCTCGCTCCAAGTTTTCTCCTCCCCGGTTCTGCTCTCCTTTGTTACCACTGCCTACCACAAGGCTTTGCCTCGAGACATCTCAGTGCTTTTGAGAGTGTATCCCTCATTGAAATTCACGTATTTGCTATAAATCTGAGGATGGCCACGCTGTCCCCTGCCTTCCCATCCCACCCACCAGTGACTCTGGCCCTGAGCTGCAGGGATGGAGATGGGAGCCCGCAGTTTCTGTTGTGACCCTGTGCAACCTCAGCACTCTGCCCCAGAAAAATGAGCAACCTCAGCACTTGCTCTGGCAAGCTCCATCTCAGATATGCCCAGAAAAGGAAAAAACCAGCACTCACGTTCAGATTCTTTGTGCCTTATAATGACTAAACAGAGCCTGAAAGGGCTGAGTGCCCACAAACCTGCTGGAAAGGGCTCCAGCTCTCTCAGGTCTTTGTCATGAATTTAGAAGATTTAGCTGCAAATTTCACATCTTGGTCATTGTGGGCCACCTCGTGCCCTGAGCAGGTGGGAATGAAAGATGGATTTCTGTAAAAAGACCCCGGACAGTCATCTCTGGATGGCTACTGTAAAATCAAACAATAGAACCATAAAGTCCTAGAATGGTTTGGGTTGGAAGAGACCCTAAAGATCACCTGGTTCCAGGTGGGCAGGGACACTTTCCACCAGATCGGATAAACAGAACTTGATCACTCCTAAGTATTTTTAGGCAGCCTCTAGCCACCACAAAGCAGCAAAGGGCAAAAATTTGAATTTTAAAACTATCTTTTGACAGTTTAAAAACTACTCTTTGACATCTCCTCTTGCCCTTTGGGCTCCCTAACGTTGCTTGCTTTCTGCTTCTTGGAAGACCAAAGTGAGGTTGGTTTTGAGTCACAAAGCATCAAACCCCTGAGCTCCCAGCACTGTAAATCACCTCTGTGTCACCTGCTGTCACAACGGGAGAACTCATTCTTCAGGCTTATTCCACTGGAAACTCAGTGGAAAAATAAAATAACACAGTGTCTGCAGTGCGTGGGGTCCTATGGATGCTAAAAAGCTTTAGCAGAGAAGTTTCCAGCTCTCTGCTGCATTCTGTGAGAGCTCTGTCTTTCCCATGCAAACTATTAAAAACAACGCTGTGGGTTTTGTAAACCAACTTTGCTATCTTGCACCTGCAAATTATTTTAGGATTGTTCTGATATCGACTGGGGAAATATTTTGAAATGGGTGTTGTGAGAATTGACCAATCACTCTGGTAGGTAGCTAGCTAGAGCTCCAACAGCCTTTTACCATTCAAGTGAACTCTAAGGGAACTAACACATATAAACCCGTCTGTTATTAAATAAATAATTCCATTGTCTCCATTCCTTCCTGGCTCTGTGTCGTTATTCCTCTCCATCCCCTCTGTAACAGCAACAGGGTCCCACTTGTAGGGCTGTGCCACCCAACACATCCAGGGTGAGGGGGCATTCATTCCACGTGGCAGCACCACTGGTGGATTCTGCCATCACCCCTAATCCCTGCTCAAACCTGGAGCTGGAGCCCCTCACTCCCCTCAAGGCACCTGCTGCTGAAAAACCCTTCCTCAGGGCTCTCCCTTGTGCTGCCCAGGTGAGTGCTCAAACCTCAGGGCTTAAAGACAGCACTTCTGTGGTCTTTGGTTTTGGTAATCTTTCCCCCCCTCTCCTCTGCAAGGCAAAGTCCAGAGGGCTGGGAGACAAAGTGCTGCTTCCAAAATCCCCCCCTCATGGCAAAGCAGCTCCTGAGATGTACAGAACTGGCTCAAGCAGCTCTTGAGTCATCAT
This sequence comes from Pachycephala philippinensis, assembly GCA_013397055.1. Taxonomy (NCBI): domain Eukaryota; kingdom Metazoa; phylum Chordata; class Aves; order Passeriformes; genus Pachycephala; species Pachycephala philippinensis. Next base: position 151,665 of record VWZT01012866.1, on the reverse strand, counting down.
CTCTCAGGGAAGCTGGTCAGAGTGGGGTGGAATGGCTCATCCCTTAATTCTGATGGCAAACACCCAGTGACCGTGGCCCAGTCATTCCTGGCTCTGGTCTGGGCGGGTGAAATGTTGTCAGGCAGCACCCAAGGCTCATCAGTGGTTTAAAAGAGGCACACGATTAAGAAATAACTGGTGTGGATTGCTGCTGCTTTGCCCTGTGGTGTCTGGGCCCTCAGAAGCACCCTGGTCCCAGCACCTGAGTGAGTCAGGCTGGGGATTGGTAACATCCTCCCAGGCCAGGAGAGAGTGCCACAGGCACTGCCCCAAATGGACACCTGGGTGTTGGCTGGAGGTTAAAGACAAAACCCAAAGATTTGGTGTTACATTCATCTCTCGCCTTTATTTCAGTCAGGATCATATCCAAGGAGAGAGACAGATGAAATCAGCTTTTCCCAGCTGTGCCATCACTTGAGCTGTGTCACCCTGGTGCTGTCACCAGGCAGCTCCTGAAGCTCGGGCACCCAGGGGTTGGCTCCAGCTCTGGCACCAGAGGCATCACCTGCTCTTCATCACGTAGAGGTTTTCAGTGAAGTCCCACATCTCACGCCCCTGATCCACCTCCCCAGCATTGCCCAACTCCCAGCTGGAGGGAGGCCAGTACAAACCCAGCCTCAGAAGGAGCCCCAGGAAGAGGGAGGGACCTGTAGGGACAAATCCTGTTCCTATTTCCAATCCCGTTACCCATTATTGTCATGCCAGGGGAACACAGGGATGCATTTATAACTCCCAGGTGAGCTTGTCCAAGCAGGTCACTGCATCCTCCTCAGGTGAGGAGATCAATCAGCACTGCAAGCAGCTGATCTTCTGCCCACCAGGTGCAAGGAGAAATAAAAATACCCGTTGAGCTGGATCCAAAGAATTGAATTTCATCCACCCTTTCCAACCCAGAGACTTGGGTGCATTTCAGTGAGCACCAAAGGCAGAACCTGAGCCGTGGATGCCTCGGGAGCAGGCTCAGAGCTGGATGCTGGATATTTGGCAGAAGGAAGCACCAAGGAGTGGCTCTTGCAGCTGGAGGTGACAGAGGCCACGGCACAGATGGAGCTGAGGACACCAGGTCACGTCAGGCCAAGGAGTTCTGCAATGCTCAGCATCGTGTCCTGACCTCGAGCCACCCGGGAATCCAGGGCTGTTTGTGCTGTTTGTGCTCGGGGATCTGCAGGGAGGGGCAGGAATCCTCGTTCCACCACCCAGAACGGCTGGAGCAAACCCAAGGCACACGAGCCCTGCTTCACTTGGGGGCAGAAGCAACAACCTTGAAGCCAAGGACCAGCTTATCCTCGAAGGAAAAGCTCAGGACTGACTTTCCAAGGCCCCCACGGCACCCAGGGAGATGCAGGGCCTCAGTGAAGGCAAAGCAAGCCCGGGATTCAGGGACCTTGGTCCCACAGAGGGGTGCATGAAGTCATCTCAGGAAGAACTGGGCAGTTTGCTTGATATGCCAGGAAAAGCACGGGGCAGAAACCCCAGGTTGTGCCAGCTGAGAGGGCACACACTCCCTCAGTCACAGCTTTTCCAGGGAAACCTGGCAGCTGGGGATGGCTGGGTGGGAATGCAGCACAGGATTCCCTGATTTCAGACAGTCACACCTGTGACTCCTGCTCCATGCAAATCGTGTTGGGTGGCTCAGAGAAAAACCCAAAGAGAGTTTAACAGGAAACCATAAATTCTGGGAATGGCTTTTTGCAGGATTTTGAAATTTTTTTATCCTTTTTTTTTATCAGGAGAACAGGCAAGGTACCACATGGGTCTGGTTTGAGTGAGAGCATTTGGACAGTGAGGCACCTTTGGGTAGGAGCAGGAGAGGGGCAAAGGTGAAAACAGAGGGTTTGGCTGCAATTAATGCTTCACATTCTTTCACATCTCACTTGCTGGCCACAAAAATGCCCACTCAGCTCAGGGAAGGTTCTCCAGGTGGTCTTTTCTCAGACCTGGGTTCCTGGACAGGCTTTTTTCAGGAGGCAGGGATGGGGAAATCCCAGGCAGACTTACTCAGGCTTCCTCAAGTTACCAAAATTAGGGCAGCTGAATCCCAGCCTGAGGGGACTGATAAGACATCACAGGAAGAACAAAACCCAAATTAGCTTCCACGGAAGATCCTGGGCTGTTTGTATCCTGCTGGAACTGTGAGTGGCTCTGTGGAGGAGGAGCAGGAGCTGATGTCACATCCCAAAGTGCCCAGGAGACAGGGACAGACCACCAAATCCACATCTGGAGCTGGACAATGCCCGGCCGTGCTGGGGAGGGCTGTTCCTCCTGCAGGCACTTCTTGGGGATGGCCAGGAGTCCCCTGAGGTAGCTCTGGATATAGACCCTAAAATAATACCTAGTACATATCGAGAAACTGGATTGATGAGGGCAAAGTGTCAAGGGGCAGTAAAGGAGTTTCCAGGTTAGTTTATGACATCCTTAACTCTTCTGCACGCTCCAGTTTCAGTGCTGGCTGCTTCCCACATCCCTCTAACCCATCCCACCTGGAATTCAATCCGTCTGGGCAGCGGCTCGCTGATCTCACCACACTGCCCCAGGCTCAAGGTTTTCAGATGCAGCTGCCCGAAACTTCGCGCCTAAACCCAGGTGAATTTTAGGAACTGAGGCAAACCCTTTACAGAGGAATGGTGTTAAATTGGTGCAATCTCTGGCGGCTGAGCAGCTCCGTGCTGGGCAGGGGGAAATTCCAGCTGGAACTGGAGGGGTGGCAGAGAACAGACAAAGTGGGACCTCCTGAGAGCCCTGAGCAGAGTCCTGTGTCTCTGCCTAAACCCCGCTCTGTCCCCAGGGTCAGTGGCAGCGACTCTGCAGCCTCTCTGCTCATCCTGCACCTCCACAGATCCAGCAGTTTCCCCAAAGTTTTACATAAACCTCACTCCGGAGCCAGCTCCACACCCTGCCCGAGGGAGGCAGGGAGAACCAAGCGCCGCTGTCTCCTTTCTGCCCGTGTTTTGCATATCTGAAACCTCTTATCACGCTTCACCTGAAACTTCTCCCCGGGCTCCATCGCTCCCCGTTCCCGGCAGGATGCTGGGGATGCTCAGCACCGAGGTCTTCTTCCTTCCCTCCTTCCCTCCCTCCCCGAGAGGTGCCCAAATATGGCCACAGTGCTGCAGCAGTGGCCCCGCATTACTTCATCCCTTGCATATGCAACACACCTATTTATACATTTCGGTGGGATGTTTGCCATTCCCGAGCCCCGGGGTGTCATCCCTCCTGCGGAGAGTGAGCGCTGCGCTGCCCTCGGGCCTGTTTTCCTCTCAGCCCTTCACCCTCCCCATCCCGGAACGTGATCCTCACTCCCACCCTCCTCTGCAGCACCTTCTTTCAGACCTTTCCTCCGATTTATGCTTCCCATCCCAGGCCTGTCTGCTGAGCCTGCCTCTCAGCTCCCCTTCCCCTCCAAATTCCATGGGCAGACAAACCGTGTCTGTCTGTCTGACTCTGTTCTCCCACCATTTATGGAATATTTCGTTTCCCCAGCTCTGGAAAACTCTTCCCAGTTCATCCCAGTAACTACTGACAGCTATTCTCTGAACATCCTGTAAGAGGAAGAAATTAGATTCTATGGTTACAACTTTTTTTTTTTTAAATGTTGGCTGTCCTTTCTCCCATCTCTTCAGAATGCTCACAGGTAATGCATTCACTCCTGTATTTGCCTGTCCCTCCTCCTCCTTCCCAAGGACAGGGGTTGCTTGTCCTCCCTCCACCTTTCCAAGACTCACCCCATCCCTGCACGGTCTCAAAAGCCATTGCAGACATTCCCTCTGCAGCCCTGATTTACCTGGGCTGTCCTTGCTCTTCTCTCCTCCACTGCAGCCCCGATATTCCCCTGCCATCACTGGGGTCAGAATCTGCTTTCCTGGTGGCACCCCACCTGCTTAGTGATGACCGCAGGAGTTGGGAATAAAGCAACAAATCCCTTGGAGGGATTGGCAGCAGCTTTTCCTTGCCCTGAGCACAAGGACAGGTCACTGGGGTACGTGGAGATGGGATCCCCCTGCAAGTAGCACCTTTATTTGCCTCTCTGCAAACACTGCCACGGGTCCTCTGCGGGTTTTGGGACAGCCAGAGGCACCAGGAGAGAGGACAGGGTCCTGCTGGGTGGGCACAGAGGGGTGGCAGCAGCCCCAGCAGCACTTGGGGAGCTCAGGGACCGGGCAAGCCCAGCGAGGCTGGGGTGATGCTGTGCTGGGTGACAGAGCTCTGCCCCAGTGTCACCCCTCCTTCCCATGGGTGATGCTGTGCTGGGTGACAGAGCTCTGCCCCAGTGTCACCCCACCTTCCCACAGTGCAGGGAAATCCCAGCAGGACCCAGCCTGGCAGCACCCACCTCTGGAGGCAGCTTCAGACAGGCTGCTTCGATTAAGGGAGGCAGCTGGGATCAGGTCCTTTTTAGGAATATTTAAATCCGAAGCTCTTCTCCCCGAGGCAGCTGAAGTTATCCAGAGCTCCTGCAGAAGGTGTAGGTGCAGCTGCCTTCCCCTGGCTGGAGCTGGGCCGTGTCCATGGAGAAACACAGGGAGGGTCGTGCTCCCACATCCCTGGTGCAGGAGTGTCCTTAGAGCCCTGGCCACGGAGTGCTCCAATCCCACAGGAGTCCATAATCACTGTATGAAATAAAACAAACCCCTCCCAGCTCACACACAGGAGCAATCTGAGCTCCTGCCCTCGGCACCCCGTCCTGAGACAGACTGGGCTGTGGGGGCACAGCCTGTGCTCTCAGGACATGAATTATTCCAAATTCCCTTTACCCTCCTCCCTCCCTGCCCTGCTCTCATGGGCAGTGACAGCACCCTCACCACAGAGCTGTCTGGAACCACCCTTGCACTTTCCCCAGTGCAAACCCAGAAAGGGAATTGGGTCCAAACCCCACTCTGGCTTTGGGAAGCAGCTGCAGGGTGCAGAGTACTTACACGTGTCCCCACGAGCCCCAACCAGCAGTGACAGGGAACAGCAATCACAACCCCAAAAAGGGAATTGGGTCCAAACCCCCCTCTGGCTTTGGGATGCAGTTTCATGGTGCAGAGTGTCCCCACGAGCCCCAACCAGCAGTGACAGGGAACAGCAATCACAACCCCAAAAAGGGAATTGGGTCCAAACCCCCCTCTGGCTTTGGGATGCAGTTTCATGGTGCAGAGTGTCCCCACGAGCCCCAGCCAGCAGAGACAGGGAACAGCATCCCAGTGCTGCTGGAACTGCTGAACCAGTGGGGTCAAACAGAGTTCTGCAGCAGGGAGGGAGCAGCCTGCCACACATCACTGCTCCAAGCACAACAGAGATGTGTCCCTGACTCAGGAAGAGATTTTGCCAGCTGAGGAAGCTTTGGGGACAAACTAAAGAGCCATTTGGGATGGGATTGGAGTCCTGCATCGAGCTGGGACTGGGGACAACCTAGGCAGATTTCCTTATCTTCTGGCAGGGAAAGTCCTCTCCACAACCCAGAGGTTCCTGTGCTGATGAGGGCCTCCAGAGGCTCCAGAGGGTGGGGGATGAGGTGGTTTTCATGCAGCAGGAGCTGAGCCCCACTCCTGAGCACTGAGGGGAGCTTGGTGGGAGGCAAAGACCTTGGCAGGCCTTCAGGGTGCACAGGAACCTCTGGGTTGTGGAGAGGACTGAGCAGGTGAGTCTTGGAGGGGTGGAAACAAATTCTGCAGCTGCTCAGCTCCACTCGAAGCCACCCTCCCGTTCTGCACAGGGTGATGGTTGGTGTGGAGGCACCCAGGGACCTCTGGCACAACCAAACACCCCGTGGGGGGGTATTTATAAACAAAAGATATTATTAAAGCAATCAGAGCTAACATCTGCCCCTCTCCCAGCTCAAGGAGGAGGGGATTGCTGGTTCCTGAGCTGCTTCTTACCCAGAATAAAAACATCCCAACTGTCTCAGCAGGGAAGTCTCTCTGAGCTGTGGAAAGCACCTCACACACATCGGGTTTTGAGGACACTTGAATTTAGGAAGTGGCTTAGATGCAGGAGCTGTGCAGCACCCAGCTTTTGGCACTGCTGTGCTGGGTGGGTTTGGGATTTGGCTTACCAGGAGCACACCTGGAGCTGCAAAAAACACCCCACGAAGCTGCAGCCCTGCTCCCAACCCGAGGCACAGGCATGGCAGTGCAGCCACATGCCTCCAGAAGGGAAATTTGGGAGGAAATCCACATTTCAGCCAAATGAAAGAAATGCACTTCGAATTATTTTATTTGGGATGGTTTATTCCTGACAATAGCTCTGGAAGCAGGAGTTTGTGACAGAGTCTTTGGAGACCAACAATTAGAAAGAGGTGAATCAAACCCCCAGTGCAAACATCCAGGGGGTTCCTTGTCTGGGAATTCACAGCGAGCTGTAGAAACCTTGTACAAAACCACAACCTGAGAAAACAACTCCATAAATACCTGCTCAGTTTTGCTCAAAACGTGGCTGTGTGCTCTTCCCCAGCTGCTCCCAGGCCACATCTCACCTGGGACTCAACAGCAAAGAGCTTCTTCTTGGCCTCTCAGGACTGGGAACAAGCCCAGGATTCCCACTCCATCAGCCCAAAGTGTATTTTCCAGTGTGTGTTGCTCAATACCCATCAGCTGCTGCTTTGGGCTTTCTAGATAATGATTTTGGCCCAAGAGGTAAAAGCAGAAGAGCTCTGAGGATGAGGTGTCACCACCAGACCTGAAACAATGCAGAGGTTATTTCTGCACCACCTGGCACAGCTGAGCAGTCTGTGAGGCGAGCCCAAACACACCTGCAGGGCAGAAATCTCACTGCAGGTGCCAAAGGTGAGCTCAGGGATGAGCTCAGCAGAGCAGCAGCTCAGGAACAGGTCCAAAAAGCGTCCTGCAGAGGATGTGGTCATGGAGGAGCTGGGGAAGGCAGGGCTCTGGGTGCCTGCACGTTTTGGGGGGGCAGGAGCCACAAACTGTCCCAGGGCCAGGTGTCCAGCCCTGCCTCTGCTCTGCTCTGCTCACACCAGCCAGGACCAAACAGCAAAGGCTGTGAGCCTGCAGGGAGTGAGACACGAGGTGACATCCTGCAGGGGCAGGGACCCAGGGATTGTTTCATCCTGTTTATATCCTGCAGCTTTTGATGCCATCTCCACTCCTCAATGACAAGAATCCCAAATGAGAATGTGAGAAACAAAGCATCTTGCAATTATTGGGATGTGGCTGGGGCTTCCTTGCCCTTCCTTTTCCACAGAACATCAGGAAAAGTGAAGCCTCTGGAGGAGAACAGAGACCACGTTGCCCAGGCTGCCACCCCTCTGCCTGGGCCAGGGCAGAGCCAGTGCAGGGCTGAGAAAGGCCACCTCGAGCTCAGGCTGCTGTAACACACTCCTCACGAGCACAGAACTCTGCAAATCCCGAGAGCAGGGCTTGGTCTCTGCAGTAAATCCCTACAGGAGGTTGACTTTGGCCACAACCTGCTTACAGCCCATCCTGGAGTACTGCTTGTCCCCTGTAGTGTAGTAACTGAGCTGATTTGCCAAATTCTCGATGTGCTTCTGGTCGGGATAGAGCCCTTCCCTCCTCATCTGCTCCAGGAAGCAGTCTATGACGTGAGACTTCTCCAGGAGGACAAAGGGGATGATGTCTGCAGCCTTCCACAGAGGGTGGACACCGACCAGGACTGGCTGGATGATGCTCTGCAGCTCCTCAGCTCCCCGTTGCTGCTGCAGGAGCTCAGTGGATGCGTTCTGGATAACGAACTTGGTGATTTCAGCACCTCCCAGGTTGCTTATTAAAATGTAGATGGCATTGAGGAACTCGTTGGTTTGGTTGGGTTCAAAGAATCGGCTGAGAGTGTCCAGCAGGACGGGGGACATGAGCTCAACCTCATCCAGGATGAACAGCGGGGTCTTCTCCTCTATTTCAGCCCTGGTGACCATGTCAGAAATCTTCTTGGCCAGATCTATTTCACAGGAGAGGGGAGCCACCCCGCTGGGGCAGTGGTGCATCACAAAGTACTGCAGCACAAAGTCATTGTCCATGACAGAGCGAAAGTGTTTGGCCAGCACCCAGCCCACGTGGCTCTTCCCAACCCCTGTGGGGCCGTTCAGAGAGATCACCAGAGGCTTGTTGTGGATGTGGGTAGCCAGATAGTCTTTCAGTAACTCCACAATACCTTCCACGGCAACCTTCTGCCCAAACACTTCCCGCTGCATGGTTTTCTCCAAACCATCGAGGTCGTACTTTTGGAGGTTATCATCCAGGTTCTCTATGGCATTGAGAATCTGGAAGAAGATGATGGCGATGAGCAAGAGGAGGCAGCGCTTTGCTTTGCTTTTCTCCTCTGCTGGGAGGTATTTTTTTGTTTTATCTGGGTAGAGAACCATCCTGGATTTCCTCCGGCTCTTTTTCCGCCTGCACTTCTTCACAGAGTAATGCTCCACAGACGTGTCAAAGGTGAAGTACTGGGAGCTCTCAAAGCCAGACTGGTTAAAGAAGGACATGGAAGGGCTGTACAGGGAAGTTCTGCTCAGGGACAGCTGCCTTTGGAGCAGCCTGGTGTGGACAAACTCGGCAGGCTTTTCCCGAGGGAGCTCCAAATGCAGGCGGCTTTTCTTCAGCCCCCGGTAGCGCCGGCGCAGGCGGACGATGGCCCGCAGGGGAGAGGAAATAGAAGTTATTTTCTTGGAAGCAGCAGGGATTACAGCATCTGGCACTTCCTCCACGTCACTCTCGGAGCAAGACGCCTCTTCTTTTGCGTCACAGGGCATTTCCCCTTCCCCATCGCTATCGGTGGCAGGAATTTCCCCTTCCCCGTCACTGCCAGTGCCAGGAATTTCCTCTCCCCTGTTACTGCCAGGAATCTCTCCTTCCCCATCACTGCCAGCGCCAGGAATCTCCCCTTTTCCATCTCTGACAGTGCCAGGAGTTTCCTCTTCCCTGTTACTGCCAGGAATCTCCCCTTCCCCATCACTTCCAGTGCCCAGCGTCTCTCCTTCCACACTGCCCTCAGTGAAGACAACTCCTGGGTCACAAGGAGCCTCTTCTTTTGTGCTACTCTCAGCACAGGGCACCTCTCCTGCATCCCTCTCTGCTCCAGATGTGTCTCCCGTGGGATTGCTCTCCATGCAGGGCATCTCCACTCCCAGATCCCTGAGGATTCCTTTTCCATCCACCTCAGAGCAGGGCAGCTCTTCCTCCATCTCGTCTGGTTCTTACAGCCCATTCACATCATCTTCTCTCTGAAAAGAAAAGGAGTGATGTGAAATCAACCTTCCTAACATCAGGAAGTGATTGGTAGCAGTGGAATTAGACAGATGTCCCCCTTTCTGATGGGCAGAAAGCTGCAGCAATCAGCAATGGCAACGTGGCAGAGACTTTCAGACCTAAGCTGACTTTCTGGAAGATGGGCCAGATGTGCAAAACTACAGATGAAATCCGGCGTAAATTAATGCAAATTGATGTTGTAACACAAACCCAACCCTGCCCTCGGATGCAGAAGGGAAGGTCAGAGCTGGCTGTGGCCAAAGCCAGAGGCTGTGCTGTGAGCAGGAGGCAGGACAGCAGGACAGACGGACCCGTGGTCTGAACCAGAGCTGCCCAGTCCTCTCTCCCTACACCTGCTAGATTTAAGGAAGGCACAGAGCCCCACCTCAGTGCCAGCACATGCACACAGGCACGCACACACCCTGTGGGCAGTCACCCATCCACCCACAGACACCTCTTGGGCTGTGGGAGGAACTCGCTCTCGCCATCCTGGCTGTGGTGGCATCTCCTAGGGAGAGGATTTTCCCGGCTGTGCCTGGCAGGGAGGTGAGATGAGAGCTGCCCCTGGGTGGGGAGGGCTCAGAGGGGCTGCAGAGGACCAGCACATGGCTGTGGGGAGAGGAGCAGGGCAGCCCCACTGCACCCCAACCCTGCCACCCCTACAGTCCTTCCCTGCCCTGGACAGGCAGGAGGGACACAGGGGCTGCCACATGAGACCCTGGAGCTGCACAGGAGAGCTCAGGGACGTGGTCATCCTGGGATAACCATCAGAATGGACAAACCTCAGCTGGCAAACAAGGAGGAGAGGCCAGAGGGATGTGACAAAGAGCTGCTTTGCTCAGCTGTCCTTAAAACACTGAGATTGCCAAAAGCACCACAACTCTGGAGAGAACAGGGAGGGCTGGAGGTTTGTTATTAACTCCCTCCAGCTCAGCAGGAAGTCACCAACCTGCCCAAAGTCACGCTCTGGACAAGGTTTTACTTCCCCTGCGTAACGCACCAAGCCCGAGGGCAGCCCGGGAGCTGTGTGGGGCCACGGGCACTGGGAAATGCTCCCTCTGCCTCCTGGGAAATGCCCCCTCTGCCCCTCATCACTGGGAAATGCCCCCTCTGCCCCTCATCACTGGGAAATGCTCCCTCTGCCTCCTCATCACTGGGAAACGCTCCCTCTGCCTCCTGGGAAATGCTCCCTCTGCCCCTCACTCCACCACACACCCTCCCTGGCCCCTCTGAAATGCAGCTTCACTCCCACTCCGTGCACGAGCTGATTTTGGGACCATGTGTGGGCAGCCAGGTGAAGCCAGTCCTCACGGCTGGACCTGCCACTGCTGTGCAGCAATTAACCCCGAGTGCTAATTGCTGACCTAATTCCTGACCCTGCGCAGGGTTTGGCGTGCAAAGGCGAAACCAGCCAGACGAGATCTGAGGAGGAGGCCCTGAGGGCTCCAGGAAGGAGGGCTGGGTGCCACCATCACTGGGATGCCACCCAAAGCATGGCACTGGGAGCCCTGGGCTGTCCCCACGCCACCCTGGGGTCACATCCTTGCTCCTCTCCATCCTGTATCACACAGTGCCTGAGGTCCCCAAAGGGACAACTGTCCCCAAAGCCCCCGGGGAGCAGCACCTGCAGCTCAGAGCAGCACAGACCAGAGACACCACAGAGCTCTGCCAGGGATGAGGCAACCCTGCAGCAACACACATCCCAAAAACACAGGGTGTGACTTTCCCAGGCCCAAGCCCTTGCAGGTGAAGAGGGGGTTGGTTAAATGCCAGGGGAGAGGCTATGGAAGTTTACAGGAAAAGTTTTAGAGAACAGAAGAGTCACAGAATCATGGAATAGTTATGGCTGGATGGAACCTTCAAAGACCATCTCATTCCAAACCCCTGCCACGGGCAGGGACACCTTCCACTAGATCAGGTTGCTCCAAGCCCCATCCAACCTGGCCTGGAATGTTTCCAGGGATGGGCCAGCCACTCTGGGCAACCCCTGCCAGGGCCTCACCACCCTCATTCTGAGAAACTTCCTTATATCTATCTAAAGTCACTCTCTTTGNAGAAGAGTCACAGAATCATGGAATAGTTATGGCTGGATGGAACCTTCAAAGACCATCTCATTCCAAACCCCTGCCACGGGCAGGGACACCTTCCACTAGATCAGGTTGCTCCAAGCCCCATCCAACCTGGCCTGGAATGTTTCCAGGGATGGGCCAGCCACTCTGGGCAACCCCTGCCAGGGCCTCACCACCCTCATTCTGAGAAACTTCCTTATATCTATCTAAAGTCACTCTCTTTGAGTTTAAAACCATCACCCCTTGTCCTGTCATAACAGGACCTGCTACAAATTCTGTCTCTATCTTTTTCATAGGCTCCCTTCAAGGACTGGGAGGCTGCTCCTGGAAGGGAAACACGGGGCACCCCAAACCCTCCCCAGGGACGCTGCCAGCCACAGCCAGCTGATGCTGCAGCTGAAGCATGAAGGGATTTGGCTGCTCACAGCCAAAATTTGCCAAATTTGCCAGGTCTCCCACAGCCATGTCCATGCACAGAGCCCAAATCCCCTACAAGACCCATGGGGAATGGTGAGGACTGGGTTCTCATCAGCTGGGAGATGCTCAAGATCCTGTTTCCCAAAAGCCCAGCAGCACATCCATCCCACCAGTGTGGGATGCCCAACCCTCCAGCTGAGCCAAGCAGGGCAGGGGGAAGGACAAAACCCCATCCTGAGCAATGAATCTGTCCAGTCACCAACATAATAACCCTGCGAATGCCATGACTCAGTCCCTAATACCTGCTGGGGTTACACAGGACTGGAAGTTCCTAAGAGCAGCCCCTGCACACCCAGTGTCAGGTCAGGGCCGGGCAGGAGGCAGTGCCAGACTGCAAGGATGCACTTTCAGCAGCTTAATTTAATATTTGGTGGGAATAACAGGGAAGAGAACCCGGGAATTTGGTCAGCAGCATCCCAGTGCTCGTGTAAACACTGCTGATCGCTGTTCTGTGCCAAGCCTGGACACCGCTGGAAAACTTGCACTCGGAAACACTCCTGGGAAGCCTCCAGCTCTCCTGCTTCAGCTCTTGCAGTGTTTGCATTCGTGCTGCCTGCTGCTCCAAAACAACGTTTCCACAACAGAGGAGCCTGTGTGGGCAGCCGGAGGCGGCCTGGGAGAGGGGAGCGGGATGGGGACAGCCCCCGGGCCGGCGACAAAAGCCCCTGGTGGCAGGAGAGGCCAGCGGAGAACCGTGTCCCTGGTTAAAGTACCCTGGCTGGGGAGGCTGCACACCAAACTCAGCCTCTCGGGATGAGCAAAGCTGCGGGGAAAAGGGAACAGCTGAGAAATCCTAAAGATCGATTCCCAGCTGGAGCCAAACCCTCCATCCAGAAGGGAGCATTTCCATAGGGAAGGGGGAACAAATGAACAGATGAAGGGGTCAGTGGCTGGGAGGAGAAGCCCGGAATGCCGGCAGGGGCCAGCACGGGCCCGGCACCCGAACCGCAGCTGCCGGGGCCCCGATCGGGAACGAGCCGAGCAGCGCGGGTTGATTCCCGGCCGGAGCTCGGGGGATGCAGGAGCCCACCCTCCCGAACACAGGGCGCAGGGTGACAGCGGTGACAGCCAGCGAGCCCCCCGACAGCCTGTTCGCCCCCAAACCCCGCCAGCCCAGCCCCAAAGCCAAGCCCGAAGGGGAGCACAGCAAGCGGAGGGGGAGAGCCTGAAGCATCCCAAACCACGGGGAGCAGGAGCATCCCTGCAAAACCGAGGCGGCTTTTGGTGGAGAGGGGACTCGCAGGAGGGGGTGGCAGGGATGGAGCTGGAAGTAGCCCTGGGGTGACCCCTGAGGGGTGGGGAGCAGCACGGGGAGGCGAAATTACCCTGGGTGTCCCCTCGGGCCGGTCACCGGCGCTCCCTCCGCCCGCCGAGCGCAGCCTCCGGCCTCGGACGGGCCGGCAGCTCCTGTGTCGCCGCTCTCATCCGTCTAGAAACCGGCCCCGGAGAGGAAATGGTGAGGAGGAGTGGCCCTGGGCGGCACTTCCTTCTCGCCGTGCCTTGGGATGGCCGCTGCCGGCCGCTTCCCTGTCCCGGTCCTGCCCAGAGCCCTCCCCGTCACCGCGGCATCGTGCGAGCGAACACGGCCGGGGCAGCGGGGTGAGCTCATCACCCGGACAGCCCCGAGAGCCCCGGCAAAACATCCCCACCCTCCTCCGGGCTGCCGTTCATTAGTCATTAGCCCGGAACCCGTCACCCTAAAGGTCAAAAGCGGTGACGCTGCCGAGAGGGGTTAATCGGGGCTGACGCGGTGCTTGGGTGCTTCCCCTTGCCGACAGGAGAAACAGGGAGAAAACAGAGTCAGTCTGGGGGAAAAGAGTGAGTCCATGAAAAATGAGGAGCGTGGAAAAAACCAGCAAGTCCAGAGGAGTTGGTTTGTGTGTCCCTGGGCAGGTCCTGGCTGCAGCCGCTCCTGCTCCTCTGTCCCCGGTGCTCCCGAAGCTCTTGGCCCCTTGGCAGCTCTGTCCCTGCATCTCGGGGACACGGGGACAGACAGCCAGGGCCAGGCTGCACGGCGGCCGTGGCACCGAGTTCTGGTGTGGGCACAAAAATTCCCCGGGGAAAACCACCGCACCCGTTCGGAGCAGGAAGCGGCGCGGGGTTCCCGCACCCGGCGGTGCAAGAGTTCATCGCGGCGGCTCCTCCTCAGCCGCGCTCCCCTTTCCTTCAGCCCTGATGAACGTCCCACCTCTCACCTGCGCTCGCACAACCTGGCCGAGGCATTTTCCCCCAAAACAAGCCCGTTTGGCAAAGCCAGAGCAGCCCGAAGTGATCCCTTGCTCCTATTTTTTGACAGCCCTCAGCTGGAACCTGCACCCGGTGAGCCCGGCTGCACTGCACCAAAAATAAGGGGTAAAAACCGAATTTGGGGGGTTTTGGTGCATCACAGTGCAGGTCCCACCCCGGCTGTGATGCACACTAATCCCCCTCACTTCAGAGGAGGGGATTCTCCGAGCAAATCCCCCCAGCCTGGACTCACAAATTCTCCCCAGCCCCGTTCCAGGCAGCTGGATGCGCCTCCGCTGCGGCCAGCGGGATTTGCCTAACAAATCCTTGCAAATGTGGGGATTTCTGTGTCACGAAGGCGCAGGAGCTCAGCTGGAGCTGGCACCCAGCAGCTGGGAGCTGCCCTCGGGGTGGGGAAGCCTGGCAGGGCTGACCCAGAACACAGATCCCATCCAGAGGAGATTGGCAGGCGTTTTGGGAACAGCCATGAAGAGAGATGCTCTTCCGGCTAATTCGGGTTTTTGACAAGGAAGAGCTTCCCCCAAGCAGTGTGGTTGGTAACCATTAAAAAAACCCTAAAACACAGTGTCCCCCAAAACTCTGAAAGATGCAACATCAGAGAAGCAAGGAGCTGCCACCCCTCGAGGGTTCACCAGCCCAGACAAAAACTGTTTTGCTGTAACTGGGAAGGAGTTTGAGCAATTTCAGCACCCCATGGGCAGCTCGGGGTGAAGGGGAGACGGGAAACCTCCAGAACACAGCAGGAAACACAGGGAGGGTGGAAGATGCCCTGGAAATGGGGATTCTAGACCCCTCCCGAGCTGGGGACATAGAGCGCTGCCAGAGCAGGGGGTGACGAGCTCCTCCAATTTGGGGTGCCAGTGGGGACGTGGTTCTGACCTGCCTGGGACCCCTGTGGTGCTGCTGGAGCTGGAGGGCACACGGGGACGAGGGTCTGGAGGGGCAGCTTGACATGGTGACACAGGGCTTGGGACACTGTCCCAGTGTCAATGCCAACTCCAAAATCACAGGTTCAGTTTGCCAAAAAATCCTGGGGAGCACCTGGGGAGGGCAGGGGCATCGATGGCACCAGGAGGTGTCAATGTGAGGACAAGGAGGACAGGACAAAGGAAAGCCTGCTCATGTTCCCGGCCAAAACCCCCCCTTGAGCTGCTCCTGGCCCTGGTGTGGGGGCTGTGTGTCCCCCCCACGGGGCTTTGGGGACCTCCAGCACCCCAAATTGGAGGGGACAAGCTGCTGTGTGCCCTGGGGAGGGGACACATCGGGGGGGTGTGCAGGCACAGAGGTGATGTTTTGGGGGGTGTTGTTTTTCGGGGGGGCACTGCCATGGGCTGAGGGCTGCATGGGGGGCACTGCCATGGGGTGGGGGCTGCCTGTGGGTGGGGGGCAGCACATTGAGGGATGTGTACGGGGGGGGCTGTACCTTGGGGGGCACATGGGGGCATCGGGGCAGTGCAATGGGGGGCAGGGCATTGGGGGCCATGTGGGAGCAAATTGGGGGCACCAGCCCTGTCCCCCAGAGCTTTGGGGTCCTGTCCCCCGGGGTTTGGGGT
>VWZT01012866.1:121949-135893 GCA_013397055.1 Pachycephala philippinensis | reverse complement strand
CACCAGCCCTGTCCCCCTGGGGTTTGGGGCCACCAGCTCTGTCCCCCGTGTCCCTGTGGGTGCCAAGGCTGGGTCCCCCTGGCTGGGCCCCGCGGGGAGGAAACGGGCACGGGGCCAGGATGGGGACGAGCAGTGCCACGGCCCTTCCTGCGGCCATGGATGCAAATCCTGCACAAACACAGCCTCTCCCTCATGGAGAGAGGGCAGAGAATGTCCTGGGGAGAGGGGGACAGTGACCCTGAGCTGAGATTTTGGTGCCAGCCTCTGACTGGTACCCACTGGTTTGGTTACCCCTGGCTTTGGTACCCACCAAGAGGCATCGCCAGAGCTCAGGTGGCACCAACTTACATGACAATTTTAGGGTTTTCCTTCATTTTTTTGCACGTTGCCTGTTTAGCCAGAACATTTCTAGGGCTGAGGAGCAGCAGCTGCATCCCAGACATGGGCAAACCCCCTCTGAGCACCCTGGGAAACCAGAATTAGGTGAATGAACCACCCAGGGTCCCTTTGGGGAAGATGTGGGGTGCCCAGAGCCAGCTCCAGGGTGATCCCCAGCAGCTCCAGGATGGAGTGTACCATACCTGCAGCACCGGCCTTGCCCAGAGAAACCCTGCAAAAAAAGAGGAAAACTGGTAAAAAAGAAAGTAAAAGCAGCTGAAGAGGTCACGGGCTTGGAGCCACCAGGAAAATGGATGTAGGGATCAGAAATACGGCCCATGGGTGTGAAGGCTGCAGTGAGCAGGGAACCCTGAAACTAAAAGTGAGAGGCTGGAGAAGGGGAAATGGGGCCGGGGTGGGGACACAGAAACCCCCGAGGAGCCCCATGAGCCCTGAGCTTGGAGCCAGCCCCTCCTGCAGCCCCAGAAAGGGAAGAATGAAAGAATAACATAAAATAATCTGATCCACAGTGGGCAGGTCCCACACGGGGGGGTCAGCAGGGGTGCAGAATCCAGCCCTGCAGGATCATTCCCAGACCCAAAGGTCTTTTTTCCAAGCATGGATTTGCCCTTTTGCAGTGTGACCCTCCAGCTCCACGGCCACATCAGCTCTGGGTTGGGCTGCTGGGTGGATTTTTTCCCTTTTACATCACCCACCTTGTGTTGATCTGCCCTGAATCGCTGCTGCTGCTCCCTGGAGTCCCCCTGAACCATCAGCCCTCCTGAATCCTAAATCCAGTGTAAATTCCCTGGATGCATTCCTGGGGCCATCAAGCCAGATCCCTTGCTCTTCCCAATCTCACTCTTAGCAAAACTTTCCAGCCTCTGGGAGCAGCTCTAACACATCCTAAATAACCCAAACAGTTTATCCTGGGCTGGGGAATGTCCCCCGCAGGGACGCCGCATCCTGCCCGGGTTATCGTGACCCTTCCAAACAGTTTATAAATAGACCAAGGTAAATGAGGGGAGTGCTCTGTGTCACAGGATTTTCATCTCATTTCTTGTTTTGAAGCCATTCAAGACGTGCTGGGTCAGATGATTGCTCCTAAAATCCGAGTTAAATCTGCTGTTTCTTTCTCTTCCAGCTGAGCTCCATCCCTATCTTGCTAAAATGGTAAAAAAAAGAGGTAAAAGCCAAGAAAAATGGGTTTGGCAGGTTCAGCCCCTCACTTGTAGGGCCAAAGGGAAGGT
Organism: Pachycephala philippinensis; assembly: GCA_013397055.1. Classification (NCBI taxonomy): domain Eukaryota; kingdom Metazoa; phylum Chordata; class Aves; order Passeriformes; genus Pachycephala; species Pachycephala philippinensis. Next base: position 134,265 of record VWZT01012866.1, on the reverse strand, counting down.
CGTGGCCATGCCATGAGGCACCATCCAGGCCCAGCACCAGGCAGTGGGAGAGGGCAGGGACCAGCACTGCTGCACCTGGGAAGTTGTGGATTTGGAAAACAGAAGGGGTACATTTGGGAAAAAAATGGAAAATTTGGGAAATAATACGGAAAATATGGAGAGCAGCAAGGGTCTGCAGTGCTCCTCCTGTCACCAGTGCCATCAGTACCACCTCATGTCACAAGTGGTGACCAGAGAAAATCCCTGTGATGCCTTCCCCAGTGCCCACAGCTGGGTTTGTGTTGTCCTCCAACGGGTCTGTGAAACATCCCCAAAAACCTGGAGCCACTCCCAAGCATCCAAGGAGTGTCCAAGGCCAGGCTGGACAGGGCTCAGAGCAACCTGGGCCAGTGGGAGGTGTCCCTGCCCAGGCAGGGGGTGGGACAAGATGAGCTCCTTTCCAACCCAGGCTGTTCTGTGAGTCTCTGGTTCTATGATTTCATGTGCATTTTTGAGCTGTAAATACATTTTTCTTTTCTTTCTCTGGAGTGGGAGTGATTTGCAAAGGCGACAGCCCTGGGACAGGGGCTGCCCTGGCCAGCAGACACAGCTCCAGCCTGAAGCAACGGGGCTGGCACAGCAAATGGCACAGGGAACAGCACAAGGCCTTTTTTCCCCCCAGTTTCCTCTGTTCACGCTGAAAAAAATCACATTTCCAGCTTGTTTCAATTAACTTTAAGACTTTTATATTGCATGGAAGCTGAAGCACTCATTAAAGCAGAGTTTTTCCTGTTGTAACACTTTGAAACAACCACAGCACAGCTCAGCTGGTGGCTCTGGCTCTGCCAGGCCGAGACCTCCCAAGGGCAGAGAGGTGACTCCAGGTCCCCTCAGTGGTGCCATTGCTCATCCTCTGGCTCAGGATGGACAAACTCATCACACCCCACGGGTCCAGCCCTTGGGGCAGCATGAGGGAGCTGGGAAAGGTCAGGATGGGAATGATGCTCATCCCGTGCCCTTCCAGGGCACAGCCACGGCTTTGGGAAGGGCTGGAAGTGATCCTCATCTCACCCCAGAGTCTGGGAACGCTGCTGGGATGGGGCACAGGGGGCAGTGCCACACAGGGGGAGCCACAGCCCCTGCACTGAAGCACCACAGAGCCATAAATGCACCTGCACAACACGTAAATAAATCAATATTTTTGCATCCCTAAGCAAAGCAGACGCAGCCAAGGCCCTGAGTCACCCTGGGCCGTGTCCCCTGTCCCAGCAGTGGCTCTGTGGTGACTGGGGCCAGCCCTGCTGCTCCAAACTGGCAGCTGCTTTCATCTCCCCACATCAAAAGGAGCCTTTTCCCCGCCCCGTCGCGGCCGCAGTGCACCCGGGCACTCCTTGGGACACTCCTTGGGACACTCCTTGGGACACTCCTTGGGACACTCCGTGGGATGGGGCTGGCACAGCCCGGGCTGGCAGGCACTGACCCCACTGCCAGCCCAGCCAGAGCCTTCCGTGTGCTCAGGAAAAAATAAAAGATAAGAGAAGAGAAGAGAAGAGAAGAGAAGAGAAGAGAAGAGAAGAGAAGAGAAGAGAAGAGAAGAGAAGAGAAGAGAAAAAAGAGAGAAAAAAGAGAGAAAAAAGAGAGAAAAGAGGAAAGGGAAAGGCTCCTCGGGCACTCAGGCCTGGACGTCCACCCTTTCCCTGCTGCTGCCACTGTGGATTTGCTGCCCTTTGGGTTTTTTTGGCTTTACCTGCAGTAATCACAGACTGGGGTTTATTCAATTACCAGATCTTCTCCAGCACAAGGAATCTTCACACCAGGTTCCCAGTGGCACATCCCTGCCAGCCAGGAGCAAAGTGCCTCAGGGGGATCAAGAATTTGTGCTATTACCCACAGAGGAACACATCAAGGTGCCCAAGGGGGAGAGAACTGCTGCACCCTGCTGCCTGCTGCTGCAGGAGGGATGCCACAGGCCCTTGTGGGCTTCAGGCACTGGAAAACAAGGTTCAGTGTTAAATAGGGGGTGATTTCTCTGCTCCACAGCTCTCTCACACAGCTGGCTGCAAGGCCAGGCTCAGCTGCTGTGTTTTACCTGTGGCTCTTTGGTATCAGCTCCAGCTGCTGCAGTGCCCACAGGCTGGGGCTGAAGGTTCAGCACAGGAGGGGAAAGACTCCTTGGGCTGTGGAAACTCATTGCTCGCTTCACAGATAACATATTTTTAGTAAAAAGCAGATTTTCCCAGCATATTCCTCCTGAGGAGCAAAACCCACGTGGAAAGCAGGACTGAGGGAGCCTGAACACCACGGAGTGGAGATGGGAGACAATCCTGAAACTGCTCCACAGCTGGGTGAGGGGCACAGGGTTTAACCAGGAGCTTTGGGATTATCCCACCCAATCTCCTCGTGTGCTGCCAGTGACTCTGAAGCTCCCCAGGACAACGTCCCCAAGGTGCTGGGACACAGACAGGTACCTGTGCCAGGGCAAAGCAATCCCACCAGGGCCTGGATAATCCCCTGGATCTCCTCCAGCTTGCCCTAAAGGGCTGCTGCATCTCATCCATCTAAAGCATTCTTCATCCCACAACAAAATTACTCCACACAATTTAAGAGCCCCAAACAAGGGCACCCGGGAGTTGTTCCCTCCCTGTCACAGACAGCACCAAGCCTTGTTTTTGGGCAGGGTCTCACTCATCACATCCAGCTGCAGGACACTGCTTTAGCCACACACAGAGCCCCAGACAGCAGCTGGAGCCAACAACCTCCCAAAACCTCCGGGGGCTGCACATGGAGACCAAGGAAAGACTGCTGAGTTTCCTGCCTGCCCTTCCAGCGTGGGGAGGTGCCAAGAGGAAAGAAAAGAGCTGGCAGAATTGGAAAAAGGAGCCTGCTGTTATTTATTAACCAGGGAGGTGGGCCCAGGCACTCAGGTGGGGGAGGAAGGAATGTGGGGAGCAGACCCAGACGTTGTGGGGTGCCCCGGCTGCTGCTGAGCTGCCTCTGTTTGGGGAACGGGGCACAGCAAAGCCCCAGGGCAGAGAACCCCCAGCAGGACACTGAGAGCTGGCGGCACTCGGGAGCAGAGCTCAGGCACAGGCAGGGATGCCCAGGGGCACTGCCAGCTTAGTTGCAGTTCTTGGGCAGGCGATAGACCCCCCCTGAGTAGATGAGCTGCTGGTCCCGGACCTTCTTCTGGAGGAATCCCTGCAGCTCCTGGATATCGATCTCAGTGACCACGGGGCCGGTCATCACAAACATCTTGAGCATGCTGTGAATCCTCTCCAGGGACAGGCTCTCCAGGTTGGTCAGCATGGCCTGGATGTACGTCCAGAACAGCTGCAGAGGGACACAGGCAACAGTGAATCACTGACACTGCAGCATGAAGCAAATATCCCATACCCTAAAAACGGGCTGGCAGCAAGTTCTGCTCTCAGCCATGAGCAGGGGCTCTTTAAACAGGGCAAATCCAAGAACAGCAGCAGTGTTGGGACACTCAGACAGTGGGATCTGACCTGCAGCACACGCATGACCCTCCGTGGATGAACACCAGTATGGCAATGCTGTGTTGCACAACACACACACACAACGTGACTCACAGGCAGGAAAGGCACTGGAAATGTCCAGAAACCACAACACAGAGAAGGCAGAGATCCAGCTGTTAGTGCTGGGTAAGCCTTTTGGGCAGTCAGAAGTGCCAAAAAGTGTTGCTCGGGTGCATCCAAACAAGTTATGACTATTTTCAAATATGAAATCATGTCTCGGACTTTTTTCTTTTTTTAAACTAAAAAAAAAAGCCAATTTGGAGATTTCCAAATGGTTCCCTGACTCAGCAGCTGGGCACTTGTCTGGAGGGAAGGCTGTGATCAAGCACCAGGAGATTAACCAAGAGATACCCATTTCAAAACCCCAAATGTCTGTGCTGGACTCAGCCACTTGCAACGGAAAATGTGAATCCAAAGTGCAAATTGAATCAGATTCCCCAACCCAAAATACAGGATGTTTGCATCATCATGGGTACAGGTACCTGCAGCTCCTCCTCCTTCTGGTCAGCCTGGGAGGCCATGGCAGAGTCCCCCTCCTCGTCACTGTCAATCAGAACAACCTTCTCCACCTGGTCCTTCTGCTCCTCCTCGATGACGGTGAAGGTGCCCTCGGGCTCTTCCCGCAGCACTCCCTGCTGCAGCCACAGCGTCATCTTCCTCTTCAGCGAGGTCACGGGCACCTTGAGCACCTCACTCAGCTCTGTCAGCGTCCAGGTACCTGCAGAGAGCATGGAGATCAGAGAGGAGAGGCCCTGATGCCTAAAGAGGCCGACCTAGAAACAGAGACTGGACAGGAGGAAGGGAATAAAGGTGGGTATTTATTTGAAAGGCCTTCAGAGGCACACCCTGGGCAGGCCAAAGGCTGCACCCAAGATGGGCCCCGAGTCACGAGTTCTTCACACTTTTATAGCTTTGCTCCATTTGCATCTCAACCCAATTTCACCAATTAAACTTCAGCTAATGATGGAATTTCCCCTCAGCTTGCCCCCCTTCTCAAGATGCTGGGTTACACATTTTGGGCCTAGGCCGGGCTGGGTGTCCTTGGAGAGCAGCCTGGAGAGGCTTTGTTATGTCTGTCTCAGCATGAGAGAGCAGCAGCTCACAGGCTACAGAACACTTCAGAGTTACACACTGGGAATGCAGGATTTGAAAAATATAAAAGTTAAAACCTATGGCACCAGCCCCAGCACGCCAGGATGTGGTAGGAAGCCGGGGACAGCAGGGGAGGCACTGCCAGGAACATGCAGATGGATCAGAGCTGTGACCCTGCTGTGTGCTGGACACCCTGTGGGAGATCCAAACCCACACACCAGGTCTCAGTCCTCCTGCCAGAGCTCTCAGAGCCTCCAGCCACCCGAGGAACATGGTTTTCCCACCCATGGAAGCACAGACAGGGGTTCCAAGGCACTCACTCTTGGTCTGGAAGTGCAGGATGATGGCAGCGTGCACGGGAGACACGGACAGGGACAGCGTGCGGTCAGCCAGCTCCACGTCCAGGCTCACCAGCCCCAGGTGGTACTTCCAGTTCAGGGTCCTCATGGCCTGGGAAAAGGGGGAAGCAGCTGCTGACAGCAGATCTCCCAGCAGGAACCACTGAGTGCTGGGTTATTGCAAACCCCACTGCCACAGCGTGGGCAGAGCAGCAGCTAAATCCAGGGGACTGGGTAAAGCACACAGCTTTCATAAGGAGGGTTAAAGTGGCCTCACCTTTAATTTCTCATACTTCTTGGAATATGCTTCCATGGCTTCCTTGACCTGCTCTGGGAGCTCCAGCTTCTCCTCTTTGAGCGGTGGCCAGAACTCACTGGACAGGATAACAGCCACGAGGCTGAAGGGAGGCCTCTCCTCCTCAGGGAGCTTCTCCTCCTCATCCCGAATGTTGGCATTAATGCGCCGAGAGTCGGCCATGTCCTGCAACAGGCAGAGGAGGCTGAGCTGCCGCCTTCCCTTCCCTCACCCTTAGTGAAGGAGAGGCTTAAACAAGGTGAACAGCGATGATGGGGACACTGGAAAGGACATGATCATGTGTGTCTACTTGGAAGTCTGCTACATACTCAGAAAAATGTGTGGGATGTTAGAGGAAGGGGTTACAACTCAACACTGCCTTCACTGGAGGCCCTCCACATTATGTTCTTCCTAGAGTGTTCCCAAAGAACCAAACTCCGGAGTCCCAACCCCAGAGGAGCTGGAGGAGCCCAGCTCTTCAGCGCCAGGATACTGCAGGAAGAGCAGGAGGGACAGCAGCACCAGGGCAACCATTCCCCAGAGCTGATAATCCAACCCACAGGGCTTAAAACCAGACATGATTTAAATGCACTTCTGCTTGTCACAACGCAGCCCCTCGCTGGCATTCCAGGACCCTCACTTTCCTAAAAGACCCTTTTTGGGTCACTCCTCAAGTCCCTCCCCTTCCCCAGTGGGCTCAAACACCCAGGATTTGGATTTAAAAAATAAAAGGAAGTTACTTTCAACATGACTTCACAGTAGTGCATCTGAGCTTCACCAAACCTGAGCTTCAGCAGCTCCACGTTGCGGATTTCCCTGGGAAGAGACACAGCAGGTCAGACACGGGGCCCTGGGATGGACCAGCCTGGCTTGGCCTCCACCCCTCACCACACAGCCAAAAAAAGGGAGTCCCTGGCACAAGGGTGCTCTTCCTAGGAAGCCTGGCAAGGCACAGTCTGCCCAGGATAGCTCCTGGTACCCAACTGAGGAACAGCCACCTCCTCTAGGAGGCCAGCAGCTTTTTAAAGACAGAATCCCTGAAGGGTTCAGGCTGGAGCTCATCCAGTCCCACGTCCCTGCTCAAGCAGAGTCCTCTGGAGCAGTCACTCAGGGTTGTGTCCAGATGGGTTTGGAATATATCCAGGGAAGGAGACCCCACAGCCTCCTTGGGCTCCTGTTCCAGTACCCAGTCACCTCACAGGAGAGAAGTTCTTCCTCGTGTTCAGGTGGAACTTCCTGTGTTTCAGAAACACAGATCTTCCCATCCCTTCTATTGGGAGGGCCATCACAACATGTGGGATGGAGCTAAGAGGGTGTCAGTGCCTCCAACTTCCTACATGCTGCCCTATGAGCACAAGCAGGACTGAGCATGGAATTTCAGAGGCAAAGGAAATGGCCTAAGGCACTCCTGGCTTCACAAAGAGCTGTTGACAGGACTGAGTCCAAAGGTTCTACCCTTCAGACAGCAGCCAGAAGAAAACTCAGGTGATTCTGCCAGGGAAGCCCTGGGGCTGGGCACTGGGGCTGGGCACTGGGGCTGGGCACTGGGCCTCACCTCTCAGCACTGTAGTTGAACTGGTGCAGCAGGCGGTCGGCCAGCAGCGTGCGGTACTCGTTGATGAACAGGTCCTTGCTGCCGTAGATGCTCACCAGGAGGCTGATGATGTCTGAGGAGCGGCGCTTGGAGCTCGATTTCCCTGGTGGAATCCAGCAGACAACGGCGTGAGAGCCACAGGGACCTGCCCCAGCCCAGCCCAGCTCCAGAGGACCAGCAAATGAGCTGCTCAAGGCTGCAGCCCACCAGGGAAACCAGCCAGCTGCTGGGCCTGGAATCTCACCTGGATCTGCATCCACTGGGTCAGGAACCCAGTCCCCTGGCTCTGAGATGTCATCATCACTCTCCTGCCCATTCTCCAGGGTCACTGGGTCAGCTTTGGAGAGCTCATTTGCCAGGTCACCCGAGCCCTCAGCATCCCCCGTGAGACCGGCCACGATCTGCCGCACCGTGTCCTCCCGAGTCCTGGCAGTGGAAATGGAAAGGAGCAAGTGAAGGGAGGGGAGGGGAAGGGGCTGTGTCAGGCTGCCCCCCAGGGGAAAGGGGCTGTGGCAGGCTGCCCCCCACGCCTCCTACCTCAGGTACTTCCTGATGGGCTCACAGGCGACCTCCAGGATAACCATGGAAGGGTCCAGCTCCCGCAGGGCCTTGATGGCCGAGATATACAGGGTGATGATGTCGGAAGTGTTGACCCCTAGAGGAGAGGAGCAGAGGGAGTCAGAGTCCTGCAGCACAGACTGATGGCTTGGACAGAAGGGGTTTGGATGGTCCAAACCCTCTGTTCTATCTGTGGTGTTGGAGGAGGAGGGTTTGCTGCCCTACTGCCCCAGGCAATGGGGCAGATCAGATCCATGTGCCTGAGAAACCAGTTCTGAGCACGAACAGAGGCCCAGAGCTGAGCCCTGACAGTGCAAAGAAGCCTTTGCCCACGTGGACCAAAGCTAAACTTTGTGCTCCTGACCATAGTGTAAAAATGAGGCCAAAAGGGGCTGGGATGCAATCAGCTGCTGCTGCCATGCCCACTGGAACATGAAGAATGTATGATGGGGACAGTGACTGCCCCTCACTCCTCAAACACGAAACCAGACCAGCTCCCAGTAGATCTCCTGCCCAGGCTCCTCACAGTGTCAGGACCCACCAGGGTGTAGAAGCCTCATTTCCAGAGCACTTTTCAGGGAGCTGAGCAGCTGCTGCCTCTGGTTAGTCCTTTCCAGGCAGAACTTGAGGTCCTCCACAGCAGGTTTCGACTCTGGGAAATCTGCAAAGCAAGCAGTGATCAGGAGCAGTGCCAGGCTCCGAAGGGAGGCAGGGGCAGGCAGTGTGGCACAGCAGGGAGATCTCTCAGCCACCCCCAGTGCCAGCCCAAGGGTGAAGCACCTCGGATGATGCTGAAGAGCTCCTCGATGCGCATGCTGGCGTAGATGCGGTAGAAGAACCTCTGGACGTGGCAGCGCCAGCGCTTCAGGGTGCTGCTGGCTTCTGGGGAGGACTGTGCCGAGGGGCCATCCTGCAGGAACACCCTGCTGAGCCACCCAATCACCTTCTCTATCCACTGCACCAGAGAGGGAGACACAGACGTGGTGAACACAGTGCTGGATGCACAAACATGTCCCAGCCCACCCCAGGCAGCCCCCAGAGCCAGCAGAAAGGGGCAGCTGCAGCAGGACAGCATCACCCCCAGCTGCTCCTCAAACGTGCTCCAGCCTGGGTTATAGCTGGGGAAAGCCCAGCTGAAAGAATTGGAATTGAACTAAAGATACAGGATATGGACTGTGCAGCTGGGCATGAGGAGATAAGGGGTGACCACGGACTGTGCGCAGGCGCTGGGATCCAAAAAGGACAGAGTTTATTCCAAAACTCGCAGCCTATTCCATTCTTGCAGAATTTCATCCCATTCTACACTTGCAGAACTGTCCCATTCATAAGAAAATGAGCAAATTGCACATTACACCATCCTTGGCCCAAAATTTCTATGGTTCCTGAAATCAGCAAAAAGCAAACAAGGCATCCCAAGGAGTCACAGATACCCAACTCAACTCAGACACTTAAAACTCAAATACCAGCCTAGTCACTGAATTATAAAATAAAAACCTGAACAGAGAGCATCAGAAGGTTATATTTTTATATCTGATCTTTAGTGAGAAACGTGTAATTGTCAAATTTCAAACTCACTCAATTACAATAGCCAGATATTTAAAATAAACGCCTTTTCTTCCCCATTAATTAGCAAATATATGCTAATTCCTGGGATAGTATATGAGCACCAATATACTACTAGATGTTCTACCACTACTCTACTAGTAGATATTAATATTTTTTGATAGATTCTGACAGCCTGAAACAAAAATGCTAAGTCAAGGTTTGGTTTGCTGATGTTTATTTTTAATTATCTACTCAACTGAGGAAACACTGAAGAAAAGCACAAGTTTTGCCAGGACAAACCAGAGTGCTACAAACAGCTGGGCAAAACTCTGGAGAAGCTGATAAAGAATTCCCTTAAAGGACCAAAGGACAGGACTATAACTGATGCAAAGCAACACCACTTTAAGGAATTATTATCAAACCAACCCATTCTTCCCCCTGAGTTTATCTTCCCTGAGTGCTGCTGTTGTAGTCTGATTGTGACCTGACACTCCAGGCAGCTGCTGCTGTGCCTGCAACGAGGCTTTGCCCTCAGCACCTGTAATTTTCAGTGAGCTGTTTCTCAGGCTTCTCTGTTTTGCCTTTAGATTGCCAGGCCTGTGCTTTACAATTTTTTTTTTCTTAAAATTATCTCTTCCTAATTCTGACATGCTCCAATATTCTGTGGCCAAACAAGAGCTGGAAGCAAGGGCAGCATCTGACGAGCAGAATGCAGTTGTGTTTTCTGTGGTGGCCTTAAAATATCCTTAAACAATCTCCAGGTCATCCCAAAAGCATTTCACACGAGGTGCAGTGAAGAACGTGTTGCACAACTAAAAGGAACCAAGCACAAAAAGATTCCTGATGTTTGCAGGCAACAAAAAAGGTTGGCATGGCAAAGAGTGAGGGATCCAGGGTGTCTGGGTGCATGGGAACCTGGCTGCAGGCCTGGTTCTCCAGCATAGGCAAGGGACACAGAGCTCAGGATTGTGTCCTGGAAGAGCCATAACCCGGAGAATAATTTTATTTTAAAGTCACGGTGGGTAAACAGCTCAACACAAACTCAGTTTTAAGTAGCAGCAAAGCAACTGGGCAGCTTCAAAGAAAGATTTTAATTCTCTGTGTGGCCACTGGTGAGATTAATAGCAGAGTATCCTCTCCCATTCTCGCTTCCTATTTTACAGAGGAATTGGAAAGGGGACTGAAAAGAGCCACAGAAATTCTAATTATGGGCTCACCTCCACAGAGGGAGGGTCCTCTGCAGGCCAGGTGCCACTTGTGGATCTTGTGGTTTGTAAACTGGAACCACAGAAATTCCCTCATTACTACAGACATCACATGGTGAAATGTGACAGTCCTTCATGCACTGGTCAGAGCAAACTTTCCCCTCCAGCATCAGCCAAAATGGGGAATTTTAACCTCTCCTGCCAGGGGTGGTGAAGTCATAGCCCTGGACCAGCTGTTTGAAGCTGGAATTGCTTTTAGCCTGAGCTGCTAAAAACCAACAGCAGCTGCACACCTCCCAAGGAGGACTCTCAGTGCCCCCACGCTGCCTTACCTCCTGGAACTCGTTGAGGAAGGAGTGCTCGTACTCCCCGCGGCAGCGCTGCTCCATCCTCTCCTCGATCATCCTGTGCAGGATGGTGGTGACAGCATCAGCACTCACCCTCTCCAGCAAATTCAGCCGGCGCCTGCGGGCACAGGGACACTGTCAGCAGCGTGGGGAAGCAAAGGCACCAGCAAATCAAGAAAATCTTACACCTGAAGACACCACCCTTCTTGTACGTTCCACAGAGGCAGGCCCAGCTCAGTCCATGTGCTCTGGTAGCCCACACAGATGCACCACATGACACTTCTGCTGTCCCATCTTCCTTGCAGACATTATTGATAGCCATCAAAAGCTTTTTCATTTGGAAGAGTTTCATGGAATCACAGAGTGGTTTGGGTTGGAAGAGACCTTAAAGATCACCTGTCAGGGACACCTTGCACTAGTTTGCTTCTTTGTGGTCAGAGGCCTCAGAGCAAGAGGAGGATATTATACTCTCATATCCAGGGAGAGGAACTTTCTGTCTAAAGATCTGCTCTCGTTCAACCACCAGCTGAAAGCAGAAAGCCCATGATGAGTTCTCTACCCACTACAGCCTGACCTCATACAATTCCTCCTGTTCTCAGGGATCAATAAAATCTGCTGCTGCTCCCCACCCAGACCCTCCCTTGTTCCAAGTGACAGCCCCCACCCCGTGAGACACCTACAGAATGTCATTGAGCTGCTGGAACTGCTCCATGGCTTCAGGGCACCAGCACTGCTCCCTCTTGCTGCTGCAGCCTGCACAGAGCGGGCCCTCTCCTCCGCCCTCCTCTGGGTCACTCTCCTGCTCGGTCTCACTCATGCTGCTCTCACACTCGTTTGTTCCATCTTCTCCTTTCTTCCACTGCCGCATGTATATCCTGAACGTGCGGCTGTAGAACTGCTGGATCATCTCCTGGAAGGATTTGGTCGTGGAGAAGAAGAGGATAGCTTTGAACATGGTGTAGACCTTCTCCTGCAGCGTCTGAGCGCCTGTCCCCAGGAGCAGGCCTGCCTTGGTCCACTGCTCCAGGAGCTCCAGGCTGTTCAGGTAGGGCTCCAGGCGGCATTTGAGCAGACTGAATGCATCCAGGAGCAGCGCGGCGCACTGGGGCTCCTCGGCCGTGTTCTCATACTGGCCGATGCAGTTCCAGAACTCGGGGGCTATATTCGCCTGCAGGTCAGTCTGCAGCACCTCGATGAACCACTCCTCCACGACGGAGTGCAGGTCGTAGCAATGCAGCACGTCCAGGGCTGCGCGGAGCTCGGCATCCTGCAGCGGCCCCGCAGCCTCGGGCCTCGGGGCTGCCTGGAAAGCGGAGGGGACACGAGTTAAGCGCTTGACGGAGCACACAGGGACCCTGCTGTCAAACTGCACCGGGGGGATGCTGCTCCTCCATGGCACCCTGCAGGGTCTCAGCCCACCGCTGGAAGCTCAGCGCCCGCCTCCCAGGGCTCACACCCGCACACATCACTGCTGTCCCTGCTGGTGGCTGCTGCAGGACACAGGTGATGGTGGGAATGCTGCGAGCCACCCTTGGGTGCCTGAAACACTGGGCTCTGGGGCAAAACCCTTCCTTGGCCAACGCCAGCTCCCTCGGACGGAGTGAGAGCAGAGCCACAGCACGGCCGGAGAAGCTGTGGCCCTTTGGTCCCGCTCCAGGTTGGCGTGATGGGGAGAGAGGCCGGCTGGACCCGCGGCCCTTCCCTGACAGCCCCCAGCAGGCACCATCCCCCGCACACCCAGGAGCCCCTTCCCTTTCTCCCCCGGCCCCGGCCGTTCCTCCCCGAGCTCCGGCCGTTCCTCCCCAGCCCCGGCCGTTCCTCCCCCGG
>VWZT01012866.1:99516-115501 GCA_013397055.1 Pachycephala philippinensis | reverse complement strand
TCCAAGCCCCATCCAAGCTGGCCTTGGACACTTCTAGGGATGGGACAGACACCCTGAGTCAAGGCTTCACCACCATCACAGGGAACAATTTCTTCCCAATATCTAATCTAAATCTCTTTTCTTTTAGTTTAAAAAGATTTCCCTTTGTCCTATTACCTGCCCATTAAAAAAAACAAAAAACTTTGATTCTTTTTTTAATCTCCCTGTTTTTCATAAGCCCCTTTAGGCCCTAGAAGGGGCTCTGAGCTCTCCCTGGCCTTCTCTTCTCCAGGTGAACACCCCCAGCTCTCCCAGCCCCTCCAGAGCAGAGGGGCTCCAGCACTTGGAGCATCTCCGTGGCCTCCTCTGGACTTGCTCCAACAGATCCACATCTTTCCTGTGCTGAGCACAGAGTGTGCCAGCTGCCTTGAGTCTCCTCCTCACAGCCGGGGAGGGGCAGGTGTGTTAGTGGCAGTGGGATGGTGTTTTGGTCCCTTTGGGAGCAGTGACAGCTCCTGGGCAGGAACACAAACACAGGTGTACAGGGAAAGGCACATCCTGTCCCACCCACTGCCCAGAACAACCCCCAACCCAAAAGGGAGCACAAGACTTGCTTATTTATAGCCTCACCATGACTTGGTTCCTGTGGGAATCAGCTTCCTTTGAGAGGGGTCCCTCTGCAGCAGGACCCTCATACTTCTGCTCCTGCCACTCGCTGAACTTCACGGAGTGCTTTGGGGTGTAGCTGGATAAATCTGCCAGAAGGAGAAAGAGGAGATAAATATTCCTCACCACCCCAAAAAGCAGTGGGACCAGGATCCCAGCAGGGACAGCCTGGGACTGCCCATCTGCAGCTCCCTGTTCACCTCTGTTAGCATTTTCCCCCATGTGGAGCCCCTTAAGGGTCTGTAGGAAACGTGGACAGTGTCAGGCACTACCAGAAACCCCACGGTGCCAACACAGTGCCTCACTCACCTGAGTTAGGTGTACTGGGATGCAAAGTGCTGTTTGGGCGTGGAACATAAAAGGTACGGGATTTTTCCTCCTCTGTTTCAGAAACGTGTCCTTCCTCTTCCTCATCCTCTTCTGCCAGGGAGCTTTCTGAGGGGTACTCAAACATCGTCTGCAAACTTGTCTCGTTGAAAGAGATCTTCATCTGGGCAACAGCGAAGGAGAATTATCAGAGAGAAGCACAAGGACCTGCTGATCCCCACGCTGGCCCTGGCACAGACCACTGCACGTGCCAGGGCTGCCCCTGGTTTGAAGCAGCCACTGCAGATCCGCCCATCCCTCCCCAAGTGCCTTGGTGGATCTCTTGCCACACTGAGGGAAACCCCAAATGCAGAGCCAAATGGATGGGATGGAGGCAGGAGGCTCAGGGGTCTGGAAGATCTCTGGCTTTGTGCCCTCTGCCATCACCTCACACCGATGCCCAGCAGCCAGGAGGAGCTGCCACCACGTCTCTCATGGGGGAGACAAGCAGGAAAACATCCACATGTTGGAAACGTGACATTGCTAATTCCTGGCAACTCCTTTGTGTGTCCAAGCTCCAGAAAACAGAACCATCCATGATCAGGACTCCAGTCTTGGGAGGACATTCTAGCAAAGAGCTATTTAAGCTACATAAAACAGGGCTTAAAACCAGAAGTGAGAAGAAGGAAGCAGCTAAAGGAGAGATGGTAACAGCTGGTAGCAGACGGGGAAAATACTGGACAAGGGGGAGGCCTTAAAGGTTCTGGTTTGAAACCAGTTTAATGTAGTATTGTCACTAATACCTTTTACAGTATTGTCACTAATGGCCTTTCCATGGTCACTGGGAGACTGAGAAATTAACTCAAACATGAGTTCATTAAGGGCAAACCAAGATTTTATGGCCACGTAGAAAACTGGAGAGCAAAACCACTAGAAATGGAATGGTGTTTAAGAGCAACCCTTGCACTAAGAGAAGTTCCTCACCTGTGAATAACTGAGGAAGAAAATTTGGGATTGGCTACAGGACTGTAATCATCATTAGGATGCTGCTTAAATAAACCAGGAACGAAACAAGGCATTTCTGCTGGAAACAGGGACTGCCTGGCTCTCTCCTCCCTGTAACATCCAGCAGGTGGTGGAAGTAACTCCAGATGTGCTGCTCCAAGCTGAAAAGCTGAGGGCAGGGTTTGTTCCCCTGCAGGCCTGCCTGCCCTAATCATTATCTACCGTTGTGCTCCAGGGATCTGGTTACAGGTCACCTCAACAGGTGCAGAGGAGATTCACTGGCAAAAACTTCACACCAGCAAAGTGAAGGTGGAGAAAAAGCATAACAGCCCTTTGTAAGTGCTCCAGAAAATAACCACCAAGGAGCAGAGAACTGCTGATGCCAGCACAGAGCAGACAAACAAGGAGGAGAAGCTTGCCAGGAGTAAGTTCATGCCAGAAGTAGGGAAGTATTTAGGCAACACAGATCAAGGTTCAGGAGCAGCTGTCTAAAAGGGAGTTGTGATCCCTTTACTTCTAAACACAATTAAAATTGAGCTGATAGAGTTATAAACAGAATGGAAAGGATGTGGCAGCTTGTGACAGGTGGGAGGAGCCGTATGGTTCTGATCTCTCCAGATGCTGTGTAGTGACTGGCCAGGAGCAAGTGCAGCACATTTATCCCATATTTTCATCATACAGAAAAGCCCCCACAAGCTGGGAAGTGGCACCTGGCCCCAAGCAGCCCTCCAGCACCACGGTGCTGCCTATTCCCTGTCACAGCAGTGGTGGGAGCACTGGAGTGATGCTGTTAGGGGCTGCCAAAGTCACTCCTGGATGTCCCCAAGGGCCAGCGCTGCCAGCAGGTCACAGTGCCACCTGTGATACCCATGGACATGCAGGGATGCCCATCCCATGCAGGGATCAGAGCAGGACAGGGAGCATTTCACTGCTGCTTTTTGGCAAAGCAGCGAGGGGAGTTAACTTGAATCTGGGTAACAGAGGGAGCAGCTGCAGCTCCTCCACACTGCAAACCCACAGCTGGAGCTCTGTGCTGCTCTGCCCCAGGGCAGGATGGACCTGGGACACAGGCTGGCTCCCTTGCCCTGCTCCCAGGAGAAGGCAGGATGGAAGCTGCACAGAGGGAACCAGCTGCCTTTCCCCGTTCCCTGCCCCAGCCCTGGCCAGAGCCACTCCGAGTCTCCCCAGATGACACATGGGGAGAAGAGCAATTCTATTTCAGAGAAAAGGGGTTGGAATAAACTGGTCCTGAAGCTTAGAGCATCCCAGTCGCTGCTTCCTGCATTTCCCATCCCTGCTGCTGACCTAGATGCTCCCTGATCCGAGCCAGGCTGTCACTGCTCACAATGTGCTGTCTGTCCTGTGGGGATGAGCCACGCTGCCAGGCACGAAGGCCACGAGGGTGGAGGTGCCCAGGGCTCCTGGAAGCTCAGCAGCTATCCCAGAACCAGGAACTGCACACAGGCCACTTACAGTGCTGCCACTGGCACTGAAGGGCAAGAAGGACTTGGCTAAACATGGGAAACAAAGGACACAGGAGAGACGTACCTTGGGGTTTAGTTAAGCTTGGGAGATGGAACTAAATGTTCCTGTTTACTGCTGTCTGGAGGGAATCTTTAAGAAAAATGACTTTGAGTCCAGTTTGGACCAAAGGTGTATGGAGTGCTGGAGGAGAAAACAGCTTCAGCAGGGAGCGAAACCAAAGAGCAGAACAGAGCAGAAACAGCCTGGAGACACCCACACCCCACACAGAGAGCCCAGAGGCAACACCAACACCCCAAACTCACCAGCTCCCACTCCTCACAGCCAATTCAAGCAGGAGGCAATGCTGGAGCCCTTCACACAGAGCAAGCAGTCAGCCCCTGGCACCCAGGGCACAGCTGGGGCCAAGACCGCCTGCAAGGCTCCCACAGGCGGCTGTGAGGGGCTCAGGGGCACCATGGCACAAGTTCCCCAAACCACACTGAGCTGCCCTGGGGCAGATCCCACTCCCTGCTCCCAGAGCCTGCACCAGGCAGAGCCCCACAGCTGCTGAATAAAGCCCTGGGCACACCCAGGCAGAGCAAACACGAGGCACTGGCACAGGATGGACCCTGGGGCACTCAGTCAGCCCTGCCCATGGGGAGAGAGCCCCAAACCCCAAAATCTGCTGTGGCAGCACCTGAGCTCCCCTCTCTAAGCACAACATGATTTTAGAGAAGCACAAAGCAGCTCTGCTTGACCCAACAGAACGGGGAGGGCAAAGCACTGAGGCAAAACCAGGAGACACACGGAGCAGAGAAACGCTCTGAGCGGCTCCAGAGCACAACTGAGCGCTGTGTGTGAGGAACACAGGCAGCTTCAGTCCCAGGAACCAGCTCAAAAGGAAAACCAAGAGCCCAGTCATGGCACAGACAACAGGTTTGCACAGCCAGCAGCACCCTGCCAGACCACAGAGACTTTTATGGGAACACAAAAGGCAACAGGGGCCGTTTCTTTAGAAGAAAAGCGTGTCCCAGCAGAGCCAAGCTCGCTGGAGCCCAGCCAGAGGCCTCTGCTCAGCCCTGTCCCAGCACTGCTTCCCCTGTTTCTGCCCCAGCAGCAGCTGCCAGTTGTGGCAAGGAAGAATTTTGCACCCTTCAGCTGTGGACGTTTGCAGGGATTTGTCACTCTTTGCTCAGCTGGAGGCTTCACCCACAGCTGTGTCACAAACCCAGGGTCCAACCCAAACCCATATATACATCTATATATATAAATACTCTGCCCAGCAATCAGACACACTGGAAAGAGCAAAGCAGGCTTTTCAGGGAATATTGTGCCGTTCAACTGATAGGTTCTTGTTGCCATAGCAAAAATCATTTATTTATTTGCTAGGATTTGAACAGTAATGAGTAATAGAATATCCAGGAAAGAGAAGCCAGGGCAAACATTGCCCAACAAAGCATAAATCTGAGCAGTCATGCAGAGCTCACTTAGAAAAGGGAAGTCAGCCTCATTTCAGGCTGTACCCTGACCAGCCACCAAAGAGCCCCCACATACAGAGATTTATTAAAAACAGAAAGAACCAATTTATAGAATCCACCTACAACATAAGCAATGACAGTCAGCAGCCACCTCACCCCCAAAAAGGAGGGGGGAAAGTCTGCAAGGCTTTTTAATGGCGGAGCAAAGCCCCGATGGCTTCTCACGCACCAGGGACCTCTCTGGAAGTCTCCGGGGGTTAATCTGCATCCTCAGCTTCAGAAGCAATCTCCTTACTTTGGCTTTTCTCTTCTCCACCCATTATCACATTTGCTGCTTGGCTGATGAGCCAAAGCCAAAGTAGGGTGTTTACACCCTTTAAACTGAAACCTCTTTGGCAATCCAAATCCTCACCTTGTAACAGTCGGGAAAAAAAGAATTGTTCTAGGCATTAAAAGAATAAAATCATCCTATAATTTATTCCAGCAGGGAGAGTCCGAGTCAGCATTTGATCCCCATCACAGCAGCCCAGAACAGGGGGGCTGAGAAGGACTGAGCCCATCTCCCTTCCCTGTGAGGGGTTCTCAGCTCCCAAACCCAGCCATCCCTGCTCTGTCCTTGGAGGATGAGGACAGGGATGGGATGGCAAGTGGTGAAGCACGAGCTGGGCTCCATCCCTGCCCTGCTGCCACCCCACAGCACCTCCAGCACGTCCCAACCCACCAAGTGCCTCCCCAGATCCCACGGCTGAGCAGCACCAGGGATCAGGACCTGTTCTCTTCAGGTATTAATTTTCCTCTAATCATCTTCTGTCCTCAATAATTCCCAAGTGACAACCCCAGGGACTGCACTGACTCCCCAGGACACGCAGGGGCTGCCAGGTGCTGCTGGGTGTGGTGTAAAGCAGCTTTTCACACCTGGGCAATCAAATCACAGGATCACAGAATAAGCTGAGATGGATGGGACCCACAAGGATCATCGAGTCCAACTCCTGGCCCTGCACAGACACCCCAACAATCCCTCCATGGGAGCAGTGTCCAAATGCTCCTGGAGCTCTGGCAGCCTCGGGGCCGTGCCCATTCCCTGGGGAGCCTGGGCAGTGCCCAGCACCCTCTGGGGGAAGAACCTTTCCCTGCTCTCAGCCTGAGCCTGCCCTGACACAGCTCCAGCCGTTCCCTGGGTGCTGTCCCCACTCACAGAGAGCAGAGATCAGTGTCTGCCCCTCCTCTTCCCCTCACAAGGAAGTTGCCTCCTCTCTCAGCAGCACAGGAGGGTTTGGCTGGTATCTGCAGGAAGGGTGGACAATCCAGCATGAACACAAAGCAGGGGTCGACATCTCTGAGAGATCAAGGACACACACAACAAGTGTTCTGAAGAACCTCGTGCTCCTGTGCCACCTCACACCGAGGGGCATTTGCTGCTGCACTGCTTGTCTAAAGATTGGGTCAAGGAGATGAAAGCACAAGGCATCACACCTGATACCTGAAACTGCAGCCAGCTGGGAGTGTGAGCAGCCTGTGCACACAGAGCATCCCAGGGAGGGCTGCAAACAGCCCCCGAGCTGGGCACAACAGCTGCTCCAGCTCCAAACCCATTGGGATGGTGGATGGAGGCTCAGACCTGTACAAAGAGGAGAGTCTAACACAGAACAACCTCCCACGGAGGAGTGAGAGGGAAGCTCTCTGCACAGAATAACTGTTTGTGAGACTGGAAACAAGAGGGTAAAAGCAGAGATTTTATGGTGGACAAAGGTCCCCAAAGGGTTTACCCTGCTCTTCCCATCTGACCAGTCCCACAGAGCAGCAGATTCAGTAAAAGGAGACAGAAAAGCAGTTCATAAACTCCAAACCTCTGCAGGGACCTTCGGTTTTCCCACAGCAGCCTGCAGTCAATGATCTAGACAGTTTCCATGAAAATAAACTTTTAAATAAAGGATTTTTGGGAAAATGAGCCATTTTCTTGGAGTTAGCAATGAGCTTGACTATGTGTCTGTGCTTGTCCTGAAAACATGGTCACGTGTCAGCCCAAATTGTTGAATAACTCCAGACAAAAACGATGTGGGCAGCCTGGAATAGCACCCTGGGGACTGCAGTAGCACCAGCACATCACCAAGGCATTTGCTATCATTGAGAAGATAAGGAGCTTCTGTGCCTCTAAAGCCTTCCCTTGACACAGAAAGGAAGGGTTTTTCCCTGACAAGTATCCCTAGGAACAGAGGGGACTTGAGGCTTGGTTCCTATATCGGATTAACCCTATACTGCTGTCGCTGAAGCATTCTAAGCATGCCCAGAAAACTGCAGATGGCACTTCAGAACTGTACTTTTCTGCCATTCTGTAGAAAAAGAAGAGTTTTGGGGAACTGGAGTTGGCTGTGACACCACAGAATCACTTGGTCATGCTTTTCCAAAAGGTGTTTCCTGAGAGCAACGCTGACTTTTGCTCAACCATTAACTGCACCTCAGTGAGTTACTGAGTAGAGCCAAGAGCACTAAAGATTTACAGCAGGAGCACGTCAGGGCTGGCAAAGGAGACATTTCCTCCAGGATCACATCCCAGCTCCCAAGCCACAAGGCAAAACAAGAAAGTCTCCATTTACAAGGCAACCCACAGAGCCAGCTCTGTGTAATCAATATGCTGAAGCACATGGCAGATGGGAGCAATGCATGGAGATTCGAAATATTAAACTCCTTGTGCAAGACACGGGGAAGTTTCAAATTCCTGATGAGAGGTGACAGGGTAGGGACAGCCCCAGAGTGTGTGGGGCAGGTG
Organism: Pachycephala philippinensis; assembly: GCA_013397055.1. Lineage (NCBI taxonomy): Eukaryota > Metazoa > Chordata > Aves > Passeriformes > Pachycephala > Pachycephala philippinensis. The sequence goes on along the minus strand of VWZT01012866.1, from coordinate 107,836 downwards.
GCTTGGTTAACTCTTCCCTTCACTGTGCTGGACAAGGGGAGATTCCAGTGCCCACACAAGCACAGCTGGAGCCCCAGTGTGCCAGGGCACAGAGCAGCCATTCACCCAGGGAGTCCTTTATTCCTCCTCACATCTGCAGGCAGAGGAGCCAGAGCCTTCCACAGCTTAACAAGCAATTCAAAAATTATTTACTCGGCCCCTAAGAACTGGACAAATCTCCCTACTTGTACGAAACAAACCTCATCTGAATACACAAAGGGAGTAGGATAAATAAGGTACAATTAGTGTCAAGGCTTGGTGTCCTCATAAAAACCACACAGAGCTCTCCAAGAGCAGAGGATTTCACAGGCAGCTCTGAGCAGCCCATTTGTAGCTACAACGAGGTGCAGTGCTAGGAGCTGCCACCCACAAACATTTCTGTGCAACCCAGACTGCCCAGAGCAGCTCAAACAAATACCTGGGTTTGGTGCTGGAATGGGCCCCATGGAGCATCATTCCATGGGAAACAGAGAGAGGCTGGGAACAGAATTACTTCCCACCCTGTCAAGGAGCTCATTCCAGACTTCAGGACCAAAAGGCTCCAGTGATGTGAACAGGATCACCTTCACGACAGAGTTCATGTCTCTCTTGCCCTTTTTCTCTCTTTTAACATACAAACTTCCTCGATGAGAAGCAAGTGCAGCAGGTTCACCAGGAGCCTCAGGGATGTGCCCTCAGAGCTGCATTTTCACCAGCTGCAAGCAACACCATTTCCCTACGCACACAAGTGTTTTGTCTGAGATATTTCCTACATTCCTTGCCATGCCCAGAAAGCAGCAGCTCCATCCTGCCAAGTTCCCAAGATCATCCGAAGGGCACTTCTCGGAAAACATCAGCACCAAGTTCCTCCAAGCCCACATTTTCCCAGGATGTTTGTCTGTGTGATACAGACACTTCACGTGACTCTTCCTACACAGGCTGGCAAACAGGGACATCCTCCCAGCCCCACAGACTGCTGCAGTCACTGCAAGAGTCTGGGTTGTAAATAGGTTTTAAATTCAGGTTTCGCTTGGGAGGGGGGTGAGCACAACCCCTGAGGTGAAGGAGATGCTGCTGCAGCAGCTCTTACCCAGATTTCCTTTACTGCCACTGCACCCAAAAGTATTTTCATTTTCCCTACTGTTCCCCACACAGCACAGCACAGCAGGACTCCTGCCCCAGCCACCCCAGCGTCCTTCCTCTGCTCTTCTCAGAACACCATGACCACATACTGGAAAAACCAGAGCGGGAAGGAAAACCCAAACCCGAGACAAACTGAATCCTTGAGATGGAGGGAAATTATCAACCATCTCCAATCTGGTCCACAGATTAAGGAAACTGATTAGGAAAACGTTAACTGTAATCCTCGTGATTAGAGTTCAGAGCACAAAGTACTTCAAATCTCCTCTCGAGCTCTGGGGCAGGCTGAGCCCTGGGCACGTCCTAACCAGCTTCAAAGCCAGGCTCAGCTCTTATTTGCGTAAGAGTTTCTATTTTAGCCCTTCTGTCCCATTCCCTGCAGTGCTGACAGCAGCAGGCAGGACATGGGAGGAAGAAAACCAGGGGGGGAAGAGAACCAGGGGATTTTGGGACCAGCTCAGATCGTCACTGCAGCACGAGGAGAAGCATGGGAGCGGTGAGGTCATGGAGAGCCTCAGTCACAGAAAGTTTCCCACTACAGAGATGAGATAAATCTGCCTCATCTGCCCTGCCAGGGTTTCATACAACAAAGTCCCAGCACTTCAACGTGCTGGCAGGCAGTGGGGAAACAAAAACCACCTACTGCCCCACCGACAGCCTCGGGGGCAGCTTGTGAAGTGGTTTAAAAGCTGTAACTGCAGCAAATTCTGATTTCTAGTCTTCAGCCATCAACACCACAGAAATAAAAGAGTGGAATTAGCAAAGGGCAGGGAAATGGCCCTGTCTGGGTGAAAAGAGCCTGCTGCCATCTGACAGCTAATGGAGATCATCTCCTCAGGGGAGGGACCGCACTTCATCATCCAAGACACTTATTTCCTGAGCATGACTTATCACTGCTGACCTCACCTCCTAAAAATGCAATACATCCATGTCAGATACTGCCACGGCCCCTCCTTAAAGGTGGCAGATGAATCTGCCCCAGCAGAGCACAGCCAGAGACAGAAAATAGAACAGGAACATGCAGTCCTCTAAGAGCTAAAGAACACAAATCTCTGCCCTGACCCCTCCAAAACATAGAGATGACATAATCAAAGCAATTTTTGCAGAGAGATTTTTTTCTTCTACCACCAGATTAATTTCCTTGTGTTATGGTTAATTTACTTGTGTTATACATTGCAAAAGAAATACTTCAGGCAGCCACCAGTGTTTAGACTCCACACTGTGCAGACTTGCTCCAAACAGGTCTGGGCAACAGCTGGAAATGTTGATCCCTGCCAACATCCCAAGCCTACACCTGGTTCTCACAGGAGACCATCTCCAGCAGAACTGAACACATGGAAAACTACAGAGCAAGAAGTTCAGCAGGTTAGACCAACAAAGCTGCTGCCCATGATGAAAACTGAGGGGTATTGGGAATAATTTTTTTAAAAGACTTTTAAGTGGGAATTTGGAAGCCACATTCAGGCATTATGCAGCTCAAAAGATTAGGGGACAGACCATGCTAAAGTCCCTGTAAGCTGGAACTTTTTGAAGTTCAGCTGAACATCTCTGAAGACAATTTAGCTTTAGACTCCAACTGTTTGGATTCCAGCAGCCCTGTTCCTGTAATCCCTGCTCACACCGGGCTGTGACTCTCCTGCCAGCACATGGCAAACAGCCAGCTGTGACAAGCACAAAACATCAAACCCATCAACAGCCTGGTGTCTGTTGGCTCTCAGGTCCTGTTATTCACAGGGCTTTGGGTGGCCTGGCCAGAATTCACCTTCCCTGCAGGTGAAGGTACCATGAAGGAGGTACCAGCCCCTGGCGAGATCAAACACGCCGTGACTCGGGACGCACTGCAGGAGTGACACACTGAAGGAGCAGGGTCAGGGCACGTTCTGCACACACAGGCAGAGCCCAGCCTAAATGAGAGGAGAGCCTGAAGCCTAAAGCCAGCTCACGGGAAGCCTGGCTGGCTCTGCAGTGCTCCGTCCTTCCCCAGCTTTCACTCCAACCACATGTTCTGCAGAAACCCAGATTTCCATCTCACTGACAACTTTATTATACGTTATTCTGGCAGGTAACCAAACCACCACTGACTCTTGTCAGCTCAGCCCAGCAAGATTTTATCCTCTGAGATCCCAAAGATCCACATCCTGCAGCAAAGCCTTCCCTTCCTCCTGGCACTGCTATGGGGCTGAAATGCCTTTACTTCTCTGCAATAACAGAGTACAAAGCAGAGCCCTGAGCAGAGGTCACCAACAGTGTGCTGCATCCTCTGCCCCACTCCCAGTTTAGAATAAAGGTCAGTAGGTCTCCTTCCACCCCTGCACATGTATCCTGTGCTCTCTGAGAGCCCAGCAGCTCCTGGCACATCCCTCCAGAGCTGCAAACCCACTTCTCAAACTGAGTCCCACCCCCACTGCTTTGTCTGAACTGCTCTTGGAGAGGTCTCGAAACAGCCCCGGAGCAGAGGAACAGCCCTGAAGGGCACCTGAAGCCCTGCAGGAGCACAGGAGCTCCACTCCTCCAGCCCCCAGGGTGAGCAGGGCAGGGGCTCTGCAGACCCTGCTGTGTCCCGTCACACACAGCCCCAGGCTGACCTTCACAGCCCCTGTCCCACCGCAGCAGCTCCACAGGAGAGCTGGGAACAGATTCTTTATTTCCAACACATCATCTTCCTCTCCCTCACCGAGCTCCAGCTCCAACCCCCAAAGTAACAGCTGCTTCACATACTTGAAGTTCTGAAAGGAGCAATAAAACTGTTTATCCTGAAAGGCCTTGAACCATCAGCATCCCTCAGGCCACAGCAAAGTCACAAGTCCCACAGCTGCTGTCAGCAGCCAGGAGCAGGGGCTGGAGCTCCCTCTGTGCAGACCAGAGCAGTGCTGGAACCCACTCCCAGCCTGTCCCAGCCACCCTCCCACTCCAAAAAGCCACGGAGGATGTGGATTAGAGGATGTGAAACACATCAGCTCCATTTCGCTGGCATCTCTACCACAGTCAGGCAATCAGCAGCCAGACACAGGGATGGAAAAGGGAGGCTGCATTTCCATATTTGAAGAAAAACACCATTTGCATCTCAGAGAACAGGGGGCCCAGCTGGCAGGGCTGACACCCTCCTTCCTAATAAATTACTAACCCTGACTGCACAGGCACCCACTGATCCACAGCATTTCCAGACTGTGCTGACCTGCTTATCTCTCCCAGATTCCTGCTGGGCATCAGCAAACAGTTAAACTTTTCCAAGTCCTTGAAGTTTACTAAACACTACTTTCTTGAGTATAGAGCGTAATTAAAGGTCTTTGAAAAGCAAGGTTTGGATGGGAAGATGCTTAGCACAAGAAGGGCTTGTTCACCCCAAAAGACACAGGAAGCTGCTCACTAAAACAAGCTTCAGGTTTTGACACCCCAAAAGAGGAAGGGGACGGGTTTTAACAAACAACTGCAGCTCCCAGCTCACAGGAACAGTCTGTTTCTGCCCAATTCAGGCCAAAATCAAGTTTCTGAAAGCCCCGACACAGCTACAAAACAGAACTCTTGTTTTTGGCCGGTTGCCTTAGAGACACTGAGTGATCTCTTGGGAAGAAACCAAGGAATGCTCCTAATACGAGCTCCTTCCTTTTCAGGCATCAACACTCAGCCTTATTACCCAGAGTAAAAGCCACAAACATCCTCTGGGTCAAGAGTAAACAGAAATCTTTCCATTTGTCCACCATCAGCATCTTCTAGACCCTGGCTACAAAGTCAGACTCTGTGCTCTGAGCAGGAAGGGAACTGAAAGAAAAATGGGTGTTTCTCCCATGCCACATTTAATTTCACCCAGAAACTTGTCTTTACTACTTTCCTTCAGCTGGATCTTATTTTCCAAAGGGTCCCTGTTTGTTTCAGCTTCCTGAGTTCTGCAAATGTTAACAGGCAGTTTCTCATTTGCCTTTTAATATCTCTCCTCTCAGAAACCAAATGTTTACACAAGTTCTCACGTAGGACAACCCCACACACAGCTCTTAGGGAACAGCTGTGTGTGCACCTTGCAGTATTTAGCACCTCCTGTGCACAGCAGGGCAGTTAATGCTGTTAAGCTGATAAGAACAGGGGCAGAGAAGCTCCATGACCTGCCCAATGTCACACAAATCCACCACTGCCAGACAAAACTGTAGTTAACCAATATCATAAGATATTTTAGGCTGGGAAAGGTCCTCTGGAGGTCTCTAGCCCAAAACTCCTGCCTTAAGCAGGACTGAGCTGTCAGTTGCTCAAAGCTTTCCACGGGCACGTTTCAGGCAGCTCCAAGGCTGGACATGCCACAACTTCTCTGGGTTTGACAAACCAGAGAACAACTCAGTCACTGCACTGGACTTGTGCTCATCTCCCTCCCTCCTTCCTGTACTGTTAAGGACACCTTCCACTGTGCTCCATTTAATTGGTTTTACTTGAGGCTTTGTTCTTTGTGCCCCAACAGCATCCCCTGCTCAGAGAAATCAGCTCAGCTCCATCAGGAGCAGGGCCTACCCAAGTGTGACCATCCCAGAAGATTCCCCCTGTGTCCTCTGCTCCATCCTATGAGCAGCCACACCTGTAACATGCTGTATTAATACTTTCAGCATTTATACCACACACCTGATTTGGTGTAAATCCAATTAACACCCCAAACTGAAGCTGAACAGAGCCAAAACAGCTGCAATGAGTGCAAGCCAGCAGGTGTTTAGGCAGCAGAACAGTCCAGTCTGACCAAGCATTTCCTTCTAGGAGAACAAGGAAAAACTTCAGGAGCACTGAGCAAGAATCAAAACTTCTGCTCGAGGTGCTCGTGTTCCAGACCTGCTCCCTGCATTAGTCACCATCAAATTACCACAGACTGCGTGTGCTTAGGGAGGAATTTGACAGCGTTAAGCCAGGGAAACAACACTCCTCGCCTCCCTTCAAATGAGATGCACCCTGCTCAAAGGATTTCCTCAAATTATAATGCTCAGCGCCTCAGGCACCCGAGTGCATTCAGTCCCTCAGTTATGTGCTTGGATTTGGGTAACGGAAATGTCCAACAACAACTCCTACCATGGAAAAACATGTCACATCACAGCCCTAAAAGTCGGGATCTGTCACCTCAGTGTGCTGCTTTCAGAGCCCAACAACTCACGCCCACTCCTCTTATCACGTCCAGATGTATTTCACCAAGCCCTACAAAGATTAATTCTCAGTTTAGGACTCACAAGAATCTAGGCTACTCCCCAAGCAGTGACAAAATCTGGCATTCGCTCACTCCAAAGGTATTTGGAGCAATCAGCATCTCTTGGATCTTCAGAGCTGTAGCTGCACATCCAGAACGAGCAGGTGGTATAATCCTATCAGGGGGAGTTAAGTTCTTGCTGATCTCTTTCTGCCTAATCGAGACCTAATTCTTGAGCCTCTATCAATAGATCACTAATGCGGGGAAGACGCCAATGCCACGCTGCCCAAGTGACCACGGGCAGCTCAACACGCCCAACCCCTCAGACACAGCGAGCAGAGCAGGAGGGCAAGCCCACAGCTGTCCAAACCACACAGCTCCCCCTGATTTCCTAAATTCCTGAAATACTTTACTTTCCATTAACGTATCTCCAAGAGGGGATGGGGTGGGAGAGGCCCTGCAGTTATCACAGGGCATATCCCAACCTCAGCTGCTTTGTGGGACAGCACCAAGTGCCCCCTCCCTGAGGGCAAATTCTGTTTCAGACGCCAAGTCCCATCTCCCAGCTGCAGTCCTCAGGTTCCGTTTTAAGTTCCGGGAGTAAAAGCAAACAAGACACTGGGATTGCAAAGAGTTGCAAACTCTCCTAATACTGGATACCATGAGAAATACTAACCCCTGCCTCCTTCCTCCCCATTCTGAAACGTCCTTTGGATCAGTGTGGTGGAGTTCCGCTTTCCCTCTCCTGTTTTCCACCAGCCCCAAGGCTTCACTTCTGAGTCCCTTTTACCCCCTGCTTCAGCCAGCTCTGAGGGCAGCCTCTGGCTCCCACAAGAACCAAATGCACTGCCCATGTTCCCACCAGTGCCTCATGGAAAGCCAAACCCAAAGCAGCACGGGGCCTGGCAGCTGAGCACAGAGGTGCCCCGTTACCTTCTTGCGGCGCGAGCCCGTCTTGCTCATGCAGGACCTCTCCAGGGACAGGTACCCCCCGATCACTTCGATCTCGTTCACCGTGGGGTAGCGCTTTTTATGGGATACCCCCACTTGGGGCCCATCAGCGTTCTCCACGGCTTTGCCTCTTCCTTTGCTGTCCTCCTCCTCCTCCTCTTCCTCCCGCTGCGGCCTTCCGCTGGCATCGGCGAGAGCCTGCAGCCCCGGGGCCACGGGCTTCCTTTTGGGCACGACAGTGAAGGTGCTGCCTCCCCTCTGCTGGGGGGCAGAGTGTGGTCTGTAGAGGGGCACGGAGGAAAACTCCATCTCCAGGTCAGGGCCAGCTCCTCCGGGCTGATCCGCCAAGCTCCCCGTCCTCGCGGCCGGGCCGGCCCTGGGAGAAACCTCCCCGCCGTCCGGCTCCACAATGTCATCGATGTAAGTCACAGGTACCAGCGGATCCAGAGGCGCCGGTGGGGAAGTGATGGAAGTGATGGGCTCTTCCTGCTCCGGGGCGGAAGCCCTCGGGGGCTCCTTGGGTGCCTTCTCCTCCGAGGGCGCTGGCGCTGGCCCCGGCCTGGCAATCTGGGCCGGCGGCTGAGCCGGGCTGCCCTCCCGGCGGGGCACAAAGACGAAGGAATTGCGCGAATTCAGGCGCAGCTTGGCCAGAGCCTGTGCCTGCAGGTCGTGGGCTGGGATGGCCGCCAAGTCGGGCTTGGGGGCCGGGTGGATTTCGAAGGAGCCCCCAGCGCGGGGGGCTGAGGCGGAGAGCGGACGAGTGGCGCCGGTGGCACTGGGGGCCGGACTGGCACGGGGCAGGGGCGGCACGGCCACTTCGGCCTCCTCCGGCTTTGGCCTCCTGGCGTTGGCTCTGGCATGGGAAGGGCTGGTGGATGGCACTGGTGGCCCCTTGGGCGTTGCGGGGCGGCCGGCGGGCACAGCACCGGGCTCGGGGACGCGGATGCTGGGGATCTGCCCCCGCGGGGTGACCGTGAAGGAGTTGGAGCTGATCTTGTGGAGAAAGCAGTTGGCCTGAGGGGCCGCAGCCTTGGGGGCAGCCGGGACCGCCTGGGGGGCTGC
>VWZT01012866.1:47105-98128 GCA_013397055.1 Pachycephala philippinensis | reverse complement strand
CACACCGCCCTCCCCTCACACACAGGAGACCCCCGGCCCGGGACACGAGCCGTGGTGACCGGCACAGAATCCCAAAACACACACATTTGCCCATTCCCCCATCCCGGCCTGGTGTGCGTGGTGCCAGCCGAGGACAGGAGCGGAAAACGCCTTTCGGGGTCACCCCCCTGGGATCCCACCCGTGGTATCCTGGCCACAGTCGCAGGAGCAGCCCTGGCCGGCAGGGAACCAGCCCCGGCCTCTGGAGCAGTGTCTGTGCTACCCGCGCCGTCAGAGGAGTGTTTTAGGGAGAGCTCTGATGGACACAAGTGGAGCTTTCCATGGCACGTGGCAGCAGAGCGGGAGAATATTTTCCCCACTTTGCTCTTCGCTGCCCAGGGAGGGTGTGGAGTCTCGCTCTCTGGACACCCCCCAAACCCCCCCGGACGCGTTCGTGTGTCACCTGCTCCGGGTGACCCTGTCTTGGCAGGGGGCTGGACTGGATGATCTCCAGAGGGCCCTTCCAGCCCCAGCTATTCTGTGATTCAGTGATTCGGTGATTCATTGACAGCCACTTGTTGGACACAAAAGTGCCGCCGCGGCGTTATTTCCAGTCAGCGCCTGTTATCAGCCGCCCGCAGGTGCCTTTGGGAAGTGTGCGCAATCAGGAAACAGCCGCTCGGCAGCGCAGCGCTTCCCACACCTCCCAAATCCCCGCCTGGGAGACTCGGGGGACACGGCACGCCGTGACATAAAATAACCTTGGGGCAGGACTCGGGGCGGTGCCGCTGCCGGAGCCGCACCCGGCACGGGCGGCTGCGCCGAGCGCCGAAAGCACAGGTGTGTTTGCGGGAGCAGCTCCGTGTCCTGTTGATAACGCTCCTACCTTTGCACTCCCGAGCCACAACAGAGCGATTGCACCCTCTTCAAACGAGACCTGGAAATTATACTACTGGAAACAGCTTTTATTGCCGCAGCCGCCCGTGCCCAGCTGTGCTATGTGCCCCGCGGAACTGCGCTGCTGCGCTCCGGGGAGGAGGCAGCTCCTCGCCTTTCACCTTAAATAACTCCGGGGCGATGCGAGGTTCACACATGACCGGCCGTACCCCCTCAAGCACGGGTCCATCACGCACCATCCCCCTCCGGCCCTCGCCGGGCCACAGCGGGTGCCCGGGGTTGAGGATAAAGAGCGGGGCAAGCGGGTAGAGACATTTCCCCGCCTCTGGTGACTCATGGCTCAGGCACGTCCAGAGCCAACAATGTGCCTTTGTGCTCGGAGATCTCAATGGATTTCTCTTTCGTGGTCTTGTCTGGTTGGCTTTTGAGCCTGTGTAAAGCCCGTAAATCCTGAAATAATGAATCCCACACAGTTTTGCTGCACCTGGCGCAAAGAAAACGCCTCCCTTTGTGGGCATTGAACCTGACATCTGCTGGTTTCACTGCATGCCCGCCTGCCTTTAGAACAAAACGATAAATCCAGCCATTATTCATCCCCTCCCCTGCCAGTCAGGATTTGAGAGCCTTCTATCATTTCTGTCAACTGCTCCAATCCTCGGCTGAGTCAGTGCACCAGTGTCAAGGGCTGGGCAGCGAGACTTGGCCGGCGAGCAGCGCTCCGGAGTTAATCCCCTGCTCCGCTGTGTTTACACCCGCGGGGAACCCCGGGCGAGTGCCCGGCTGCTGCTGCTGCTAAGAGGCTCCCGGGAATCCCGCTCGTATTTTGGCACCAAAAAGGAATGCTCGGTTACAAAACGCAGGTGTGATGATGACAGGGGAGGCTGCGATGGCAAAGTGCCACCGCGGAGCACAGACAGAGCTGGGCACGGCTGATGTGGCTGCGGAGCTGCCAGGGGATGAGGCAGATAGAGCACTACAGAACCGGAGGTGGCACTGGTGGCTGGATCTGCTGGGACAGCCCCAAGCACAGCCAGGGGATGAGGGGACAGGGAGAGGGCAGGGCCCAGCAGGACTCTGTGGGATTTCCTTAAGCTCAGGTTGCCTGCACAGCTCCCAGTCCGGTTTGTGTCCATCACCCAGAGTGTGTAACAGAGCACGAAGGGAGAGGGAAGAAGCAATAGGGAAAATAATCCCTTGTAACTGGGCTTCTCCAGCAAATTTGACTTTGTACCCCATGGTGCTGATTTCAAACCAGGACACATGGAATGGTTCCAGGATAAAGGATCAAGAATAAAGGATCAAGAATAAAGACCATCTTTCTGGCCACCAAGCCCGCCAGGCACCAGTGGTGCCACAAGACTGTCCGGTGGGTGGCAAGGGATTAAAAGTGATTTCTGTCATCTCTCACACAGCTGAGGGGGATGTGGCACGTCCCTCCTCACTGTGGTGGTGGTGGCACGTGGAGAATGTCCCCAAATGGGGAGGGATGGAGAAATGGAGGCTGAGAGATCCCAGGGCTGGAGAAAAATGGCTCAAATGACAGAGCTGTCCAGCCTGTTTCTCTTTGTGCTGAGGGGCTGCAGTTACCACATTTATCAGAAGATGAACACGCAGGTGACTGTCAGCGCTGGAGATAAGGGGAAATTGCAGCTGGGAGTTCAAGCCAGGGCTGCTCCCTTCGGCAATTCAGTCAAACAGGCCCGTGGGAGAGAAAGTGCTTTATCAGAATTCATTCATTGCCTTCTGCCCTCCTGGGGCCGTGCTGTGTTCTGGAGCCAGTCTGTTTTCCCCAGGGGGTTTTATCAGGCCTTTAACCTCCCCTGGATTTCTCCAGCCCTCTGTTTCTGTGTCAGGGAGGATGCTCAGGGATTAGACTTCCTCCCAGGAAGAGGCACAATCCCTAAAGCACTGTCAAATCCCTTAGCACCCCATGCTCACTAAGCCGCAGATGCTGCTGGAACCTGAATCCCTCTGTGCTATCCCTGTCCTATCCCATGACTGGATTTGTGGCTCTCAGATGGTCCCTTGTTTAAATTATCAGGATTTTTTGCTTTCCTCCCCTTTTAGCTGCACGTGGGCCTCCTGGCCCTCAGCTCTGCCCCTGTGTGTTCAGCTGCTGCCATTCAGAGGTGCCCGGTGCCTGCAGGTCCCTCACCTGCACCACAGGTCCATCACACATCATTTCCCTCACACAGCATCTGCCAGCTGCCATTTCCTGGGTTTATAAATTCAGCCAGAGAACGACAACAAAAAAAAAACCAAGAAAAAACCTGCTTTCCCAGAAACGTCTCTTTTTATTAAATCACGTCTTTAGCCCTGGAAACGTTTGTGTACTCGAGGCCTGGTTATCCCACACAAAGCCCCAGAGAAACCCGAGGCAGCAGAGGTGGCAGAGGGCTCCTGAGCCAGGCAGGGTTGGCCCCACTCCTGGACAGCAGCAGCAGCCAGAAACCACAGCGAGAGTGCTGGGGTCACTGTAAGCTCCTCTTCGCTTTCCAAGGACCCAACCTGCTGCTCCAGGGCCCACCGAGACCTCTGAGATCACAGGCTTTGTTTGCAAAACTCTCCATTAACCTCAAGAGCATTTTGGCCCCAAACCAGCACGTCCCAGGCTGGGCTCTCTGACCCCAGGGCTCTCTAACCCCAGGGCTCTCGGACACTGTCAGCTCCCTCTGAACTCCACAGAGAGCAGAGGCAGGATCAGCAGAGTGGTTTATCTTCACAAGGTTTGTCAACGGATCAATTCCATAACATTGTTTCTTCTTCTCATTTGGGTGAAATAAACTTGCTCAGTCATCTCAGAGCTTAGGGGCATTACTGGACACAACCTCTCCTTCTCCACATTTACCAGACCCATTTTCACTGTTTCTTTTTCCACTTGCTACTCAGGCACCGAGTTTTCTTTTCAGAAAGCTGCTGATGCCCCCTCACTCTGCAGAAGCAAAGGGAGCTGGAAATGAAAACTGGTGCCTGAACTCCGAGGGGAAAAAGATCCCAGAAGGGCGCTGGCTCCCAGCCCTTGAGAGCTCAGGTTGTGTTGTTGCTTGGTATCACAGCTGAAGTCAGCCCGGTTCCAGGAATAGTGTTATTAAAGAACAACAGGAAATACAGAGCAGAAAAGCTGCAGCACGTTTGGGTACGGCTGCAGCCTGGTTCCCTGGGATGGGGAACACCAAACCTGCTCGGTTCCTTCAGCCACCCCCACCTGAACCCCAGCAAAGCCAGGTCTGAGCACAGGGGCACAGCAGGGAGCAGGATCCCCGCTCAGGGGCCTCACTTGGCTGTGTTTATGTGAGGCTTTTAGGGCATTTCAAAGCTAAGGGCAAAGATCCCTGTCCTTGAATTCCCAGCTCTGCACCAGCTCTGCCTTTATAGCACCTTGTAGGTGGGTCTGTGTTACTACAATGGAGATTAGCACTAAAAATACAAATTAAAAACCGATTATCTCATAACCCCCCACTTTTCACTTTCTGAATCCCCTCAATGTGCATCTGAGCTGGTCCTGAGCCAGAGACCAGGGGACGGTGGCAGTGACCAGTCCCTGGTTCAGTGACCAGCCCACAGCCCCTGCAGAGCTGCAGCTCTGAGAAACATTCCCCAGGTACAACCCAACACCTGCAGACCCTGGGAGGAGAGTGGGGAGCTGGGCAGGGGCTGTGGCTGTACAGAAGGGGAAAAGCACAGGAGGGGCCACCCTGGGACACGGGACCAGATAAGGAAGGGAGATTGGAATGCCCAAGGAACTGAGTAATTGTCCCCGTTCTCGGAATACAGGGCAACAACCTGTGTGGGGCTTATCTGTCCTTACCCATGTCACTTTTATGGATACTCTAAAAGCAATACAATACTGGGAAAAATTGTTAGGTTGCATTAGTTCTTTAATATTTACTAAACATTTATGGAAAGAAGCAATGTAATTTCTCTTCAGATGGATTCTTTACATTTAATGTCCACAATGTTTATTCCTTTGAGTCTTTACATTTCTCACACCGACTGGCAGTAAATTGGGCGGAAGTTTCTGAACCAAAGCTGCTGCTGGTTCCTGGTGCTCTCTGACAGCTCAGGCACTGCCCCACTCTCCAATAACTGTGCCGGTGACACAGCAGGATCACCTGGGAATAACAATGATCCCAATCAGGGTCGTGGCCATTAAACCACCCAGTTACTCCCAGAGAGGAGATGATTAACAGGCTGACTCCCAGTAACAGTTTCCAGTTGCCTTTGGCTTGTGTTTCCAGAATGAGAATTAAAAAACACTTCTATGGAAGATGCAGGAAGCCAGGAATACGCTGTGGTCAGTGGGACAAAATACAGGATCACAAACAAGTCTTTACAGATGACGTGGAAAATGATCTCACCACTCAATATCCCTTGGGAGGACACTGGGATCCTCGGGAAGGGCTGTCCCCAGCTCCAGGGACCGGCACAGCAAACCCAGAGCACAGAGCAGCTCAGCTTGACCTGAGCTGAGCTTTACCTGAGCCCACCTGGCAGCGGGGCCCAGGCCCCTGAGGAGGACACAGCCCAGCACATCCCCTGTGGAGGGTTCTGACAGCAGGTGCCACCTGGAAGGGCCCTGGAAGCATTTTCTCACTCATACAGTAATTAACATATCCTGGACTAAGACATTAATTTAATAATATCCAAGTGTGACTCAAACTGGCTTGTGTTAACACTCAGCCCAAGAGAGCAGAGCAAGCCTGTCATTCCACCTCCAGTGGGATTAAGGATGGGGCCGGGATTCAGGACACGCTCCCATTCCCAGATCCTGCCAGGCTGGCTGTTTCAACCCAGCATTTTCCATTCTTTCAGCCAACCCCAGCTGTGCTGCTGAGGCTGCTGCAGCCCTGCCAGCAGAGCCTGGGAACAGGAACTCCCAGGCACAGGTCAGCCAGGCAGCAGCAGCAGGAGCTGTTTGTGGGGTGGATCTGTGCCAGGATCCGGAGCAGAGACACCTCATCCCTGCCTCACACTGCCCTGCACACGGAGCATCCCCCCAGAGCTCAGCACAGAGCACACGGACACACCACTGGCAGCCCCAGGCCCCTGCTGAGCTCCAGACAGCAAGTCCAGGCTGAGGAATGAAGAAGAAATTCCTTCCCAGAGTTTCCTGCACAGACCTGAGCCCCCCCAGAGGTGGGATCAGGTGGGATCCCACAGCAGAGTCCTCACACGGGCAGGATGAGCTGGCTGGGTGCCTCTTGCAGTCAGAGGTTTTGCTGGAGCTACAAGGATTTTTCTGCTTTTGTTTTTTTAACACAGGAAGGGATTATCTGGGAATTCGTGTTTCCCACCCCAGGCCTGGAGGTCAGCTGCAAAGGGAAGCTGGTGGCTGCAGCATGAGCAGAGGTGCAAAAAGCTTTATCTGTTTCTACCTATTTCTATATCCCATGGGTAACCTGAACTTTCTTCTTTCCTTCCCAGCCAAACAAGAGGAAAAGAGAAAAGCCTCTCTGAAAACCCCTGTGCAGGACAAGTGCCACATCCACAGAGCCAGTGATCCCTCAGGCCTCTCCAGCTGAGTGACCATTCCCTGCAGGCACCAGAGAACATCCTCGGGGCACTCCCAGCAGTGAGCCAGGCTGGGGAGCAGGGCTGGGACAGCTGCTGCCCTTCCTGCCACCCTCCTCTCCTGGAGGTGACACTGCCAGCCCGGGCCATAACACATTTATCACGTTTAAGAGGTGTGATAACACATTTACCCAGGCAAGGGCTGGAGGTCACCTCCAACACCGCCTCAGCAAGGGCAGCACAAACCCCCGGCTGTGGCTGGCCTCCAATTCAGCCATCTGGGATTAATCTGCTTCTCTTCGAGTGAACCAGGTGTCCCCACTCTCCTGCCCCTGCTAAAGGCGATTCAGGGCTCACAAGAGCAGCAGCAGCAGTGCCCGGGTGGGACAGGGCAGTGGGGATGGAGCTGCTCACCCCTCACCCAGCCCAGTCACACGGGACTGCCGCCGGCACGGGAGAGAACTGGTTTCAGACACACCCCGAGAGCAGGGAGCTGAGAGCCGAAGGAGCAGGCAGGGGTGGAATGACAGAGTGTCCTCTGTGCCCAGCACCTGGGCAGGGCACTGCGGGGAGCCCCAGAACCTCCGGGGGGTGCTGCAGGGGCACGGGGAGCTGAGCCCTGGCATTCCCAGGAGATGCTGCAGGGGCACAGGGAGCTGAGCCCATGGATGCTGCCCTGGCATTCCCAGGAGATGCTGCAGGGGCACAGGGAGCTGAGCCCCTGGGTGCTGCCCTGGCATTCCCAGATGCTGCAGGGGCACAGGGAGCTGAGCCCCTGGGTGCTGCCCTGGCACTCCCAGGAGATGCTGCAGGGGCACAGGGGGTGAGGAACACACTGGGCCTCGGAGCTGTCCTGGCTGGGACCATGCCGGGCTCATCCTTTACAGCCTGATCCAACTGAGGAAGTTCCAGGCTCTATTTTTACCTCTAAAGCTTAAATAATTACAATTTTTATTTTCCTCTGCTGAGCCCTGCCTTTCCCAGCAGCCACCTGAAAAACTCCACCAGTGGAAAAGGGGAACGAAAGCGTTTGCCTCTGTCACCAGTGGTTAACTCCAAGGACTCTGCCACACACAGGACATCAAACATCACAACTCTATTCCAGTCCCAGCTCTGAGAGAATTCCATCTCTTTAGGCAAATGAATGCTACAAAGGAAAAAATATGTTCATGTCATAAACATCACAAGCTATGAGGAATATAGATCTTTGGAGGGAAATGCATTCAGCAGTTATCATTATCCCACAAACTGCACCAGGAGAACAGTCCACAGTGTCCATTCCAACACACACCTCCCCACAGGAATCACTGCACAAGCTACCTTCTACTTTGCACCCCAAGCACTACAAGTGGTCAGTGAGGATACACAATAGTTCTACAGAGAAATCACTCAAGTGGATACATAAACGGGCCCTTTGGGGGTTAAATAAGATTCTCAATAGTTCCACAATGCTACATTCATGCTACCAAGTTCACTGAATTGGGATTTGAGAAAGAGGAAGGAAGAACAGTTTGCCTGTCTCCAGTTAGGAGGTGAAAGGGTCAGAAAGGGAGAGAGTTTTGTGTCAGCATTTTAATCCTCCCACAACCATTTCCTTCTCCAGATAATGTGACTTTGTGCTTTCATTGCACCTCTGGCTCCCACCTCTCACCGCAGAGCTGGTGGGAGCTCCAATGTTAAATAGCAATTGGCATAAATTTGGGGTTCTTTTTTACTCTATCTGGCATTTTCTTCCAAAAGCTCCAGACTGGTGCCTGTTCTCCCCTTCACTGTAAGTCTGGCAAACCTGACTGAGTCCAGGGATGAGACGTGGCTACCAAAGCTCCCAGCCAGGGGGAGGCAACAGCCCACACCTATCTGTGTGGCCTTCAGTGACTTTAAACCATCTCTCTCCACCTATTCCTCTCCTTACTGTATGTACATTATTTCTTCAAAAGTTTTGCTATGAAACTGCTCTAAATGGAAAGGGTTCAGCAGTTCTAGCCAGGGGCCTGCTCCCCAAAATTACAACCACAGGTATGGCACAGGGGAAGGAGGACTCTACAGATCAGAACACCTAGTTCTCTTTGTAAGTAGTTAAAAGAAGATTTGTACATGTATTTTCCTTCACTTCACAATCAACAAATTTTAGATACCAGGGAATCAGGAAAATAAGGTAATCCTTCCCTGTTACTTCCTTTGCTTGTGAAAGAAATAACTTGTGTCACCTCCCAGAATTGCCAGTGACACAGACTCTAAGTACTATTTGTCCTCTGAAAGGACAGCAGAATGTGAAAAAAGCCCCATTCCCAAAACCGAAAAAGCACCCCCTTACCTAACTAAACAAAAAATAAATAGATTGCAAAAGGTACCATCAAATACCGAGTACAGACCTGGGCCCTGAGGCTGCTCTGACAGAGCTCGGGGTTTTCTCTGTCCTACACAGAAGGGGCTGAGCAGCTCAGACCAAGAAACAGGTCCTGTGCCAGGGACAGGGGTGGGTTCTGCACAAACAACTGGCAGCCAAGTGAACACAGGGAAGAGTCAAACTCATGCTCCAAGGGCCTGCTGTGTCCCTCCAGAAGCATTTCTGCCAAATGCTTCCCACACGGGAAGAGGGCTCCTCTCCCAACACACAGCAAAACGCTGGCATGAACAATTAATTACCATGGCTATTATTTTCTAATTAATTTTTATACCAAAGCGAGCCTGACCGAGGCTTCCCAGCCAGGTCCCGCATTTCTAACCTAAAGTATTTCAGCAAAACTAAAGTCCCATAGTTTTGCAAGCAGCAAAATAGAAAAGTAATGAAGTTGTGGCTAACTGGAGGAGAACTATACATTCGTGAGAGCAGGTACAGGTAGTGCAGCACAGCTACTCTGAAAGGAACGAACCAAACCGATGCAGCAGACATGCAGGGTCTGCTAACTTATGTCAAAACCATGTTTGCTGGTGATTAAATATGTCTACAGAAGATATATTACCATTCTGAATATATTTTCAAGCAGACCAAAAATACCTCATCTATTGGTTATGGTGTGTTATTTTTAACTAATTAAATATCGGGAGGGATTTTACCCCCTTCCCTCGCTATAAAAATTGCACTTATTTTCTATTAAACAAAACAAACAAACAAACAAAAGAAGATTTCAATTCTATATCCCAGTATATATTCACATGGAAACGGGATCATCTTGCTCTAAGCTGGCAGGAGTAGGTGTAGCAGTCCTTGCTCTCCAGGACTCCCAGCACAGAAGGTCCCACCAGGACAACCCCTGCTCCCTCTGTGCTCTGGTGATTTCTTCACTGTAGTGCACGGGTTAATTGGGTTGGTGTTTTTTTTTCGTAAGAAAACCTGAGCTTCAAAAGTCTTTAAAAGGACCTGGAATCAAATCTGGCCCATTCTGACCCAAAACAGCTCAGTTCTGCCAGGAACTCCATCCTGTCCTCGTTTCACACGGCTCCTCCTGAGGCCCCACGGCTCGGACTGAGGCCAGCGAGGTGTCACTGTCACCCCCTTCCCTCCAGTCTCTCTTGGCCCAGGAGACTTCCGAGGGCTCCTCCTTCCCTCCCTTTAGCACTGCTGCCTCCTGTAGGGCTGTGAAGGGCTCCCTGTGCCAATAAAAAAGTCTCTCTGCAATAAAGCATGACTTCTTGGACACTGGTGATGAGCTTCCTCTCGCAGAGTCTTCTCCAGCTCATAAAATGTCATCGTAATCCAATAGCTTGGAGTGCTGGCGGGTCTTCCAGAGGCGGTAAAGGCGGAAGTCAAAGTAAGTCTCAATCATTTGCTTACCTAGAAGGGAAAGGAGGCAGAGGGGTGACACCCTGCAGCACAGGGAGAGGGGACAGCACAGCAGCACAAACCCCCAGCCCAGCCGTGGGCAGGGCACAGGGACCCATCGTGGCACAAAGCTGACACCGGGCACGTGGAGGGGCCCGTGAGCACCAAACATCTTTTTAGATCTCCTCAACCATGAACAGCTCCCTGTAATCCCCTTGGCAGGGTTTGTCCCCGGGGGCAGGAACTGAGCACAAAGTCTGTCTCCAGACTTTGACCTCTGTACTCTGAGTGCTGAGGGGGGCTGGAGAGGATCAGCCACAGCCTGCGTGAGGCACGGGGACTTCAGAGGCTACCAACCAAGAGTTAGCTCCTTGTGAAGAAACACTAAAAATAATTAACACTGACAATTCAATTTAAAAAATACATATTTTTTTTAAATGAGCAGGCCATCTCTGTCCTGCTCCTGTCTGTGCCCCAGCAGTGAGCTCACAGGACACACCAGTGCCAGCTGTGCCCCTCTGACTGGAAGGGGTCTCACAGGCAGCCACAGAGTGAAGGCCAGGAAGTGCATTTGAAAACACAAGGGCAAACAACCCTGCACTCAGACAGGGCTCAAGGAGGGGATTTTCACTTGTGAGGCCTGATTAAGATTAGTTTTAGATGACTTTGCAAAGGATTACGAGGGTACACTCTTAGTGCGTGCCAGACTGATCAAGGGGATAAATTCAGACGTATTCTTCAGCCCAGCCTCCTGGAGGCTCAGCTGCTTAATGCCTGCACCCAGAACCCACTGCCTGGCCTGCTGAGCTGCCCACAAATTCCCACAAACCCAGAATTTCCTAGCAAGCTGCTCCTGGACACATCTGAGCACGTTTTCTGTGGGATCTGTGCAGGCCCTGTGTGCAGCTGAACTCATCATGCACAGAGAACTGCACAGCCTGGGCTAGAGGGAGGTGTCCCTGCCCATGGAGGGGCTGGAAGTGGGGGATCCTTAAGGTCCTTTCCAACCCAGACCAGTCTGTGACTCTGTGACTCTGTGAACTCTGTGATTCTGTGAACTCTGTGATTCTGTGAACTCTGCACAGCACCAACGTGCTCAACTCCTGCACATTCCTGAGGGTGAAGGGAGGTGAGAAAAACCCAGCAGTGCTGAGGCCAGTGCTGTGGGCAGCAGAGAAGTGCCCACAGCTGAATCCTGCATGGTTTTACCTGCCAAGGACTCCAGCAAAGGTAAAAGAACAAAGGCAAACTCAGAATCTGTCACTTGTGAAACTGCACTGAAACTGCTGACATTGACCAGAGAACAGGAAAAATCCTGTAGCTCCTTGAAATATCTGGAGATACAGGAAAAAAAAAAGGGAGAAGGGCCAGCAGACTGAGCTGTAGAATGGCTCTGATGGCCATATCCCAGTTGCTTGTTGACATAATTCACTTGGTGCCAGTGGTCTGAGCTCTGGAGAAGAGGCTCCAGCACAGCTGGCTACAGAAAAGGTTCTGCTCCAGGTGCATTTCCCCCACAGACTCCTCATGCCCCAATAATGATGGATTCTCCTATACTCAGCCTGAAAAGCTGCCTCCTTTGCCCTGCCAGGACCCTGGGAGAGGCCTCTGCAGCCTCAGGCACAACAAACAGGGCACTTGAAACGTGAACACATGCAAGGGGAAAACCAGGGGCAGCAGCTGAACCACACAAGGAGGTTACAAGCAAAACAAAGACCGTGGCAGGACTGAAGGGAGTCAAAACTGCTTTTTCAGGGAGATGCCCCCAAAGGAGACAGACTGGTGAGCAGGGTGTGTATCTTTGTACAGGAAATAAATTACCTTGAGCTGATAGTTCAAGTGGAGACTCAAAGGCAACCCTATAAGGATTCATTAAGTTTTTCAGATTCTGAAATAGCTGAAAGGAAAACAGATCAGAGTTACCAGCTGAAAACCATGATGATTCCTGAGCACCCAGAATGGCCCATCTTTGTTCAGGAAAACCTTCTACCCATGTCCTTTAAAACATCTATCTCACCAGTAAATATATAAATCAAGTTTGAACGACTCTTCTCCTCAAAGGTTTCAGTTATTTGTCCTGCCTGTCACTGATCCTTCCTCCCCTGCCCCCTGGGGAAGGCACAATCCAGAGGGTGGTTCTCCCACTCACAGCCCCTATGGGATAGCACATTCCCACCCAGCAGAAGAGGCAGGTTTAGAGCTCCCAGCGTGACTCTGGCCTCCCTGGGCCCAGCAGACATTCCAGGGGTAACCCACAAGCTCCTACCTTCTCCCCATTGGGGTTTCCAAGAACATAGCAGCCCATGATGTGGATGATATTTGGTTCAGGATTGACTTTACTCATCAGTCGGCTCAACCTCTTCCAGAAGCTGGAAAAAACAGAACACATCATTAAAAAAAAAATCTCTCTCTCCTTATAGGCACGATTAATGCCAAGGATGTGAGCACACACCACTCAGACAGGGCCCAAGGTTTGTAGCCTGGGCAGGAAACTGCTCAGGAAGAGCCACTGGATCTCAGACAAAGAAGAACAGAGGCAGAGCCAGGGCCTGAGGAGCAGCTCCAAGTCATGTGGTAGAGAAGGAGGAGAAGCCCATGGAGCCAAGGGAGCTCCAAGGTGAGGAGAGGGGAGCAAAGCCCCCCAGGAGTGCTTCTGGAGTGACAGTTCTACCAAGCATCCCCTCCAGCTTCCTCTCTCCCATCTCTACCAACAACTGCCCTTTCTGAGCACGAGGGTTATCTGTGCACTGGTTCATTTCCAGGGCATGAAATCAGCAGGGAACAGCTGGAGAATTGTTCTGAGTGAGACAGCACAGCCCAGGCAGCTCCACGGCAGCCCGTGCTTGGTGCTGCTCACAGTCACACCCACTCGATGTGTAGTGACTGTGAGCAGGCACTCGGTGCCTGAGGGATGTGAAACACGACCCCTGCCCGGGCAGAGGCTTGGAGCAGACTTTTGGGGGGCTGCAAAGCCCAGAAATTCCTCCACGGGGGTTCCAACCAGCTGCAGCCTCAGCTTTCCTCAGCACAGCCTCCCAGGGACACACAAGCTGCATGGAGATGTTCACTTCCAAGCTCCCAAACTTTCAGCTGTGTGTTCACAGCTTTCTGCAGATCCCTGATTTATCAGCTTGGGAGCAGCTATGCCTGGGATGTGCTCAGAATCGTGGATGTGCACACGTGCTGGAGAATTCCACAGCCAGTGTTTGTGCCAGAGCATGAGATTGCTGAGCAGATGTTGATTTTAATACTCAGTTCTCATGCCAACAGAAAGTTGTGTAGGAACAGGTTGGCGTACATCCTCTCCCCCACAGCCAGGCTCTGGTAGCCAAGCAAGCTTGAGCCAGCACAAGAGAGTAGGCAGCAAAACAGGCAAAGCTTTACTCTCTGCAAGGAGCAGCAGAATTGCTCAGCACTCCCAGCTGAAGGCTGGCATGTTAGTGAAAAGCCTCCTCAGTAACAGGCTGGACTTTGAGCAGGCTTTGCAGAGACAAATTCCATTTCCCCCTGGCCAGAGCCAGCTGTGGGGGAACACTCTGGATTTCTGCCACAGTCACCAGCTTAGCAATGGTGTCACAGCACCAGAGGCTCGAGGTGCATGTTTTGGTTTCTGGTCAGCAAAGCTTTTGTTAGTGAAAGAAATATCTTTTTTTTTCTCCTCTCTTGACAGTCTCTATCACAGAGACACTAAACAGATTGAAGTATAAAGCTCCTGGTGGCAGGGCTGCAGCACTCCAGGGACGAGCTCAGCTCTGTCACCTTTGCTGTCACGAGCTGTGAGCTGCTATTCAGTGCCTCCTCAGCTTCCTCATCCCCTGACCAAGCCACCCCAGCTCCCTTCACTCCTCCTGCTCCACCATGAGCTGCAAACACTGAGCAA
The DNA here is from genome assembly GCA_013397055.1 of Pachycephala philippinensis. Lineage (NCBI taxonomy): Eukaryota > Metazoa > Chordata > Aves > Passeriformes > Pachycephala > Pachycephala philippinensis. The sequence goes on along the minus strand of VWZT01012866.1, from coordinate 84,098 downwards.
ACCCAGCAGAAAAACGCCATGCAAGCCCAGAACACAACACAGGCACTCACAGGATCAGATCTTCCTCCTTCTCCACTTTGGCAAAAGTGGCCACTTTGTTCTTTAACAAGTACAAGTGCCCGGGGCCTCCCTGCAAGAGACAGACAGACAGATGGAAATCCCTGAGGGAACAAACCCTGGATGCGTTTCCTGTGCTGCCCAGCCATTCCCAGAGGTGCCACAAGGGAGCAGGGCAGCCCTGCACTGCGGGCAGGCTCAGGGAGCATCCACACACGGGCAGTGGGCTGGGGGCTGGACTCTCTGGTTTTTGCTGTTCTGTGCCCACATCACTCTAGAAAGGGCAAGATAATAGACAAAAAACGCCTCTGTGGGTGGCTGGAGAGTAATAGGGAAGAGAAGAAAGTCCCTGTCACTTGGGGATGCTGGGGTGGGCAGAGGAGGAGCTGAGCACAGCAGGAATACCCAGGCAAGGGCTGGCACTGCAGGGGAACTGGCCTGGGGCAGCAGGAGGCACAAACAGATTGACACAGCACCAGGAACACGAAAAGTCACAGTCCCCAGGTCAGTGTGCAGCAAAGCTGCTCCTCTGCAGCACTGGGCACGGGGAGGGAGTTCAGGCAGCTCACCTCCCTCACTTCCCATGGCACAGCTGTGGGGAAATCCACAGCTGACCACCACGGGGAACAGCAAACGTGGGGAGGGAATCTCCAGCAACCCCCAGATCCAGCAGGGCCTGGACTGTCCCAGCCACAGCTCCAGCCTGACTTTGTGCATCCTCAGGCCTCCAGCTCCCAGCTGAGCCATCTGCCAGGCTGGCCCACCACACACAGCACTGTCACACTGGAGCTGGATGGAAACCCCAGCTGTGACACTGCAAGTGCTTGGTCCTGGCTCTGGAATCCTTCCGAGGTCTGCGCTGATGCTGCTCTGCCTGGGGTCCCTTGAGAGAATCAGCCCAGCTCTCAACTTGGCCTCACTAAATCAGATTTGATTTCCTGCTGTCACAGCAACTCAAGTCTGTGCTGTGTCTGGGAAATGGGAAGTGAAAGCTGTGCCCTGGCAGTGACTTTAATGGAAGCTGACTTTGGACTATTGGTTCCTCTCTGTCATTTTCCCCACAGAAAAAGACAAATTTGTAACAAATCACCCAAGTGTTTAACAACTTTCATGTACCTGGCAAAATATCAGCATCTTCCAGATCTTGCAGCCTTTCCGATAAATGTTAAGTTTCTTCTCTATTTCCTCTGCAAAAAAAACCCCAAAACAAAACAAAACAAAATGTTGGAAAAGATGAACCACGGACAAAGTCCAAAAATAATCCTGTTTCTTTACACTAGTCCTGAGGGCAGGAAGCTGAGCTGGCAGGGGTGATCAGTACATGCCATGGATGCTGTGGGGAGCAGGAAATCCCAGTGTGTCTCAGGCCAGAGAAAGGCTGGAACAGCCCCAGACACTGCTCTGTAGTGACCACAGCTCTGGAGCAGCCCCAGCCCTCCTGGCCCCCCATCACTGCTCCCACTCCCCACCACAGGGACAATGAACAGGCACCTGCTGCCCCGTGCCTCAGTTTCCCTGCCACAAACCAGGAGTTTAGCAGAGAAAAGAGGCCACAGAAGTGAAGGTTCATTACAGCAGCACATCCAAGAGCAGCTGACTGACTGCCAGGGGTCACTGGGGTGACAAAAACACCTCTGTGAGTGGCAGCTGAGGCACGGGGCAGCTGAGTGACTGAAATACTGATGGAGCAGAAAATAGAAAAGGAGGAAACACTCACGTACCCAGGATGTCATCAAAGGTGGCGTGTTCATGGTCCTGGAAACCAAGACAGAAGACATATAAAAGTTCACTGTCACTCCACCAGCTCCCTAATATTCACACAATCCCATTCCCAGGATGCTCTAAGAGCACAATTACACCAACTGATGGCTGCAGGAACCCTCACCCTAAATCACACTTCAGCACAGAGGCTAAAGACTGAACAGTCCATGAAGATCAAAGGCTTGAAGCTGAAGCCTGCAGACCCACCCAAAGCACAGACTGTCCCTCAGATGCAGTCAGCATCAGCAATGCCTATTTCCCTCTGGCTTTAACCCTGTCCAAGCTGGCTGACAAACAGCTGCACTCCCAACACAGCTGCCTCTGCCACAGCGGGGTCATAGGAAAAGTGCACAACACTCCAAGGAAGAGATGCGGCAACCCCATCAGCACTGCTGCACACTGACACTGGCCTGCCTGGATTCTCAGTCCCACCTTCCCTTGCAAATTAAGTGATTAGGACTTAATTAATATGACATATTAATAATATGACTCCTCAGTGCTGTTTCAGACAGCTGCTCAGGCCAGACTCCCAGTGAAAAGCCACAGTTAAATTAGTGACTGACACTGCACGCAGGGCGATGGGGCTGGTGGCTCACGGCTGAGCTCCGAGCTCCTGCTTATCCCAAGGATGAGCATAAGGAGGAGCCCTAAGCCCGGCAATGCCTGCCCTGCCTCCCCTTGCTAATCCTCCCACGCAGCCTGGCTGGGGCTGCAGAGCCCAGAGTCCTCGTGTGCCATTTCCACCCCACCCCACTGTTCCACCTAGACCTGAGCCCCATAAAGCCATCTCAGACCCCAAAACTGGGTTCAACACACCCCCAGCCCCTTCCTGACAGTTTTTTCAAATCACATGAGTGTTTTGGAGTCACCCCAACAGGAACCAGGGAAATAAAATGTTTCTATCTGACTCTTGTTCTCAGGCACAGCAGAACTGATTTACTCACGTAGAGGATGGGGATGATGGAGGGGTCGTCCCTGCGGATAATTGTGGGGACATACTCTGCTTTGGGCACCTTGGAAGAAATGAGCTGCAAAGGGGGAAAAAAAGGTGCAAGAGCATGAGGAGAAGGCAGTAGAGTCTGGACAGAAGCATAAAACAGTGCCCTGCTCAGCTGTTCTCAGGTGTGACTCGAGGTAGCAGCTAACCCAGTCTATCCACAACCCAAGGGAAGGTGTTCCAGCCGAGAGCACCCCCAGGCCTGCAAAATACCCCTGAGTGTCACCATCTCCTTGACCCCCAACACAGGAGCCCACAGCTCTGCCCCCAGGCTGCACTGGGCCCAGAACAGTCTGGAAAGGGGAGACTGGGGTGCACAGAGCACGGAGCAGCTTGTGCCCCACCGTGGATGGCTGTATCCCAGTGAGGATCACTCCTGCACAGCCTCCTCCTGGCTGCAGGGAGTGCTCAGTGTCTGGTGGGACCTGCACAGGCTCCAGGCACAGCAGGCACAGGGCTGCAGGTGTCAGACAGTGCCTGACAGCTCTGCCTGCAGCCTCAGCTGGCTCCAGCAGCACCAGAGCCTGAACTCTGTTGCGATTCCAGGCCCCTCAGTTCCTGGCTGTGGCAGCAGAGCTGGCAGTGGTGCTCAGATCTCTATTTTCAGGGTTAACAAGCCTCAGGCTGACTTGATTCTGTGCTGGTGTCAGTCCTGCTCTGATCTGGACTACAGACCCCTCCTTCTAGTTTTGTTTCAACACATTATCCCCAGCAATAACAGATCTGGACCCATGCCATGTCTTGGTTCATCTCTGAGTGACCCTCACAGACACCTGAGCCTAGAGAACAGACTTCCCATGAAGATCCTGAGCTTAGCAGCACCGAAAGGACAGGCCGAGCCTGAGCTGGAAACTCACCATTATTTTTGGTGGAATAAAGTCTTCTCCGTCACATGCCATGGCTTCAAGTTCCTTTTCTGCTTCCCAGTTCAAGTCAAAGTCACCATCCAGAGTCCCGCAGGAATCCTGAAGGTCATGGCCTGCCAGAACACAGGGGGCATTACAAGGGCAGAAAAGCCTTCCCCACTCCATCCTGCCTTGGCAGCTTCCTCACAAGAGATGCCACGAGACTCGTGCCCTCTCGTCACCCACAGAGTGACAGACACCACTTTGGGGCTGGTGTCTTCAAACAGACAAACACGGGACAAATGGAGAGTGCACAGAGAGCTCACACGGCGTGTCACAGAACTTCATCACTCTCGCAGTCACCAAGCTTGGTTCTCAAATGCTAGGTCACAACAGTCACCTCGTCACTCCAGAAATGGGGGAGGAGACAGAACGCAGACAGACTCTCTACACTTCAGCACTGCCAGGCTGATAAGCAAAAGTCCAAAGACTTCAAAGCTGGTCTCCTTGTAGTAATTACTGCTCTGACTACATCTTTTGAGGGATTACAAAGAAAATCTGCCTTGTTGGTCAGACTGATCCTGGCAGAGAAGTCTTAGAGCGTGCGTGAGGACAGCTGCAACAAACACAGTCATATTGCAACAGTAGACTCCGACTTGCTCTCCAAATTGACCTTACCTGTTGGCCTTCAACGCCTCCTGGGGAAAAAAACATCTGGAAGGAATATAATTGACCATTAAAGGTTAAAAATAGAGATGGTTGCTGGACTGAGGAAAGAGAACCGAGGTGCCACTGTTTGTGCCTTTGGGGACGTCCGAGTGTCGCTGGGCAGTGCCTGGAGCCTGTCTGAACCACGGCTTTTCCATGGCTTTTCCATCCGCCTCCGGGCAGCTGAGGGAGCAGGGAGCAGTCAGACTGCCAGACAACAGGGTCACGTTTTGAACCTGGCCTTTCACACACCTCCCCCTGCACCCTGGGTCTTCTACAGCTAGCAGGGTCAGATCTCGTGCTTACCTGGTAGATCAGGTCATTGCATTAGTGAGATTCACTTCAACATGGGCAAACTCATATCCACCAAGCTCCTGCCTACAAGCTTGCAATAAAATCTGTGTAAAACAGCCATTCCCTTTATAAGAATACAGTGGGAAGATGCTGGCATTCCTTCCTGTAAATGAACACAACAGCATCTCAGTCCCCTCAAGCAGAACATGGCAGCGTTACTGGGGATTCCCAGAGGGATTCCTGGCAGCCCAAATGAAGATCAGATTGCCCCAAGCTATCACCTGTGCAGGAAATCAAAGCTCCATCTCAAAAGCTGTGTTCTTGAGCTATTCCAGGCTAGGAAGAGCTCAGAAGGGGCTCCTGCATGGGAAGCCACGTTAGCCCCGCTACAGTGAAGGTAGCCTTGGACTAGTGAGCTTCCAGAGAGGTTGTTTTGGTGCCAAGAGGACAAGGGATGATGGGAACAGAGGGCTGTAAGAGAGCTGTACCACTGGGTACCCTTTGGCAAAATAACCTGAGGCTGGATGAGTTGTGCTCTACAAATAAATACAGGTACACACAGATGAACAGGTACATACACCTGGAGCGTTACCTGCTCCGATCTCAGGAAACTAAAAAAGGATCACAGACAGGACAGAAGGGCACAGAGGAGTTACTCCAGTGGGACTCCAGTCAACAGCTGCTGGAGGGTTTGCCCACAGGAGGAAGCTCAAAGGACTCAGAACTCACTTTCTCGAGAGTCATGGAAGGAATCAGCTTTGATGGGAGTCGGGTCACTCCAGGACCTGCTGAAGCTCCTCTCACGCCGTTCGGCAAATGCTAAAGGATAAAACCAGAGCACGACATTAACAGATCCCAAAGCACCTCTGCTGCTGCCAGCAAACAAATCATCCAGCAGATTGTCACCAAAGCCACACATCACAGACTCCCCTGGGCTGTTCCTTCCACTTGCCAAACGTGAGTCCTTTCCACACCGCAGAGACAAAGTGCCCATGGTGCACAGGATGGGACATGAACACAGAAAAAGGACAACACTTGATGGTCTCTCCTTAAATGCACACAGCTCAAACCTCAGTTTAACCAAGGCCATTCCAGTGTCCCAGTGTAAGTGCTCGGACTGCAAGGCCTCACAGAAACATTCACTGCACAGCTAAAGACACCTGCATGGCCAGAAGAAGGCTGCAGCTCTCCAGTCAGTTCTCCCTTCATGTTCCACATCCCAGTCGGAGTTGAGCCAAACAGCAGGGAGGGGATGTCTCTGGAAAGCTCATGCTTTCTACATTTTGTTGCAAAAGAGGAAATCCTTCAGCCTTTGCTCTCCTGCACTCCTGTGAGCACTACTCATGGCTTTTTTTTCCCTCCCAAGGAGTGTTGTGTTGTTCACACCGGCATTTCCCAAGCACAATCCAGGGAGCTTGGCTCAGAGGCTGCACCGCAGGCAAATTCCTGGGAACTGGCAACCACCACGTCTGACTTGGCAAGCCCATGTGAGAGCCATTATGCCGGGATTAACAGCCACTTATGGGCACTAATACCTATTTCTGGTGGCAGACAGAGTCTGCAGCAGGGAATTGAGTAGCAGCAGCACAGGAATTCACTGCGGATCAGCATCACAAGAGCAGCCTGTCCCCTGCTGAAGCGTGTCCAGGGTGGGTGTCTGGGGAGACAAACCACGTCTTCCGCTCTTCAGGTGATCTCCATCCTTGGCTTTCAGTTAAACCCAGGCATTTTGCTACTGTGCACAGGACGAAAGCTTTGAAAACATGACCCAAGAGTTCCTGAGGCAGAGACACGCCTGAGCTTCCCAGAGGTGAGCCCTGTCCACGTCAGGCAGTGCTAATTCAGATGCTAGTGAAGACTCAGGAAAGGGCAAAGCTCTTTGCTGATCACTTCCCACAGCATATGAGAAAGGAAAGAATGCAAATTGAACTCAGCAGTGCTTTGCTGTGGGCACTCTGTGGATGATGCCTGGCCAGGGGGTGGGAAGAGCAAGCTGTTTTCTCTTCTGGAGCAATCCTCAGCTCTCAGGAGCAGGTTACACCACTTTCATAGCACTAAGAGAGTTGCCCAGCCAAGTTATGGAGGATTGTTGCCTTCCCCAGGGACAGGGAACTGCCATTCCACAGGCCTAAGAGGTGATTTCTTCCCCAGTGAGGCATAACGCTCCCTGATTTCCCCATTGCTCCAATCTCTTCCCTGATTTCCCCATTGCTCCAATCTCTTCCCTGATCCTCTTCTTTCTTCCTTCCACCATCCTCTCAGTTCCCACCAGGCAACTTTCCCCCAGGTCCTGCTGTGGAGATGGCAGTGGGCCAGGGGAGGAGGGGACAGCCAGCAGTCCGTGTGGCACATGGAGCCACAGCTGGTCACAGCTGCACAGAGAGGCCAGGCAGCTCTGCTGGACCCCAGCTCGGGCTCTCCTCACTGGCCTCCACACCAATGACCACCAAAACCCACATATGGGACAAGGAGCTGTGCTGTTCCTTCTCCTCACTGGCCTCCACACCAGTGACCACCAAAACCCACACAGGGGACAAGGAGCTGTGCTGTTCCTTCCGTGCCTTGCACCAGAGATGTCCCACAGCCGTGGCAGAGGGTCCTCGGGAACAGCCTCCAGGCTGCTGCAGGGATCCACGAGTCCTGGACACTTGCAGCCAGCTGGCCTTCTTGTTTGTAGGGTAAAATGGCACCAGAAGGTCAAATCCTCTCTCCAGCCCAAAGCCAGGTCCTCTCAACCCCCATCTGCTTGTGACAGAATTCCCACAAAGCCCAGCTCCTCACAGCCACACCTCCAGGTGCTCACTTACTTTGTGCTTTAACCCTTCGGCTCCCCACCATGCGGAGGTGCTTCCGAAAATTCCTGCAAGAAAGGCCAAACACAACCTTTGAGAGAGGTGACACGAAGCAACACCTGGGCCCAGCAGGACTGTGACAACAGGGAGGAAGAAAATAAAATGGGGATGGATGTTGTGTTTCCCTCTGGGCATCCCAAAGCTGGAGACCAGGCCCCCAAGCTGCAGTGATTCAGGGATGGTGATGTTTGTTGAGTGGGGCTGTTCTGAGCTGCCTGGGCTGGTGGTACAGGGCAAGGGGGGTCCCTCAGGGCAGCTCAGAACAGCTGCTTCCCCTTTTCTGTGGTTAAGGTTTCCCTGTGCTGTATTTGCTGAGGACACTCACTGCCCATGCTGGCAGTGTTCCCTCTTCTCAGTAACTGCTCCCCTCTCTCCAGCAGGAACGTGGGGTGCCCAGGCTCTGCACACACCATGCTCAGGGCTGTGCTCATTCCCAAACACAGCAGCTCCTAAACCCCCTCCTGTGCAGCCCGTGCTGCTCTCCAGGCAGAGCTGGGGGAGACCAAAGCAGGTTCTCCCTTCTTGCACAGCAGAGTCCAGTGATGCTGCCTGTCCCCACGGGCCTGCTCTCCCTGTGTCCAGGTCCAGGCAGGTCCAGAGGGGCTGCACAGCTCCACGGGAAAGCCCTGGGGAGCAGCTACACCCCAGAGTCAGGTCTGTGTAAAACAATAGCCTGGCCACTGCTGAGAGGCCATAGCAAAGGGACTCTTTGTCCAGCCTCTCCGAGTGCAAGGGACCAGTTTCTTTTAGTTTCTCATCACTCACTAGGCAGGAACAGGACAGGAACAAACAGGACAGCAGAAGAGACAGGTAGAAGCAGCAGCAAGAGAAGTGTCACCTCTCCACAAACCCTATTTAGTGACTGTGGCTTCAGCCCACAGTGCAGCCCCAGGATGACAGAGAGCCCAAGCACTGGGCACCCTGCGTGGAGTAGAGGAGCTTTCCTGGGTTCCTTGTGCCCCCCAACACACAGGGCAAACACCAGGCAACAGAGACCATGGCTGGTGAAAAGGTAAGTCACAGGCTGTCTGGCTCACACACAGGTTAGTGGGATGAGTAAAGACATGGTACAACCATGCAGATGGCTTTAGCAAACTGATTGGACCAGGAGACACTTCCAGCACTGACATGAGGTTGTTCAGAGAAACTCGGATACATCTGCTCCTGCCCAGGAGATCCACACAAACACAGTCCTCACAGGACCCACATCCCCTCCTGCACCTCCTCACTTTGGCCTGGGATCCCTTGTTGTCATCAGGCTCCAAATTCAGCAAGAAGGAAAACCAGCAGCTGGGAGCAGCATCATTCCGTGCCAAATTTCCATCTGCGCTCGGGCTATTAATGTTTCCCAAAGATTTATTTTATCTCTGCTTGGGCACATGAAGATTCACTGCTGTGGATCACACAAGTGCCCCTTCAGATACATCACTGGCCTGGCTCTCTGTACAAACCAGCACTGACAACTGGGTCTGTCTTACAGTGCATTAGATTAAAATCCAAATAAATACATATTTTAAGGGAAAGAGGGCGGTTCTTTACACAAAAAGGTCTTAGACATAAGTTATATGGAAATCTTTATGGTCTGTTGTGAGCCTGAGATTGTACCAGACACTGAGAACCAATGGCAATTGCCAAGGCCACTGTCACATCCTCTGGACTTTTGGCATTTTGGAGTAAAATCCACTTTTCTGTTAAATGCTCAGCTGTCCTCTCCACAGAGGAGTTTCTTCAGACCCTGGGGGCAGAGAGGTAAAGTAGCCTTTGCCATGGAAAAAGGTTGCTCCCAGCTGCCTGGACAGCTTGGGCTCTCCCAGGAGAGACCTAAATACCGTCTCCTAAACTCTGCTGAGAGCAGCTCCAAGAAGAATCCAGCTGCTCAAGGTTAACCACTGCACTAAATACTCAGAGAATGGGACAAAGGCCTTCTGCTCCATCTCTTTTCTTCTAGAAAAAACAGCACTTTGGAAAGGAGCTGCAAGTCTGGGACTCTGCCTCTTAATGTGGGCATGCTGTGAACATCTAGATCCTTCTGAGGGCTTCTTGCAGCTGCCTCAGGCTCCTCTGTACCTGCACATCAGCGTGACAGGGCTGGCCCTGGGGATGCTGCAACCAGCCCTGTGAGCAGTGGGGCTCCCCAAACCTGCCCAGCCTTCCTGCTTGGTTCCTGCAACTGCACCCAGGAACCCTGTGGCATTTGATCCCTTGCAAGATCCCTTCACCCATCACCACACAACCAGAATCCCTCAAGTTTCAGCCATGAAATCTCCTTATCCCTTTTCTGAATAGCTCTCCTCCATGGTCTGCATGACCCCATGGCACCTCCAGGGTATCCATCCCAGGTATCCATCCCAGATATCCCTGCAGGGTATCCATCCCAGCCAGAGGGGCTCCAGGACCCTGCAGTCCCACTCCACACCCTGCAGCTCTGCCCGCAGTGGGTCACCACACTCTGCCCAAAAGTCTTTTCACTACCCAAACTCCTGGCAGCACCTCCCACATTCCCCTCCCTGGCTGCTCCTCCACTGGGCAGAGCTCTGGGCATCCCTCAGTCCGTGGGCAGCATCCCTGTGGCCACACCACTCAGTCCAGCCTCCCTGGACAGCAGCACTCAGCACTGAAGGGGCTGTGGGAGAACAACTGAACCCTGAAACACCCACAGAGGGCTGCACAACAAACACCCAAAGGCACAGCAGGTTCTCCTCACTCCCTGGAGGAGGGAGATGAGCTCTGCCAGCAATCCCTGCAGCCAGAACCCCAGCACTGTCCTCTCTGGGACACAGACACACACAGGGCAGCCCTGCCAAGGGCCCCACCAAGGTACACAACTGCTCCTGCACTCACAGCCTGCACGAACAACCCATTTTCTAACCAAGATTCGCCTCTGCCCAACAAATTCTGAGAAATCTCTCTTTTTAAAGATACACTGTCTATTTGTTTAGAGTGTCTTTAGTTTGGATTTTTATTTCTCTTTGTTATTGATGAAAAAAAACTCACCACCCTGAAGTTGCTAAAAAAGAATACTGCCTGGCAATTTCTCAGTTAAGAAAACCTGATGTTTTTCTCCCACTTGGTTTTGAACAGTGCTGAAGTGATCACGGCAGTTTTTAACCAATGACACAGATGCTGTGTTATCCTTTTTAGCAGGCTGCCACGAGCCTTGGCACATTTCAAAAACCAAACCAGTTCTGATTCCTACTGTAAGTGATGTGCCACAGGAAGCCTGCAGAAGGAAACCAGGTCCTTCTGTAACACCTGGACAAGGAATCAGTCCCCATCCACTTTTATTTCCCTTCTATTATTGAAAAAAAAAAGATTTAAAAATAGACTTCTGGTCAGTAGAGATGTCAGTTTTGCCTAGGTCTCAGATTATTGAGGTGCATTTGTAGATGCAGCAACAGCACATACAAGCATTCATCTAACCTCAAACAAATTCCTGCCTGTGGCAGGGGAGTTGGAACTAGATCATATTTTATGTTTCTTCCAACCCAAGGCATTCTGTGATGATACGAAATTCCAAGTTGGAACGGGGAAATTGCGTCTTCAATTTTTAAAGTATGTATTTTCCTGCCTGAGACACGAAGGTTATATTTTATATCTGTGTGTATTATATCCGGAAGGTTAAAAGCAACTTGACAGTGTTCTTTAAGAAGATGGAGATCAGCTATCCTGAGCATCAGTCACCTGCACAGCTCCAGCAGAGCCACTGCCAGTGTCCCCAGGACAGCACAGAGACAGGGACAGGCACGGGCAACGCCACCAGGGTTCAGACCTGACCCCATGCAACAGCAGGCACAGCTACGGGAGGGAAGGGCCCTACCTCTGGATAAGAGCTGCAGAATCATTCTCTCGTTTCCGTCTCTTCCTCTCTGCGTAGCCCCTGAACGCCCTGGGAAACCATTTCAAGCCATTAACCAAGTCCACAGCTTGGGAGTGGAGAGGACACGGGACACACAGAGGGGAGCTCTCAACAAGGGGTTGTGGTGCCCAGGGGTCAGGCAGCACTGTGTGAGGGTCAGGGCAGGGCAGGGCACTCAAACCACAGCTCCTCACTGCCTAGGGCTGCTCCTCAAACATCAGAACACGGCCCAAAGGAGCAGCCAGCATCCCTGCTCTGGAGAATGGACCTGGGAGCTGCAGGCACAGCCCCTCTGCACACCAGGATCGAGAGGGACAAAGTGTGCCAGCCCTCGGAGGATGAGGATGGTTTGGTGGGATCCATGTAGGCCTTCCAGGTGTAGCCACCTAACCTCCTGCCAGCTGACAGACAGCCCCAGCACAGGGAAAGCACGAGTGAATATGATGGACAGGAGAGGAGAGTTTATCCAGGACACCAACAGACAAGGAAATAATAAAAAAAAATAAGATTATACTTACGAGATGCTAGAGATTCCAGGAGACGCAGGGAAAAAGAAAGAGAAGAGGAATTCATTAGTGCTCAGCCCCAGCCAGCGTTCTGAGGGAATTCTCACTCCAGAAGGAATATTTCTTGTGAGGTGGAAGGAAATTGCTTTTTAAATTAAACATTTCTCAGTGGTGAGACTCCTCCTTGACTGAGCTCAATCCTCCCTGGGGCAGGGCTGACACGTGGCTTGGATGCAAACTGAGCTCCACCAGACCCAGAGGATGTGCAGATGTACCAGGGCTGAGTGTGGCCTGCCAGGCTGCACCACCCCGAGCTCCTGGAGCAGGGAGAGCTGCTCCCACCACGACAAACACTGCTGAAGCTGGCTCATGCTGCCTGCTCCATGAAGGGAGAGAGCACAGCAGGATGAAAAACACTGCAGCAGAGGCCAGGGCACATGGGGAGCCACCCCAGCACCTTGGGGAGGTGCCCTGAACTTCTTGAGGTGTTTCTGTGTCACTTCTAGAGGTAGCACAGAAGCCCCAGAAATGTTAACCAAGGAGCCACATCAGCCCAGGGAGTTGTGCTCCTCAAGGGTTCCCTCAGGGCACCATTCCCCAAACCAACCCCACGTTGGCCTTCAAGCCCTGTAAGCCCAGCCATGGGCCACCATCCTGCCACAAATCTGCCCAGAAAATAGGAATTCAGACAGCAAAGGCTGTGTCCAAATGTGTTGATTTTGCACATGGTTTGTGGGTCAGCTCAGAACTGTGAAATACCATTGACTGTTATCAGCCAGTATTTTTAAAATGTTTTTTTTACAGGGGATGCAGCTACCCCACTCCTCAACTCCAGATTCAGCCCTCCCTGCATCAATCATTCCAGGTCTGATCCAGTCTGAGTTATCCCAAAAGAAATAATCAGCCTCTTTTCAGGGTTTGGGCAGGGAAAAGCGCAAGGGAAAGAAGAAATGTCAGAGAAGCAAGAGTACAAAAAGGACACCAGATTAGACAAGAAGAAAACAGAGAGAGCCAGAGATATGTTTCTGTCCCAGACATTGGGAAGACATTGGAAGAAGCACACAGGAAAAAGGTGACAGGGCTGGAGAAGGGCCTTGGAAAGCAGAGCAGTGTCTCACTGCTTTTTTCTCGTTTTCCTCACTGCTTGCCTTAGTTTTCCAGTCAAGTAGGAAATACTTGAAACCAGGAAGGCAAACCAGGTACAGCCTGGAGATGAGGCTTCCCTTACTCTCTTCAGCCCTTTGAGAGCTGCCTCCTCCCAAAACACAGCACCCAGGAACCCACATGGAGTGTGGAGGGAAAGGCTCCTCCTAACTCACATCCCTCCATACTTTGCAGGGATTTTACTGACACTTCTTCACACGTGCAGAGCTGCAGGGCTACACCTCATCCCAGAGGAAGGCACCTCTCTGGAGTGAGGGATGCAGGGCAAGCCTGGAATAACCTTCCCTTGGGAAGTGGGTGCAGCAGAAGCAGCTGGTGGAGGGTCTCACTGGTGACCTCACAGGACCCTCGTTCTGCAGAGTCACAGACAAAACCAGGGAAGCAGAGAAGAGCTGGGCAGCCCAAGCAGTTAAAGAAGGTAAAACCAAACACATGAGAGCAGTAGGAAAGAACCAATAAGTGGGAAAGAAAATTAACAAGAGACAAGTTTCTCTTTTTCTCTCTCATCCCTGAACAGTGATGCCAACACACAACTCCTGCTCCAGGCTCTGAGCTTTGAGCAAGGCACAGGCTCTGAGACACAGAAGAAAAGCCACAGCAGTGGTTTCACTTACGCTTGCATAGTTGTAGTAGCAGTGTGAAAACTGAAGAGGTTCTCTTTTGGGAACCAGGTTCTGATGGGGACATCATCTGCAAGAGAGAGAGAGCAGAGCCTGAGCACCCAGCAGGCACAGACATCCCTCAGACAGCCACATCTCCTTCCCCAGCTCTTTCTCTCAGGACTTTCCTTCAGCATCTGCTCTGACTGGAATTCAGGAGTCTCATCCTCCTCATATAAATGCACACTGCCACCAAGTGTTCTGTAAATTCCTGCTAAGCCTGTCTATCAGGCTGCTAAGTGAAGAATAAAAGCTCTATCTTAAGCATGGAAGATTAGAATAATCCAGGAATTACAGAAGTGACATTTGAACTAGGAAAAAAAAAAAGGGGGGGGGGAAAGAAACATTTTTCATTAAGAGCATTTTCCAGCCTTTGTCTTTTCCTTCATACCATTATTTTGAAATGTCCCATTCCTCCAGTTCTTTCTGATACAGCCCAGTAGAAGATGAAAAGCATTTATCTTCCACTCAGAACAGTAAACCTGAAATACCCTCTCTTTTTCTGCCATGGAAGTTTCAATAAACCCCTCACACCTGTTCCTGGTGACTTGGCCTTCAGGAGTTCCTCTGGTTTGGAAGTCAAAGCACCCATCAGCTCCAACAACCTGCAGGTGACTGAGCTGATTTAGTCACCTCTGTTTGTGAACTGCCCTGCCCAACCAGTTGTGGATCTTTTCCTAACTCCAGGGCATTAGGACATCACATCATCTTCATGGAACAACCTCTAAGGCAAAAAGCAAAATAAGTCACCAGTTACGTGTGTGGTGACCAGGAGGAGGAACCTGCCCAAGCTGAGGCTGGAGTCAGGCAGGCAGGGAATCAGAGGGGTCTTGAAATCCACTGGCACAGCACTTCTGAGATCTCAGGGGACTGGATTCCTGGGGTTTGGGGCTGATTTTTCATTTTGCTTCACACCCAGTTTGTGGCTCCCTTGCCTAATGCCTTGCCCCATGTTGCTGATTGTGTCTTGCTTCAGTTATTCAAGTCTTCAGCTCTGATAATATTTAATATTCTGGTATTGTCAGGGTATTTTTTAATTCACTTTTGTTGGCCCAAGCCCAGTCAAACTCCACGTGCCCATTGCAGGCATAATTACTACAGACCAGCTATCTTACCAAATGTTTTGTACAGATCATCATATCCCACAGATTATTCCCTGGAAGTACAGAAAGTGGCTGCAATTACAGATGCAAAAAATGCTAACTGCAGCTGGGGAGCCTTCCTTTGAAGTGCAGCTTCCAAGAAATCTATAGAAAGCTGTCCCAGACACTCCTTCTCAGCTCACAGTTTACGTCAAGTCTTGTTTAAAGGCACTCCAAGGAAATATGTATGTTAAATGAAACTGCATTCCAGTATGCTGAAGACTTGTGATGCAGTCCCAAAGTCTGCTCTCCTCCAAAACACTGAGACAGAAGCAAAGCAGAACAACTCAGAGAGTAAATGAATTACTTGTTTGAAGCCTTCAACCCACAGAAGTGGCGAAGGAGAAGTTGTACAAATTCCTTTTTAGCCAACAATTCTGTACAGGCTTCTCAGGGACTACTCATCTCAAAGGACTGACAATCTCTTAATGTGTTTTACAGCTTTTAAGCCACTAGCTTTGGTTCAAAGCAGAGCTTATGAACAACAGCTAAGATCCTTAGGAGGCTTTGCCTGCATCATCACTCTGAGTTTTCTCTCCTTTTCTCATAGACTGGAGTTAACTTGGGAAAAATATCCCTACCCTCCCTGGAGAATAAAGGATTTGGGACCCTCCAGAGGGTAGAACATCAGCAGAGGAGCTCACAGGTGGGGACTGGGCAGCACAGCTCAGCTCCAGAGCTCACTCGCTGAATTAAAATTCAGGAGCAGGCAGCACATCCTTTCTGGCCAAGGAAAGAGCAGCTTGTTCTCTTTTCTTGTCACCATCTACTGTGAGGAAACAGTGGAGGAGCCACGGGCCTGGAAAGACTGGAGGGACACCACCACCACATCCAGCACCTCCAGCCACTTCCCACTGCACCCAAATCCCTGCAGCTCTGTCCATGAGTGGCTGTGCCTGTATCAGATGCTGGGAGCAGCCCACGAGATGGCAGCTTGTACTTCCCTGGAATGCTGTCAGGCATCATAAACTCAGCTTCAAAATGCATATTCAGGGATGCCAACGAGGCCTGGCTGCCTTAAGTGTTGGTTTGCAGCAGCAACTTGTCATGTAAATGCAGACTGGAGCAGCAGTGTCAGGTGAGCCCCTGAGGAAATGAGCCTCTCCTGCCTCCACTCCTCTCTGCTCACTTCTCCCTGCTAGCCAGGCAGGAAGGACATGCCAGGGAATTCTTCTTGCAGGCCCTATTTATTCCCTGGGAACATTGAGCAGGGAAGAAAGGAGGGAATAAAGTGCAATACTGTGTTATTTGCCAGTATTTATGGGAAGCCCATGAGGTGGCACTACATGAGTGGCTCCCAGCCCTGCAAACGAGCATTTTGGGAATACATCAAAGTACAGAACACCATAACTTGAGCAGTTCACAAAGATTTTCCCTGCCCAGCAAGAGGCAGAGAGAGGATCCTGCTTTCAGGTGCCTCTGGGATGAGCATGGATGTAGGGCTTTGACAGAATCCTTCCTCTCTTGCTCTTCCTCCACAGAAAAGGAGCTCACTGGGCTGCATGAAGGTGTCATGAAAACCACCCAGACCAGGAGCTTGGACAAGCTGGCCTCCAACCGAGCTCAGCTTATTTCAAACTCCTCCTTAGACAATCCCTTTCCAGGAACGCTGACCCAAGCTACCAGAAGGGCCCAGAATCAACACCCCTGCGCTGCGATCTGCAGCATTCACTTACCAGACACTCGATCGACGCTGTACATCCTCTCCAGCCTTTTTCTGTGCCACCCAGCCTCGCCGGGGGGGTGCTGCTCCAGCTCAATGGACTGCTGGGAAGGGGCAGCCAGCCTGGTGCAGTTGGGGCACTCCTTGGAGCCCTGGCGGCCGCCCGGCCAGGCCTTGCAGTGCCGGACGCCGTGCGAGCTGCCGGCGCCGTGCCCGTGGTGGCACTCCTCGTGGGCGGCCCCCTTCATCACCACCAGCTCCATGCTGTCGTTCTCGTGCTCCGACAGCATCGGCCTCTCGCCGGAGATGGTGTAGACCCGTGGCTTGGGGCCCTCGCTCGGCATCTTCTCCGCCTGCTCCTCGGTGAAGCTCCGCTCGAATTTGCCGTCCGAGATGACCGAGAGCCTGCGCTTGTTCTGGGCCGCCTGCTGCATCTCAGGGGAGTCCTCCTGCCCGATGTAGGAGTCTGCCAGCAGGTGATCTGAAACAAAAGGCACACGTTTCTCAAAGCAAAGCCCTTTCAGGAGGCTCTTTGCTGCTGCTCTGTAGGGGAGACAGATACAGGAGTGTTGCTGTTGCTGCCAAGGAGGTAAAGTTGACAGAGTCCACGCTACCACGAATTTGTCCGAAGTAAGAGAGTTTAATGGAAGATTGAACAACTTTTATATGTTAATAGGCGAAAGTGTGTTGAATGGCATAAAATGATTGGTCACTCGGACACCCACCCCTTGGGGTGATTGCTCCAGTTCTGAGACATCCGTTTCTAGATGTTTTTCTGGTTGAAGCCACAACAGTCCTTGAGAAGTAGGCGCAGGTGCGGAGATTTACAAAACTATAACATTGTTTTAAATTCTTCACATGAGAAAGAGAATCTTCACAAAGTACTGCAAGGGCTAAAGAAATTCCCAGCCTGAGGCCTTTTTTCATACCCATTCAGAAGGACCCCCAGGAACCGTTTCAGATGGATATGTGCCCATCGCCACCTTCTAAACCTCCAGAGCAGGAATTGAAATGAGAGATATTTCTCACAAAGAGGCCCAATATTTTAAACATGTGTGGCCACCAAACAAGGTCTCATTGCACAGCCTGAGAATGCTGCCATGTGAGACAGCCCTGGTTCAGCTGAGCCTTGTTCAGCCATGCTGAACTAGGGCTACGGAGGGCTACGGAGCCAGTCACAGTCTGCAGGACAAGGACCAACACCAACTTCCCCAAGTGCCAAACTCCAAGCGTTTGGAGCATTAAGTTCTTTCAGAACACTGGCAAAGAGGCAAACCAACAAGGTTTGGGGGTTTTTTTTTCCCCTCCTGGTTTTCTGCCAGGTGGTTTGCCATGAAAGAAATGCAGCAAGGTTTCAGCTGGCAGCTGCAGCACAGCACCCCGCTCCCGGCACGCCCCGGTCTCACAGATGGCCACGGCACGGCCCGTGGGAGCTGTCCTGAAGGAAAACACAGCCGCTCCCTTTGTGGGGTAGGAAGATCGAAAGGAGAGAGGCCCATGAGTGCAACTATCTTTGGAGCCCACACACTGGATGAAGTGCCAGGAAATCTCAGCATTTCCATGGCAATTCCATGCATGAACCCAACAGTAGCTCCCACCCACCTGCTAATCCTTTTTCAAGTGGCTGTTAATTACCTCTTACACTTCCCTTCAGATGGGAAGCAGCTCGGGGACTGGCAAAAAGGCTCAGCAGGGAATGCATTATTTATGTGACTACTACCCAAAAAATGAAATCGTTAGTGTCCAGCACAGACAGAAGCACTTAGAAAAGAGGCAGAAAGCAAACCCAAGCCTTTACTCCAGTAGATATTAAAGGAACGTAATTTCTTTAGCTACTGAGTCATGACCTGGAAGAGCTCATCCATTATCTGAAAGCTTGGCTACCTTGCAACTGGACGTGAAGTGAAGGAGGAAGAGGAGACCTACCTGGGGACAAGAGTGGAGGTGTGTGTGTGTAACACAGAGCATTCACTGCTGCCTATGCAGTGCTCCTGTGCCCCTCTGACAGGAGCCCTGCCAAGCTGAGGCCATACACTATCAGCTTTTCAATCTGAAATCCATCCTGGAACGTGCTCACATTGCCCAGGGCCTCTCCCCCTGCTCAGTTCACAACCAGAATGGAGCTGATACTGGTACAGGGTGTCACCCTTGTCTCATTTTTCTGCTTGAGATACAGCTTCCTCCAGCACCACTAGGAAATAAATCTGTCTCTGGCCATTCTGCTCAAGGAGTGACTGTCAGGGCCGTTCAGGCTGACACAAGTCAGGTTTCCTTTCATTTGTCTCTTCACAGGCTCTGGATGCTGGAGCTGGCAGCTCTGTGACTCCTGGAGCTGGCCAGGAGGAGACACTGCAGGAGTCCTGAAGAAAGAGCTGTGCCTTTTGAACCTGCAGCTGATGCTCTGCCCAGGCTTCACACCAAGTCAAAAATCCATGCTCAGGTGTAGTGAGGGGCAGTGCCCCTCAGACACTGCCCAGGTGATGTGAAAGGCTGGCAGGGCTCTACTTGCCCCACGGTCAGTGTGGACCTGCTCCAGGAGGAGCCTGATGGACAACAAGGGCCATTCCAGGGGAAGAAGGTGCTCCACAGGCTGTCCAAAAGCCTGTACCCACCTGCAGGGTACAGTGCCACACAGCAGAGAGCACTCACAGGCTCCAAAGCCTCTCCAAGCACGTGTCACTCCTCAAGAGGCAGCAGGTCCCCTGCATCTCCTCTCCAGCAGCTCAGATCCTCCCCAGCTCCAGGATTAGCTGTGCTCCAGAGTGGGCATGTCTTGGGAAAACACCACCAAACGACTCCTCGAGATCTGCCAAGAGCTGTGCTCGCTAATAGTGCCAAGCAAACCATTTTTAAAATTAAAAACAAAGGCCAGCTCTAAGTACTCGTCTCAACTTGTCAAATTTACTAATCTGTGTGGGCACGGTGACGCTACAGATTTCTTAAGGCACCACAAAATCGTGGCTGACAGCTGCCCCTGTTCCTCCTGAAACTGATACTTGTATGGAAGATGCACAGCCTCCTCAGAGGGAACACACAGGAGTGTCACCTTCACTCACACACTGATAGCTCTGGAATTCAGAGATCCAGGAATTCCTGAGCTCTGGGATCTGTGGCTAAATGGAAAAATGAAGCCCCCGAAGCATAATATGCCTGAAAATGCTGATGATCACAAGAGCAAAGAGATCAATTCCAGTCTCTGTTTTATAAGCACTGAGGTCTGTTCAGCTCCATAAAATTTACAGACATCTAAGTGGGCCACGACTGGTTTCAAGTAAGAGTCAATCTTCTACTGAAATCCTGGCAGGACTGACCAGATATATTTGACATAAAGTACCTCCCTGATCTAGCATACAAAATGTGAAGGTTAATTCTTTCTTCCTACCTTACATGTCCCCTCCTCAAAGTGTTTCCACTTGAACTTATGTAGGAGTTTTTATGATCTACACTACAAAGGGCTGCCAGCACATCAATGTGCTCTCTTTTTGTAAAACAATTGGATAATTCTTCATTTTCATTCAATTTAGCACCTTCAGTAATTACACATTGGAGAAGCAACTTCATATGCAAAGGGAATATGGAGCTTTATTCAAGAGTAGTCATTAATAAAGAATTTATCTACAGAAAAAAATAGTGTGGAAGCAAAAGAGATTCAAAGATCCATCATAATGAATTATTGGCCTCTAAAACAGAATCCACACCACTTCAGGAGCCCGTGCATTCACACACACGAGGTCACACACACCAGCAGCCCCAAGATGTGACCAGTGACCTGTGTCTGTGCTTGCAGTGAACAGGATTCAGGTGTCAAAGCACTGCACCTGTTGCCACCATGGCATTTGAGGTGAATAGTTTGCATCTACTAGGAAAGAAGCCAGGCTGGCCCAGAAACCAGTGCTGAATTAGAGCTGAGCCACAGGAATGTTGGGTGAGCAGAACCAAGGGATGCTAACGGGAGCTCAGCAATGAGTGGAGCTGCCTTCTGGAGTCAGCTGCAGCAGGCTGCTGTTAACACCCTCGCCTCTTCCTGCTGCTCCCTTCTCATTTTCACATCGCTCTCGCCACCTCTCCCACTCCCAGCTGCTCCACCAGCCTGCCACAGCAGCCCTGGGCAGCGTGACTGGGCAGCCTGGCACAGCTCCCTCCCCTCCAGCTGCTCCCACTGAGCTGCCCTGGGAGCAGCTCTGCTCCCCTCCTGCCTCCCGCAGCAGCACCTTTGTCTCACACAGCTGCAAAGCTGCCGAGGACCAGATAAATCAGGTTCCTCAGGTTCTTTTCATGGATTTGTTGTGCATGAGGGACCGGGCAGCAAGATGAAGGCAAGAAGACCAATGTGATCTGTAGATCGTGTGTCCATTGGTACCAGAAACACCAAGATGGCATTTCCATCACTTCCCTGCCTACCCGGGCCAAGTCCAGCAGGGCTTGACATCCACTCCTGAGGGCCAAACCACTTCTCACCCCCCTCGTTATGTACTTGAACACACATCTTTTAGTCTTTTTTAGGCTTCACTTGCTCCTGTCTGACATTTCTTTCTTCACCTTCCATGCAGCACTGCCCAACACAGGGCACATGCACGACCAAAGACTGACAGCAGTGATAATCTGTGCTGGGCAGCTGAAGGTGTCTTGGGAAGAAAAGAATGCACATTCTCAGTACATGCAGCTCCTGCTAATCAGGCATTTATTAGTATTAGATACTTACAAAACATCCTTTCTCATTCAGTAACTCTAGCTTGAGCACTCACCCTGACTTAGGGAACTGAGAAAGGACTTGCACAATTTTGCTCACTGCCACCACGCTTCTCCAGAGCAGAGAATGTGCTGGGATCAGCCCCAGCTGACCGATGCCCATCCGCAACTGTGGAGCCAAACTCCTTTCTGCTGCAGGCTGCCTTGTGACCCCATGGGATGAGGAGTTTATAAATCAAGGCAGAAGACAGCCACAAGGCATAGACAGAAGCTCCAAATTTATTCCTGTATTTAGCAGCTAAACTGATGATTAAAGCACCTTAGATTTAAAGCCTCCGCTCCAGCATCAGAGGCAAAGTGGCAAAGGGGAATCCAGATAAAAGCCTATTAAAAGAACATCTGTCATCTCAGCAAAAAAAAGTTTCAGAGAGACAGTTCTCTCTTCTCTGTTCCTCCTCAGCTGGAACTCTCTGGACCTGATGTTTATGACAATTAAGTACCAACTTTAAATGAAAGAACTGCTGTAGTCACTGAAGATGAATGGAAAGTTTTGGGGTGTACAGCACAGGGCCTTGCTCATGCAAGTAGGAATGAAGTTAATGATGTTTTTACCCTGCACCAGGAGGAATCCAGGTGATTCCCTCCCTCAGGAGAGCAGAGAGGTGCTCTGGCCAGAGCCGAGGGCACTGCAAAACCCATACCAACCATTCAAACAGCACAGCTGAGCAGTTCCTCTTGTAATCCCAATTCCAAGACTTCCCCCATGCCTGTCACTGCCCCTCAGGTGTGCTGGCAGGTCCTGCTCCCCTCTGCTCCCTCTCAGAGACAAAATGCAGAGCTTCCCCCATGCCAGCTCTGCTCTCCCAACACTGGGACCCCTGGCACAGGATGGGCAGCCCACCCTGCTGGGCTCAGGGCTGAAACGTGATCAAGAAACTGTTGGGTTACACTATGTGGTGACAGTGATATCACTCTATCACCACACAGTGTAACCCAACAATAAACAGTCGTGGGAAAAAATGGGAATTTTGTTCAAGTTATTAAAGCATGAGGCAAGGATATAAAGATGAGAGATACAACAATAAAAAAAGGTCACAGGGGCATTTCAGCCATGCAGTAGCTTCAGAGCCAAGTGAGTACAGGGAATCCCAGAACAGCTGGGGGGCTGGAAGGGACCTCTGGAGATCATCCAGTCCAACCCCCTGCCAAGGCAGGGTCACCCAGAGCAGGTGACACAGGAACATGTCCAGGTGGGTTTGGGATGTGTCCAGAGAGGGAGACTCCACACCCTCCCTGGGCACCTGTTCCAGGGCTCTTTTTCCCTTCCTCATGCTGAGGTGGAGGTTCTTGTGGTTTAGCTTATGGCCACTGCTCCTCGTCCTGTCACTGGCACCACTGAACAGAGCCGGGCACCATCCTCTGACACCCCTGANTCTCCAGCAGCTCCTTGTTTTTCTTGAGCTGTGCACAAGGACATGCACAGTGTTCATTATGGGTTCCCTGAGGCCTGACCAAGCCAGCCCCACCATGGGCACCCTGACCCCGCTGCTCCTGAGGAAGGAACATCACACACTTCCCTGCAAAGCCACAGGGAACAGGCAGAGGCTGCTTCTGCAAGGGAGCTGCTCTGAGAAACCAGAAGGTCACTTAACTAAGACAAAATGGTTCCAATTAGTCTTCTCTGCTCAAATGGGCTTCGAAAACAAACCAACTCGAGCTAGCATTGACCCGGCATCTCATAGGTGAGCAACCTTTTAGTCTGGCCTGTAACATTAATGTGAAGAGATGAAATTGCTACTGTGAGACACGACCCAAAGGAGCAAGTGGCAGCTCCATCACCGGCCTCAGCATCTCCATGGTAACACTGTGACCTACGTCTTTGTTCCCTTTATAAGCCAACAACACATTCCCCAGCAAGTTTCGGGATACACCCACACCACGCTTGCTCTGGCTGATGCTGGAAGCGGCCTGAAGCCCTCAGAGATGAGATTTCACATCCCTGCTCTGTCCTGAGCTCAGGCCACCTACAATTCCCTCCAGGGCATGGGCTCTTCCTAAAAATGCCACGTTGTCCTCATCAGCACAGCGATACACTGAGAGCAGGGCCAGGTGCACTGCTGGGTCTGTCCTGGGGACAGGACAAACATCTTCTAGGAAAAAAAGCCAACCTGGTGCTTACCCTGAATCAGGCTCTGCTGGCAGCTCCAGTCTGAACCCAGGAAACTGAACATCCCTCTCAGAGCACTGAGCAGCTGCAGCTTTACTTGCTGGGGGCACAGAAAGCTCAGCTCGCAGGTCACTCAGCCTGAAGCACCTGTGAAGCCTCACCTGGGGTTTCTGGCAGCATCAGGAAAATCCTCTGTGTGTGGCTGCTCCCTACACACACGTGGCTGATCCAGTGGTGGCTCCATGCCCAGCACAAGCACAAACATGGTTTTGTTCCTGCCATCCCACCTCACTGCCACTTGGCTTGGGGAAGCTCACTAGGGTCCTCCTCTCCTTACACACTCACATTGATGACTGAGACATCATGGAAAAAACAAAGGAAAGACACAAAGATGACTTTTTTTGAGCTTAAAAAGAAGCCTTTTCCAGCTTCAGGTAACTGCCCCCTTTGATTTGTCCTGATGCCAACCAGTAGCCATGCTGGTTTTGCAGGAGTCACAGAGAATTTGGCTGAAGGCCTGCTAGGCAGCTCCTGCCCAAGGCCCATCACCTCTGCAGCATCAAGGACACCTTGTATTTGATCTCTCCCTCTCCTGCTTCCCACACAGCTTGCCCAGAGCAGCCAGTCACAGCAGGCAACCTGGTGCTGCATCCCACAGCCCCACACTCCAGCAGCAGCAGCTGCCCTCCCAATAACCCCTCCAAGCAAAACAGATCAAAACAGTAACAGGAGAAAACCCCCACAGCTCCCTCCCGACCCCTGTGTCTGAATCCCAGCTCACCAGGATGGATTCCTGCTTCCCCAGACAGGAGGGAGTTTCTCAACGGCTCTGCTTGCTGTCCTTTTCAATGTCACTGCCCCATGCCCTGGTACTTTCTCCTTTCACAGTTCCAGAACATGGAGATAAAATCTAACACATTATCTCAGTGTGGGGCCTCTGACACCTAGGCTGGAGAATGTCCAAAATTCCATGAGCTCTGTGAGACTCTGAGTGATTATTTCTTCCCTGCTTTATTCTCTGCAGCCTTTTTACACTTCCCCTTCACAACATTTCAATCCATTTCCGCATTTTTCTTCTAAGTCTGTCCCAAGGGACACACACTTCTACATTAAAAGGTACCAGAAAGCTACAAAAGTCAGCAAAGACTCTGGCCACAGCCTCGGAGGCAGGATGAATGCGGAACATGGCAGAGTGCTCTTCCTGGGAACCTTCCCAGACCTTCAGCCTGCATGAATAAGCCAGCAATTAATAGAGGCAGGAAGAGAGCAGGAGATGCATCACCACCCTGGCACCAGCTCCCTCAACACATCCATATCCTGTCACCTGCAGCAGAACCCAACCCTCTCTTTCTTTCTAATTCCTCAAAACATCTTAAAGATCAGGGGAAAAAAATCTGAGTGATCCCAAAGGGACAATCCCTCCATCCTCTGCATTCACAGCCCATCACCAGGCAACTGCCCTGTTCCAAAAGGGAAACAAAGGGAAGAAAACTCTGTATTGTCATCACCCCTGACATAACCTCTGAGAAAGAGGAGAGGTAAATGCACCTCCCCAGTCACCTGGAAAAAAACTCTTCCAGAATAAGACACTGAGAGGTGCATAGGAATAGTCACACAACATTTCTGAGCCAAAGTTTTTGAGCCTCACAGCAGGAAGAATCAGAAGTTGTAACCAACCACAAACGTTCCCATTACCTTTTTTCTCTCCAGGAACACCCTGCAGCACCTGCAAGCTTCTCTACCTCGTGCAGCTGTGCAACTCCACAGCCACTGCCCCAGCAAAGCAGCAGAGCAGGAACACACTGCACTTTTACTGGAAACAGGAGGCAAACACAGCCTTGCACATAACTCTGCTCGTTTGAGGCAGCTGGCCCGTCCTGCTGATCTACAATCCCTCTGCAGCCCTTCATTACCACTCCCCAATTTCTCCAAGACATTCTGCCACACACATACACACGAGCTCTCCAGAGGAGCCACCACAAATAGAAGTTACAACTGAAGAAGCAGCTCTTTGATCAGCTGTGGAATGTGAAGTTATGAGGGATGCAAAAGCCATTATATCTTTTCCTTTCCTTGGAGTCAGGGGACTAAGAAGATAAAAAAAGGCAAAATAAAATGGACAATCCTCAGAGAACAAAGTGCAGCAGAAGCGGAGCAAGTTGGGGCAGTGTCTGCACATTTGGCATCTCCCTCCATGTCTCCATGTCTCTCCTGGGGCTGCCTGGGGTGTCAGAGCTTCACCCCTCTGCTGAGGAGCTGAGCCAGCTGGTAAAGCAGCAAAGAACTGACATCCCAGACTCACACCCACCTCATTTCCTGCATGAGGATTGCCCTGTGCAGGGAGAGAGAAGGGTTTTGGTTCTTAATTCCAGAAAAGGAGGATCCTGCCCTTCCCTCCTCCATTTATGCCTTCATTGTCCCACTGATGGCTCTACCACCTTCCTGCTCCTCAAAATCCACAACTCTTTTCCCTCACTGCATTCATTGGTGACTTTAAACCTTTCTTAAACTGTTTTTTTCTGGACTGAATCAAGGCCTGCCTCCTTCCAGTCGTATTTAGGCCAGAGCCTTCATCCCAGCTCAGTCTGCTGGCAGTGCAGGGAGCACCTGGGTGCTCAGCTGGGGTTATGGCAGCAGAAACAGGGCCTGTCCCACCAGGTACAGCACTCAAGGAGAAAGCCCAGAGTAACAGACACACACAGGCACTGAGGACTCAATTCTTTGGAGCACTGAGCTTTCAGGACCTAAGCCACCAACACATGCAAGTGGGAATTAACCACAGGATGCAGGGAATTCAACCTCCCTGCTCACACTGCCTCCGCCTGCTCTCTGAAGAGCTGGAGCAGATTCACCTCTGGACCTGTGCTTTGTCAGCAGAGCTCCTTCCTCTGCTTCCCTGGAGTCTCTGGGTGACACCAATCCTGCAGCTCCAGCACCCTGCCCAGCCAAAGGTGAAGCCTCCAGAGCTTGCACAAGTGATCCTGAGGTGGAATTTCTGCAGGAAGGAAAGACGTGACTTCCCTGTGATTGGGCTGCTGGCATGAACGAAAAGGAACCAAATTTTCTACTCGCAGCGTTTTTTATTGGATAGCAACCTTCCTACTGGGGTTATTTATAAAGAAGTGTTACAGACTGTGTTAAGTTATACATTGCAGAATTTCAAAAGATGACTTAAAAAATGACGATTCTTGTTTTTTTTTTCCTCCCCTCTTCCTCAGAATTTAGAGTAATTTCTAGGGAATTTTATTTCTTTCCAAGTGAATACTTAAGGATCTCATAAGTATCGTGGTATTTCCAAGCGTGTCTCTCACTGCTTGAGTTTTGCCTGTGGCAACTAAACTCACTTGGATTCAAAAACAATCTCAAGGCTGATACACCAAGGTGCAGTGGGTGAAAAGGCTTCCCTGGAGAGATTATGGGTGTCACAAACACGGGGAGGGCTGAAATGCTGCTGTGGGGCTGTGGCACATGATCCAGGAGTCACATCAGCTCTGTTTTCATGCTCTCCTTACCTACAGTCAGCAACCAGGAGCACCCCAAGGACGAGTCAAACAGCAGCTTTTTAAGTGCACATCACAGAGGCTCCCACTCCTTGGATCTGACCAGGGCTCCCCAAGCCTCAGGCACCTGAACAGATCTGCAATTTCCTCTTGTCTCCATCAGAGATTCTCTGCCTGGCCCCAGCGTGACCCCACAGGTACTACAAGGACCCTACAAAGTGAGCAGGAGCTAACACTTCTCCCTGTTGGAAACTGGGGTGGGGAGGCAGCAAAAAGGACTGGCAAAGACTCCAGGTGACAGAAGCAGCTGCAGAAATGGCCACGATGGAAGGCACAAAAAAAAAGTTTTGCCATTCTGGGAAGCTCCTGCCAGCCCGTCTCTGCACAGTCTGCCCAGCCCTCCCTTCCTGCTTCCCCACAGACACCTCAACTCAGCTGCACCAAACCCCAGCCTTTCCCTACCCTTCCCTTCCTACCTCCATGTGCTGTTCTTAGACCAAATATTGTATGTAAAGTGGAGTTCTTCATGCAAAGAATCCAAGAAAACTGCAGTACATTGTCTTAGAGCCTTTCCATTCACAACATTAGCACAATTCAGCCAAGGACAACTTGAAGGTCATTAGAACAGATCCAAGAAAAAAGGCAAGGACTCAGCTGGCTGCCAGAGACTGTGACTGCTCTTACAGCAAGAGGCATCTCCTGTACAGGCTTAAACACACACAGCTTACCTAAAATGATAACATTATTCTACATTACATTCTATTTAACAACTTCATCCCCTGCACAACATTTCAACAGCACAGAACAATTTGTTACTTGTTCACACAGGATTTTCTGTGGATTCCACAGGATCTTCTACAGGCTTTGTAATGAATTTATTGTCTGCAAAATATTTTCTTTCGTCACAGAGAAGACACAGCCCTGTAAGAAGTCAGGTGAGTTTACCTTGTGCTCTCCTGCCCATCAAGCAGAACTCATGATAAGCTGATGGGGACAATATCTGCATGGAAAATATTGACACATCAGCCAGCACATGTGGTGCCCTCATGCAGGGAAACCTCAGTTTAACCCGTTGAAGCAAACACTGGGAATAAATCCAGATGTCACCTCTGCCAGCAAGGATTCACACCAGTGAACAGACTATAACTCACCTGGTTTTTATACCCCAGTGAAAGCAAGACCTAGGAGTCACAAACCAGTGCAGGGCTGTCACTTCCCAGCTGAAACTTCTCCTAGGGACATCAGCTGCAGGGGTGAATTTATGACAGAGCACTTGTCCACTGACTGAACTCATCCCACAGCCCACCCAAGCCCTGGGTCACCAAACTGCCTTTTCTCCTCGAGGGCGACTCCTCCTACCTCTCTGCTGCTGAGATCTCACTCTGTTTGTGACAGATAAATAAATGCACTTTCATTTTAGGGCTATTAACCACAGGTGCAGGCACACATGGACATAACCAAGGCACATCAGTTCTCTTACCTGAGCCGTTTCTGCCCTCAGGATGGTTTTGTGAAAGGTATTCTCCAAAAGCCCTCGCCGCTCTGTGTCCCAGCACCACGAGGCAGCCAAGGAGAGAAAGAGAGAGATGGGTGATGCTTAAAAGCCAAGGAAAGAAGGAATAATTCAATACCAATGCACTGCTGTGCTCCTGCAGCTGCCACTCCCTCAGCCTCAGGTGACACCCAGGTAGATGCTCTGCCACAGCAGTGAGGCTTCCTCCTTACACACCAGGATTCCAATGGTTCTGGTGGAACCTCAGTGCTCCCCTGGCCAAAGGGAGAAACAGGGCTGGACTAGAAGTTCAGGGCTAGTTCAGGCTTTAGCTTCTCTGTTACAAAAATGAAAAATAAAACTGAAATGCACCTGCATTAAATCTGTGGTGCACACAGGAACCAGTTCACTGCCTTCAGCCCCCCCTGAGTTAAGCCCCTCCTGGCAGCCCCAGAAGGAGGCATCTCCACCCCAGAGCCAGCCACCACTCCAGGCTCCTTCAGGTCCTCAGTGCTCCCACCTGGGAGCCATCACAGCTCAGGTGTGGATGCTAATGCCCATTTTACCTACCTGAACCCTGGGTTCTCAAGCCCCAGCTATGTCAGTATTTGGATTACTGGACAAGCTTATTTAAGAGACACCCACAACCTCCCACAAAAGCAGTTCCTGTTTCTCTGATGGATTCTGGTCCTGTGGATGACCGAGATTTTACTGGAATATATTAAGAATCAAGCAAGCAGGGTGAGCTCAACCCTTATCACACATCCAGGCCTACGTAAGAGAGCAAACCTATGAATATTCCAACCAGGGAAGAGCTTTCTGCTTGCAACCCACACAGGAAAGGAATCTTTGGTCAAGGCACACATTCCCTGCCATACAGTAACCTCCAGACTCCAACTGCCAGGGCATTTGGGATGTTCTGCTGCTGTGATTGTTCTCCTGTACTCAACAGATCTGTGACTCAGGAGAGCCAATACTAGAGCCAGCTTTTCCCCAGGTTTGCAGAACAATCTCTCCAAGGTCCGCAGCATCCCAACTGGGCTGAGCCATTGTGCAGCCCAGCGTGGAGACTGGCAAAGAGGGAGGTGAAACAGCCACTCACCTCCTTGCCAAGCCAAGCCAAGCCAAGCCAACAAACCCAGAGCGAACACCCTCAGCCCTTAAACACATCAGCATCTCCTGGGGAAGGACAAGATTTGCTGCAACAGGGAAGACTCTCCATACCGAGGCATCACATCACTGTCCTCCTCCTCCAGAGGTGCTCAGCCTCAGAACATCCTCTCCAGTTCAAGCTGCTGCAAAAGGCTCATAATGGCCATTAAATATCTAAGTGGAAAATGGCTTTGACCTCCAAAACTACCTCCTGCTTTGCATATCCCAGCTTGTGTAGCCAGGATCTTCCCCACTGTTTTTATGTGCCACCTCCCAGAGGAGAAAAGGTTAACAAGGCTCCAATGCACTTCCCAGAGGGACTCGGGCTGGAAGGAGTGGGAAGTCCATTTGTCATCCACAGCCAGCAACACAGGATCAATATGAACGATGAAGAAAGAGTAATTTAATCTCCCCAGGACTAAATTTCAGCACAATCAAATGCAAAATGCTTTGGAGCAGCACAGCTGGAGCTGTGCAAGAAGAAAGGTTTAAGCTTCTGCATCTTTGCAGAGTAACAGACAGTGCTGAGGTTTTCCCTGTTCCCAGATTCTTACGTGTCCAGCCCCAGGCTGGACCTTTAGACACTGGCTTGGGGTGGCAGCTGCCCAAATTGTCCTCCTCAGTGCCTAACACCCCCAGAGATGGTCACACAGAGGCTCTGTCACACGGGGAGCTCTGCAATCAGCCCACAACCCCCACTGTGAAGAGCAAAGCAGTGACCATCGTGGTTCAGCCATCCAGGACAAGCACCTCGTGGATGTTCCTGGCACCCTGAACCTTTCTGTCCAGGCAAAAAGCAGGACTTGGTGCTGGAGCAACACACAAATGCAAAGCTGGGAACTGCAGTGTGGCTACTTCAGGCAAGTGGTTGAGTGACCATCCCCGGAAGTGTGGATGTGGCACTTGGGGATGTGGTTTAGTGGTGGATGTGGCAGGGTTTGGTTTGCAGTTGGACTCGTTGAGCTTGGAAGTCTTTTCTAACCGAAACAATTCTATGATTTTAACATCAGGCTACTCAGCTGCAAGAGAATTCCTGAGCTGCTCCTGCACTCCATCCCAGAGGTGGTTAAAGCTCAGCCAAACCCTACACCACTGGCAACAGCATGGCTTTGAGAAGATGGCTGGGCATGAGATTCCAAGGTCTCTTCCACCAAAACTACTGGGACTCCAAGGCTTCTCATGGAAATGTCTGTCCTTGTGAGGCATCACCAGCACCATTCACAAACAGGGCACACACTTACACCCTTGGGAAAGCCTTTGAAGCTTCTCTTTTGCATCAGGAGTCATTCCATGTACAAAAAATAACAGCGAGCAAGTTCTCAGGTAAATTATCAGTGAGAGAACACGGTGATTTACACAAAAAATGCTGAAATATGGTGATAGTCTTTGACTAGTTAAAATGCTCCATGAGCTCCAAATTCATCTGTCATTCTCTCCATTCATCTCTTCGCCAATGCCCGAAGCTGTTTTGTCTGTCTGAAAATCTGAACCAACGCTTCACCTTTAGCTTGCAAACCACAGGCTCAAAAAAACAAAGCATTTCCTAAGATCCAAATTGAAAACTGGCTAAGACAGAGCCAGAGAAGCACTGCTGCCCTCCAGCCCACCTTATTCCATGGTGAAAACTGCATCACTCAAAGTAAGAGCCCAAGGGTGTCACTCAGAATATGAGCCCAAGCTGCTGCAGTGTCTCTAACCTCACTCTTGTTTCCCCGAGCACAGGAGGGAGAAGGGTACAATCCCAAGTGCCAGGGCTCCCAGAGAACAGGCCATACCCAGAGAACAGGCCAGAGCTCTCGTGCAGGTCAGCAGCACAGCTGAGGAGCACGGAGCTGCTCAAAAGCATTGCTCCCTGCCCAGGCTGAACCTGCAGCTCTCTCCTGGTTCCACCCCACGGCTCTCAGACCCTTCAGGCCACCCCAAGAGCAAACAAACAGGGACACGTGGGCACAGCTCCCCAGCCACGGCGAGCACAGCAACACTGCAATCACAGCACAGTGTGCAACGGGGGGTTTCCAGCCAATTACACTGGGAACTTCACACTAATTATTCTGCCCATTATCTCAGTGGTTCCCTTCTACATTCCCGCTTTCTGAGTGCCATCGGCTTCTCCTTGGCTGTGCCTCAGCTGATCTCCCGCAGATGCCTGCACGTGCCCTCTGCCAAGGGGACCCTGATGGCCACACTTGCTCCTTATGGCTACTTCCCCCTTGCCAAGCCTCTTGTGGTCCTTCCCTGCCCTCACAGTCACCCCAGTTCACCAGCCTGGATCGTTATTATGCCATCTCCCCCTCTCCTTGGCTACCCGTTGGCTTGATCAAAATAAAGCCAGAGCAAAATTCAAACAGATGGTAGCTGTTCTATCCATCCCAATCTTTTCTCTCTCTTGTATCTATTACCACAAGTCACACAATCAGACTTTTCTCTGAGCTCAGCTTTGCCTCCACTATCGCTGCCAATGGAGTTCAAGTCCCCTCAGATGGCACTGGACATAAACCCCTTCAACTGGGTTCTGAGCAGAGACACCTTGGGATAATTTACCTGGCAAGAGATGAAAAAGAAAACTTGTTTCACATAAATGAGATGAAGTACAAGGTGCCTTACAGCTCCACGGGCCGGTGAGCTATAACCCTGAGAGTGTGACACTGCAAAAGCTGCATACAAATGAGCAGGTAGCACCGAGAGGTGATCAGCTGATGACATGACAAGTTTAGCCCTGACTCATCTGGAGAGAGGTTTTCATTTTAGTGGCAGACCAGACCTGCATGTCACACAGTCAGCACAGCTTGATTGAACAAAAGGACATCAAGCAGGGACCAGGGCTCTAGCACGCTGTGCTGAGCACAGACAAGCCTCAGAAAATGCCAGCATTTCCTCCAGCATTCCATCAGAACGGCTCCAGGGAGGGAAGGAAGGATGGGGCAGCACAACACAGGCAGCAAAGGCAGCTGCCCTGCTGGGGGCATTTTCCAGTACTCACTGTGCCTCAGATGTCAGAGCTGGACTCGGGTCTGGAAGAGAACTGTGAAGAAGCACAGACAGTCTAGACAGAGATTTGCTCGAAGGAGCAAAGCCGCCAAATAACAAAGATCTCAATTACAATGTAATAAGCACAGAATGGCCTTCATGTCTCTGAAATAATCACATCAACGGGATAAAAGGGGCCTTGATGCACACGAGCAGCTATGAGAAATTGATGCACATAAATTTATCCACCAAACTGACACTTACAGAGTGAAGAAATGCGGATTGAAACACTCAGAGATACAGGCAAGACCTCAGATAACTCCATTTAGAGCACAGCAGCAAGCTAGGCAAAACCTGGACTATTCAAGAGTATTACATGGAAAAATAAAGGAACACCCACCACCTTCTCGTGCTCCTTCAGAAGTAATGCCCAGAGGAGTTGCAGCAGGAATCTGTTGTGACAGCATCTGCCAATGCTGCATCTCAGGCACACAGGAGAGAAGAGACCTGCATCATCAGGACCTACGTCCTCCTACAGCAGCAATCCTGCTCTTGTCACCAAGCAGAGAAGGGAACACCTCCAGCACATCCACAGTTAACAGCTCAGTCATTAAAGACTGTTGACACCTACGTTATTTAAGCCTAATAGTAACAATACCCTGACAAAGATTAGTTTTCTAAAATGTCTATGTAGAGAAATGGTAGCTGGAATATTTTAATTTTAAAATTCTCACTCTCAATAAAGGGAGATTGGATGTCAGCAATGGACCTCAGAGACCCCACAGTCTTGGAGCAATTTACGATCACTAAGTTTGGACAGGAGGAGGGAGGAAGAGCAGGAAGAAGTGAAAAGAAAAAGGCAATCAAAGACACAGTTCATACCACTCACCAGAAAATTCACAAGCAGAAAAGAAGAATCTAGACTCCATGAAGAACCCCAAGCTAAGCCAAAAATCACTCACGCAGCAAGAGCCTGGAATAAGGTACATGGTCACTTACCTCTGCATTTCATCAATGAAAAATTTACCCTTTCACAGCAACTAATGCCATGTCCAAAGCCAGTCTTTATCCCTCTCTACGCAGGAGAGAGGGAGTGAGACCAAATTCTCATCTCCCTGTGGCTATCCTGGACTAGATGCCAAGGTCATGAAACTGGGCAAGAGGAACCACACTCTCAACTCAAACATTTCCTGTGCTAAGAAGAGCAAGAAGAGATGGTTCTGGAACACCCATCAAAAGCCTCATGTCTGTTTGCTCTCACCATCACGCTCTCCCAAAGAACAGCTGTAGGCCAGCACAACACAAAGCAGAGCTGCAGGAAAACATCTGCCTCATTGCCACATTTGGCGTGCCAGGGTTTTCTCGTAGGTTTCAAGGCAGCACGGGCAACGAAAGCCCATTTCTGAAGGGCTTTGGTTCATCTGCACCCTTGGAAAAGTTCTAAGGCAGCCAAGGAGCACAGGTCAGACACCCACAGCCAGGGCAGTAGAGGGGCAGCACCAAGGTCACTGCTCAAGGACAACTGCGTCAGCCCTGCCTTCGGTTTGGGGCCCGGGAGCTGCAGGGCAATAAAAGCACAGGCAGGGAGGGACAATCCCTCCTGACAGGGAGATCTCGCATCCAAACCCTTCAGAGGCGATCAGCACAGCAGCACCAAGCTCAGCCCCTTCCCGGGGGTGCAGGGCGCTGCAATTTCCCCAGGAGAAGACAACCACAGAGCCCAAAGTCAGCAGCATCGTGGGTGCTCTTCACAGTGCTGGCACAGGGCAATTGTGTCGTTAGTTTGTAAGGAGCTCTTTAAAAGACCTAGCACACAACAAGCTGCATGGAGCTTAATTAATGCTCCTGGGACAGGAGACTCCCCTGAGTCGCTCTGCAGAGAGATTTCCATTTAAGAATCTCGGGAGCCTGCACCTCCTGCTCGGATCCCATTACTCACACCAGTAAACAAGCCCTGCTCCTTGCTCAGTAAGACAGTCAAGTGTGCACACATGCTCCAGCCACACACAAGAAATACCCACCGTGGCCACTTGGACTTGCAGCGGAATTCCAGGAGATGGTTTTTCCTCTCTAAAGAGAAGCCCTGAGAAATATGAACAGGGCAGAGCCCAGAAGATGCAGAAAAGCAATCCCAGGGCATCTCCTCCTGCAGCACAAGAGCAGGATCCCCCAGCTGCCTACACCCACAGGGCACATGATCATTGCAGCAGTGCTACCCACACAGGTGACCCAAGTGCCCAGCCTTTGTGGGGCGGACAGAACAGTCTCTCTGTAGCCTTATCCCGTGTCCTGCAGAGTCCTTGCTGTAGATAAGGACACAAGAGATACAAGGAGGAGGACCCAGGGCAGAGCAGAGGAGCCGTGTGTGATGTGCTCCAGGAAACCTTTCAGCAGGTGGGTCACTGCCACTGTAGGAATTCTAAGCATGACAGAGCCCATGGGAGCAGGGCTGAGCCGTGCCTGGAGCGGCAGGATGGAGGCACATGGACAGCACCCTTCACCACCAGCACCTTCTCTGTGCAAAGAGGCTCTGCAGGGAGCCCCTCGGCAAGTTCGCTGACCTCCTCAAATGATTTTTGGATCAGGAATTTCTAGCACAGGGAGACACATAAAAGCACCTGTCCTGTGCCATGGTCTACGTGACCAGACGCTCCTCAAGGGCATTATGTCCCCCAGCCCAAATCCACTCATAACTTTTCTGGTCAAACCACCTTAATTCACACCATCCAGAGACACCTCAGAGCTCCCACACACCTGTACCTGCAGCTTGTCAGTAGTTACAGCAGGTATGGAGCAAACCAGAACCCCCGAGGCACCTCCTGGACTCCACACAGTTGATACAACCCAAGCAGCATCTGCCCACCCTGGTGTAGGCTAACAAGTCATTACGTTCAAAACACATTAGTCGCTCCCAAACACCCACACTAGCATTTGAAATCCTACCAATTACTGAGTGTGTTGTTTGTGTGACTGCCTAATCCCACTCCCAGAACCCCACCACAGCGCTTATGGTGCTTTACGTGTCATTTCTGTATATGCACCTGGCTGACATCACCACAAAGAATCCCACTTCCAAACCTCCGAATGCCATGGAAAGCATTCATGTTTTCATTACTGGTTATGGACAGGGTGCAACAAAACGTGGGGAAAAGTTGCAGGCTCTGCCTGGAGAGCTGTCCCTCGAGATACTCCAGAGTTTGAAGGACGGATTTCTTTACAACTCAAACAGATGGCAAGCTACACAGACACCTTTGCATCTCCTCACTTCAAGCCATAAGACTTCTCTTTCCTCCCAGCACAGCAGAGATGCCGTAATGCTGAGTTACAGAGAGAGGTGACTGAGATCTCTCAGCAACACGGATTGAGCCCTACACACAACTCCAGGGTATTCTAATGCCATTTTGTCTAACACCACAAAGAAGGTGTTACATAATGCAGCTGAAAAGTTTATTTCTCCCAATTTTTCCCCAGCAGCAAAAAGCCAGTCTAGCTGTAGCACAGTGTACCCCCTGGCACAGCTGTGCTGAAGGAGCAGCTAAAAAGCTGCGCCAATGCCCCCAAATAGTCACTGGATGATTGCTGTGACACTTGCACTGCAGCGTGGGAGAAGGGTCCTTTTATCTGGGAAAGGGCACTAAAGCAAAGCTCATCTGTGACAGCTTTTTAAACCTAAGTACAATTAAGCCGCAAATATTTCTCCGATCTCCCACGTTTGGTAGCGAAAAGCACTGGGACCAGGCAGCGAGTGAAACGCTACACGGTAGGACAAGCAATATAAAACCAGAACAGGCACAATATAGAACCCAAACCCCTTAACTGGTTCGTGCAGCTTGGGACGCCGCTGGGGAGGACAGGCGTGGTGGGTGCAGGTTTGTACAGAGCAGTTTTGCCATCCACAGGAGCGAGACCCCTTGAAGGAGGCTGCTGACTTTGCCCTCGGACACGCACACGGCATTTCAGCCGAGGAGAAACCATCCCGCAAACTGACCGCGCTTCCGAATTCCCGAAGATCAGAAAGATCCATCCCTGACAAATCCACTTCTGACACGCTCCTTGCCGATCCAGCAAATAAACCCTTGCGGGTGCCGTGGCCGGGCCGGCGGCGGGGACAAGTCACCTCTCCGGAGGCTGAGGGTCCGCGGGGTGCAGGGGGAACGCGGCCGCCCGCTGCCACCGGCAAGTGTGCGGCTGCTTTGGGGGATCGGGACAGCCAGCGAGAGGGACCCACCGGCAGTGCCATTCCCCAGCCCGGGATGGCCCTGGGGGACAAACCCGGGTTGTGCCCGCACCTGTGCCTGGGCTCGTCCCGAGGGTCTCGGGGCTCCCCCCAGCCCGGCACGGCCCCTGAGGCGACCGGGAGCGAGCAGGGTCCCGGCCCCGCGGAGCCCCCGCGAGGCACCGCCCGCCGCGCCCCCGGCACCCACCTCACTTTGGCCGCCACGGACGACATGGCCTCGTTCCTGAGCGTCTTCCTTTTGGACACGGCTGTGCCCATATTCGCGCGGGGGGTCGCGGCCGGGGG
>VWZT01012866.1:31389-47075 GCA_013397055.1 Pachycephala philippinensis | reverse complement strand
CCGCTGCCGCCCCATTGACTGCGGCAGGCGGGAGGGAGGGAAGGAGGGAGGGAAGGAGGGAGGGAAGAAGGGACGAACCCGCCCCACCGCCCAGGAAGCGCCGCTATATTTGGCCAGCGGCACCTCCTCCGCCCGCCTGACATCATGGCCGGGGAGGGGGCGCCGGCCCCGCCTCAGGGACAGCGCGGGGCGGTGGGACCCTCGCCATGGGCGGTGTGTGGCTGCAGCGAGAGGCGGGACGGGCGGAGGGACACCTCAGAGGGCTGCAGCTCTGCCCGAGGGGGTAGAGATCGATCTCTGCTCTCTGTGACAGGGACAGGACACGAGGGAATGGCTGTGTCAGGGCAGGCTCAGGCTGGAGATCAGGGAAAGGTTCTTCCCCCAGAGGGTGCTGGGCACTGCCCAGGCTCCCCAGGGAATGGGCACGGCCCCGAGGCTGCCAGAGCTCCAGGAGCGTTTGGGCAGCGCTGCCAGGGATGCCCAGGGTGGGGTTGTTGGGGTGTCTGGGCAGGGCTGGGAGCTGGACTTGGTGATCCTTGTGGGACCCTTCCAGCTCAGGATACTCTCTGGTTCCACGATTCTACCTGAGATGAACATCCAGCCATCAGCCGTCACACACGGCTGCAAGGGGACGCCCAAGGGTCGCTCCCTCCCGGCTCCTGTCAGGAAACAGACGTGCAACCTGCAAAAAAACCCAGTCATTTTGACACAAAACTGCAGCCTGCCTTTGACGGATCGGGTGAAAGGTTTCACACAGGGTTTATTTTCCACAGCTGGGCGCTCTGTTGGCAGCAGGGCCGTGTGTGAGCGCCGCCGCGTCCCTCTGCTCGTGGGGTGGACTCGGTCATGAAGGTCGGGCTGTCGGGTTTTGGACACAAAAGGATTGGACACTGAAGGATTGACACAAACACTGCTGGCTTTGTCCCCTGAGCAGGTCACTGCTCCCCACCATTGTCCCAGAGCCGGCAATACAGCTGTTCCCAGAGTGACTGGAGGCAGCAGAGGGCCATGAGGCAGAGATGGGTGTGCAGAAACCTCGTGTCACCTGCCAGAGCAAACACCTGCCCTGAGGTCATCGAGTGCTTGAAAACAAACCCAGCACAAAGAGCTGATCAACCAGTCAGCCCAGCCTCAGAGGATTTTCAATTCACACAGTCACGGAACTGCTGGGGTTGGAAAGAACCTTTATAGATCACTTACTCCAGCCCTGCCATGGGCAGGGACAACCTCCACTATCCCAGGCTGCTCCAAGCCCCGTCAGCCTGGCCTTGGACACTTCCAGGGATCCAGGGGCAGCCACAGCTTCTCTGGGCACCCTGAGCCAGGGCCTCATCACCCTCATCATAACCAATTTCCTCCTATTGCACAATCTAAATCTATTCCTTTGCCTCATATCCTGGCCCTGATAAAAAATCTCCCACCATCTTCCTTAGAAACCTCCTTTATATATTGAAAGGCTGCAAGAAGGTCTCCCCAGAGCCTTCTCTTCTCCATCTGAACAATCCCGACTCCTCCAGCCTTTCTTCACAGCAGAGGGGTGCCAGCCCCCAGATCAATTTCATGGGTGTAGGCTTTGATCCCTAGGAGGGTTTAGAAAAGTGTTTTTCCTTGGGAAAGTATGTTATGAATCTGCTTTTAGGGCACTTGAGTGAGTGCGGCAGCAAATTCTTACATGTGATTCATAATACATACAGAAAAAGCACTTGGATTGTTCCCCTGACTCTGCAGGTGAGTACAGGAATCCCAGGAATTCAGAGCCACTCATTCAACAGTATTGGACAGAGGGGTAGAAGTTTTATAGATAATTTAAAGTTCCTGCAAGCTTTGTGAAAAGAGGCAGCTGAAGGAGGGAGTGACACACCTTCTCTTGCCTATACCTGTTTCACTGTCCTTCAGAGAACCTGCATGAAGAGACCAAAAGTTGGGGAAAAGCTTCAGTCCTCTCTCGCCACAGACTCCAAAGTAAAATCTGCAAGAAAATATAAGAGGATTTGAACAAATTCAGTCTGTTTGGTCTATTAATCTACCCACTGAAAAATTATTTCTGTAGAGAGAGGGGAAAAAAGATGAAGAAGGTACCCAACTCCCCTGGTTTGTGTGAACACAAGGAGCAGCATACAAATACCTCACCAAGCAGAATTTGATCATAATCTGAGGAATTCACTATGAATAACAAATTTTCAGAGCTGTCTCTTTGCTGAGACCCAAGCTGTGAGCAGAAAAAGTGCCATGTGTGCACAATAAAGACATGGAAATACTTAAAAAATAAGGTCAGCCTGTGCTTCCCAACCCTTTTTTCTCCCTATGTAAACTAGATGGGGGAAGTGTTCTTTATTTCTGTGTTTAAATATTTTGCCAGTTGGGGCAAATGCTATTGCTTAAACATACAACTCACCCCCCAAACTAACAGGCAGGTCTGCTGTATCCCTGGCACAATTACCACCAGATCGACCTGGAAACACCCCAAAGTTGCTCACAGTGACATTTTTCATGTACAAAACAAAACCCAACCTCAATACATTGGATTTTTGCCCCCAGAAGACAACTCCCATTAAACTTCTCCTCATGACAATCCCCCCACCCTGGTTTTTGTCGCACAGTCACATCACCCAAAAGTTCCTATGACAGAGAAAGAGAGAAAATCCATCTGTTTTGAAGGAGCAACTGATAAAAACCCCACCTGTAGAGAACTGGAGCCATGCAAGCAGTTACAGTCTCCATCAAGCTGTGCCCAGTGCTATCAATTCCAGAATTAAAAAGCATCTAGATGGATGCCTCCATCTTCATCCCATGCTCAGACTGCTCCTACTTGTGCCTCTTGGAGCTCCCTCAAACTCTCCCTTGCCCGTTCCCCAGCAAGGTCCCCCTCTCTGAGGCTGGAGAGGGTCCAGCCCCGAGCAGGGCTCACTTTGAAGGCTGCTCAGGGCTTGGCCTGATGGGTTTTGAACACCTCCAAGGATGGAGATGGAAACCATGCTCTGCTCCATGTCTCAGGGATGCACCAGTCTCACAGGGAAAGATTTCCATAGCTCCACTGGGAATTTCCCCTGTTGGTCTGTGTGCCCTGGAGAAGCACCCGGCTCCATCACTCCACAGCACCCCAGGAGCCCTCGCCCATCTCCCTGCAGGTTCCCCTCTTGCTCTTTGCTTCTTCAGGTTTGTCCCAGGCATGTGGGGGTCTGGGTTACCCCAGAAAAGGAGGCAGCCAGGGGGCTCATTGCAGCTGGAGAGATGCCTTTGCTTCGTGCTAGGAAAAAAGTCAGGCGAGCCAGGCAGACAGTTCCCATGGCTTCTCCATGGCAACAGGGCCTCCCAGACACGCACACAGGCAACGGGCCTGGGAGCATCCCAGCCCCTCCACCCGAGCCCCAAACCCCCACTCGTGGGGCTCTCGTGGGCTCTCACACCAAAACAGCTTCCAAAATAACCACAGCTGGCCAGAGGAAGGTTCCCTCCTTCCACCGGGGAAGGTGCAGTGCCCTGAAGCCCAAGCCAGGCAAAATCCATCCCAGCCAGTGATGGGTTTTGTCCAGAGAAATGCATCACACTTGAAAATCTGGTGCCTCTGCATCCTGTCAAACCAAACAGCACATCTCTGTCCAGTGGAAAACCCAGAACCTCAAACCTGATTATGTCGAGGTCTTGGGCTGGATTCCGATACTCAGACTTTAAGGAACCAGTCTTCTTATGTTTAGAAAAGCCATTTTTGTCTAAACGAGCAAAAACTGTGGATCCTGACAATTTAAATGCAAAAAAGGTGAAATAAGGCAAGCCAAAACCAGTCACAGCAGCAACCTGCAAAAGGGAGAGGCAAACAATAATAAATACTTCTTCAAGCACGTCAAGCTGGGGAGTCAGAAGTTGGCTGTGGTGCAAGAGAAGCATTCGTAGGAGATAAGGTCAGAACAGAAAAACAATGAATATTTTGCATCTGTAGTCAGTGAGGAAAAGCTTGGAGACGTTCCTGTGCCAAAAGTCATCTTTATATGGACGTGGCATTGGATTTGGCTCATGCTCAAGTGTCAGCAGAAGAAGTTGAGGAATAAATAGCCAAACTAGAGAGTGCAAAGGCACCAGGCTGAGATGGTTCGCCTAAGTGCCCAGTGAGAGCTCAGAGGTGAAACAGTTTAATTACTAAATTGTACCATGTAATCACTGTGTGTAACAGCCTCACTGTCTGAGAGCTTCAAGGTAGCAAATGCAAAGGGTTTGGGGTTAAGACAGACCCTGAAATCTGAGGTTCCCTCCTGGGCAAAGTGAAATTGTCACTAAGAATCCCATCAGTGCAGGGTTGGATACATTTGAAATACTGGGAAGAAAAGAAAGTTGATTTTCCTGGAAAAAAGGAATGCTTTAGAGGGGTCGATAAGCATGTGGTGTAGTCTGCCTGGATTTCCAAAAAGCCTGTCACACGAGTTTCTTACAGGAGTGCGGCCACCATGGGGTTAACAGAAAAGCCTTGAAATAGATAGATACCTGGTTAAAGGATTCTCAAAGAGCAGCTCTCAATAGGCAGGATCCTGAAGGGAGGGAGGACTGGAAAGGAGTGCCACAGGGACCTGGGCAGGGCTCTGCTCACTTCAGCGTATTCAGAAATAATCTTGAAAATGAATAGGGGAAAAAAAAAGGAGTGACAAAGCTTGCTGCTGATGTTAAGGCATTCAGGGTCATAAATACATGAGACACTGAAGAGTTATGCAAGGACCTCATGATAGTGAATAACTAAGGAATAGGTTCAGGACATCCAGAGGAGATAATTACAAAGATAAAGACACAGGAGGAAAACAATCCCAACTCCTCACGCACTGGGCTCTGCGCTGATACTTA
Organism: Pachycephala philippinensis; assembly: GCA_013397055.1. Taxonomy (NCBI): domain Eukaryota; kingdom Metazoa; phylum Chordata; class Aves; order Passeriformes; genus Pachycephala; species Pachycephala philippinensis. The sequence goes on along the minus strand of VWZT01012866.1, from coordinate 42,248 downwards.
TCCTCAGAAAGAGCCTTTTTTTCCTCCAGGTTCTGCTGAATGTCCTCCTGCCCACCCCAGCTGTGTTTGTGCCTCATGCTGGGCCCTGGCTTTGGTGGGAACATAAACCTGGGAGCAGGGAAGGGACTCAGCAGTGTGTAAGCATAAAACCAGGATAAAGCGGGGTGTTTAATGGCCCATGTGAGATGACTGCAGTTCCTGTGGTCCAAATTGAGACCAGGATTGTTTGTGGTCCCTGCAGAGAACACGGTCAGTCACTCAGGTCCTGGGAAGGGAGAGCACCAGGCTCAGCAGTGCCAAGGGAGGCGTGTGCCCTCTCCCCACAGACATTTCCCAGGGCTGCACATCACCACAGCTTAAGCTGAGGTGCAGGTGCTTCCCTAGGAACATGATGTGCTCAGAGCACAGAAGTGGCACAGACAGGACAGGGCAGGGAATGTTTTTAGCCCCCTGCCCTCTGCTCCCATTTCTCTGCACAAAACAACGGGCCCGAGTGTGTTGGTACTGAAGGGGCAAAGCACCAGACTGAAAAGAGAAGACAAGCTGATGAGCACACAGTCCTAAACACTCTGCCCCAGTTAAACTCTTCTGACAAGCCACAGCAGCCCTGAGAGCTGGTGATAAACCCACAGCACTGAGGCAGCTGGAGGAGCTGACAGGGTTTAGTCACACAGCAGTGTTTGGAAAGAGTTTGAGGACAGTAGTTATGGCCAAATGCCTGGGAAGCTCAAGGTCTTCTGAGTGCCAGAAGGTCACTCAAGAATCAGCTCTCCACCTTCGTACTTGGCCAGTTTAGTCTTTTCAAGATGTTGCTGTCAAATTCATCAAGTACAAACTTCACTCTAATGAGGCACTGTAAGAAAACAACTTTCCCAACACTGGTATAATTAAAATTAGGCCATATATCACTGAAGCAATATCAATAGCTAACAAGTTGGAGTTCGCCAAGAATTATGGTTTTGCTTTGAGTGGATTCATTTGCATTGAGCTGTTCTTACAGGGCCAAGCATTTGGCATCAGCAAAGCTTGTTCAAACCCAGTCCCAAAGGCAGTCCCGACCCCTGGGTGAACAGTTCCAAACCAGCTGGGATGCAGGGCACTCAGACCCCATGCTGGCCAGCTCACCCTCAGCTATTTTTAGTGGAAGACCTAATCAGTAATTGCCAGGGCTGGGTACAGCCTTTCAGCCCTGCCTTCCGCTACGTGACACGTCCCAGCCCCGACGTGCTGCCAAGAGCAGCGCTGCTGTGAGGGGAACCCAGCCCCTGAGCCCCTGGCCACAGGGCTGTGCTCAAAGATTAAACCCTCTCCTCCATCCTCCTCAGCCACTGCATTTTCCCAAATCTTCTAATTCTGCCAGCATTATGAAGAGATCAGACACTATTTTATATTACCTGTCTGCTCCTGCACAAGGCAGCAAGGTCCTGGCAGAGCAAGCCAGAGCAGCCCTCCCAAACTGCAGATTTGGAAGGGAGGCTCTATGCACAGCTGTGGGCGGAGGATAGGGAAAAGAAGAGCTTTTTATCCCAAATTTGGAAAAAAAAAATTGCAAAAGGTCTTGGGGGCTTACTTCTCATGCACAGCCATGGTCTGGGGGGATTTGAGGGCGGGTGCACTCTCCTGGGGCGAGAGCAGCAGCCTGTCCCTGGCAGAGAGAGCGTGGCTGGGAGGGCACAGCGCACTCCTGCTGGGCACAAGGGCCTTTCCCAGGCACAGACACCTGTGTGTCCCTCAGATCCCAGCCCCAGAGCCGCTTCCTCAGCCTCCACTGACCTCCCAGGCTGGATCAGCAAGGACTCAGAGCACGAGCAGCTCCAAACTCGGTCAGTAGCAGCAGCCTGGCTTCCCAGGGCAGCACTGGCTCTGCCAGCACAACCTGAGCAGACTTCGTGTGTTGTTTGGAGAGGTGGGGAAATGATGAGGCTGTGGGGTTGCCACCTTTTTTGCAGGGCAGGAGCCTCAGCAGCTTTCTCTGAGCAGACACTGGAGATGGGGAGGACAGGCTCCAGCTTGGCACCACTGGCAGCAGCGTCTGCCTGGGCACTGCCTCCCCGGGCTCCCTGCACTGCAGCACCAGCCCTGGCACGGCACGACCCCAGTGGGAGGCATCACACTACTTAAAGAAAATTATGTTGCTGGCCTTTTCATTATGTTGCCCAGCAAATGTTCCCATGAAATATAGGCCTAATTATCTACCCACATTCAGATTACTCTAAGATGCAATTTCCTTCTACTCTGCGGAGTTCGCTCTCCTTCTGTGGATCTCATGATTGAAATACACTCAATTAGTTATTACTCTGCTGGCTGAAACCTTGAGCTGTCTTCCTGACAAGGCTGCTCCACCCGGGTCTCGCTGGCCTTACAGCAGCCAGGTGACACCAGGTCACAGGCAGGCCACAGAGATGTCTCAGCACTCAGCCATGCCTGTTATTTGTTAGATTTGTATCTCAAACGGGAGCCTTGTCAGGACTGAGGGCTGGAAACATGAAACATCAGCATCATAGAATCACTGAGGTTGGAAAAGGCCTCTCAGATCATCAAGTCCAACCATTGCCCCAGCACTGCCAACGCCACCACCAAACCATGTCTCCAGGTGCCACATCTACACATCTTTAAATCCCTCCAGGGTGGTGGCTCCACCACTGCCCTGGGCATGCTACTGAAAAAAGAAAAGACACAGCCTCAGCACAGGTGATTGCTGCGGTCGGTGTCCATCCATTGGGTGGGATCTGTTCAAAAGCATGATCCTAAATCACTGAGAGGGAGCTCCCTCTGCCCTGGAGAGGAGGACTCTGGGTGAGACCACGTTTCTGGGCCAGGAGAGCTGACAGGAGAGGGAGCATTTCAAGAGCAGCATAGTATTATATACCTCTTCTTTCCTTAAAATGGTGCAGCAGGTGGAGAGAAACAAAAGCAAGGAGCATCAGCTGTAGCAGGAAGGAGGATTTGAGCAGGGTGGCAATGTCATTTCATTCCTATTGGCTACATCAAACTGACATAAGCCAGTCCCTCAGAATAAACTACAATAAATAATAAAACCAATTGATACAACAAAGGAAACAATGATATGGATATGTCATAGAGGGAAAAGATTCCTTAACTCCTCCACAGAATTTTGGAAGCCCTGGTGTGAAGGCTCTCTGGAGGTCTTCACTGGAAGTCTGGCACAGCAACTTTTGGCCATACTGAGGCACTTGCTGGATGTTGATCCCTCCCACAGTGACCTGTTCCCACACTTGACCACCCTCCTGGAGAATGGAACTAATTTTGTACCTACCAGAGACTTGTTTTACTCCCAGGGATCCCAGGGACTGCTCAGCAGCCGTGGAGGTGCAGGACTTGGCCCTTACAATGAAAGTTCCTCAAGGTCGGGATTCCAGAAACAGCTCCAGGAACATGTTGGGTGGTAATTGATTGCTCAATGATTCAGTGATTACTCAGTTTTTGCTCCATCCACATCTCAGTATTTCATTGTTTGGCAAAATATCAGCCTGACTTTGTCCTGACATTGGCACCACGCAGCACAAGAAGAGCTCAAGTTTGAAGTGACTGCATCATATCTAAGACGGAAGAAAAAATGTTGTGATTACGGAAAAGTTTGTGTCCCTGGAAACACCTCACTCCCAAAACTCTGCTCCAACCCTACCCTGCACCTTGTCCAACCCTCGCTGTATCTAAAAGTGCGGAAATGAAACCACTGAAATGAAACCTCTGCTGGCAGAAGGGCTCAGATTATCTGTATCAGTGGGTAAGGGGACTACAGAAAATGTTATCTGTCTGGACTTCTGTGAGACCTTGGAGACAGTCCCCCACAATATCCTTCTCTCTTAATTGGAGAGATATGGACTTGATGGATGGACTGCATGGATGGACTGCTCCGTGGGTGAGGAATTGGTTGGATGGTCACATCCAGAGAGTGGTGGTCAATGGCTCAATGTCCAGATGGGGATCTGGAAGAGGAAGAAAGGAATGGATACTGATCAATATGCAGCAACCACCACAATGGGCTATGGAGCAGAGATATTGAGAGAGGAGGATAAATAGACAGAGGAAAATCCATGTCTGGCAACGCCACAACCAGGAAAGCCAAACCAGGGGCCCCTCGGGGGTCTGTATGGGGCCAGTGCTGTGAAATATCCTCATCAGTGACACAGACATTGGATTGAGGGTGCTTCCAGCAGATGACACCAAGCAGCTGTGGGGTCAATCACCAAGTAGTGTGGTTGACACACCTGAGGGAAGCTGGAAGAGCTTCTGAGGGCACACCCAAAATGCAGTTCCCACTCTCCGTGGAGCCCAGAGCATGGCAAGAACAGCTCCCTGTGACGTGGTGCTTCTGCCTGCCATGAGGCTGAGCAAGGGAGCAGTAGTTGGGCACATGGCGACTGATCCTGCACAGAGCAGGGAGAAACACGCAGGGAGATGACTCAGAAAGCTCAGCTGGAGGATGAAGAGGGATGCACACACATTCAGGGCCATCAGCAGCTCCTGGCCATGGTGAGGGTGGAGCAAAATAGGTGCCATCTGCTTCAGCTGGAGCATCACACAAAGGCACAGGCAGCAAAGAGCCTCTTGCTTAGACCCTGTTAGCAAAGAGAACAAATTCCACAATTGCTACCAAAATAGCCCAAGGCACAGGAGAGGAGTGGCCACAGCATGCATTCAGGTTCTGCTGTCCCTGCTCCTGCCCCACTTCCAAGCTGTCCTGTGGAGAGGAAGAAGAGCAGCCCTGAAAGGTTCGTAGTGACTCAAAGCAGTGCTGAGTGGGATTTGGCAGCAGGCTTGGGATGGGCAGCAGCTCAATCCATCACTGTTCTGCAGGAAAGGAGCGGGATGCTGCTGCAAATCTTCAGCACAACCAGAGCCAAAAGCGCTGTGGTTGTGCAGAACAGGTGAACGTCCTGGCATGAGAAATAACACAGTAACAGAGCCATTGAGTGCAGGCTGTGCAGGCCTGGGACAACCCCAGCCTGTGATGCTTCAGGGGAGATTTGGACTGGTTGGAGAGGGCTCCAGGAAAGCACCAGGAGGGGTCAGATGGTGCAAGAGTGCAAGCTGCGGGCAAAGGCTGAAAATGGGACCGATTCACCCCAGGAAATTAAAGCAACACGCTCTGGTTATGTACGAGGCTGAATGCAGCACAGGGCAAGGAGCAATGGGGTCATGCTGTGGTGGGGAAATTCAGGTTCCACCTGAAGGAAAACTGTAAGGATTGTGAAGCAGTGGAACAGACTTCCAGGGAGAGCAGTGCAGGTGTGACCAGCTGGAGCAGAACCTCTCCTGGGCACCATGTCAGATGGGATGGGCTCAGCACCCTGCTCCTGCCTGGGACATGCCACAGAGCCACCCAACACCCCATGGCCTGATAGGGCTTGCTGGGCTCTTCATCACTCATGGAACCAGCACCCTCACAAACCTCACGGAGGTGGTGACAGTTCTGAGAATTCAAGGGAAAAAACCTCCTGCAGAGTGGGAAATCAGCAATTCTTTGAATTGAACTTGCGACAGGGCAGAAAAGCTGATATTGCAGAGTCAAGAAAATGTAACTTTGGCTGAAAGCCCATCCTGTAAGTTGGTAATCCTGAAAAAAGCCATTGGAAGAAAAAATGACACTAAATATGAAGAGGACGAAAGGAATAGATACTGATCAATATGCAGCAACCACCACAACAGGCTATGGAGCAGAGATATTGATAGAGCAGGGTAAACAGACAGAGGAAAATCAATGTCTGGCAAAGCCACAACCAGGAAAGCCAAAACCAGTTCACTAAATACCTTAGAAACAAAAGAAACATTAATGATGTTGTGGACTCATTTCATAGACTTAGAGAGGCATAAAAGGATTTTGGTCAGGAGCAACCTCAGGTGTCTCCAGTCCAACATCTGATATCCAAATGACACTGCCTTGCTCAGGGATCGCCCAGGTGAATTTTGAAGACCTCCAGACACGGAGAGGCCCCAGCATTCCTAGATGAGGAGATTTGCCAGTCACAAGGCCCTCAGTGGGTCCCTTCTGTGTTTGGAAAGGATGGGAGTGTCAGACATGAGGGTGACGAAATTGTCTGTGGTCTAATAACAGCCCAGAGCATCTCGGGTGCCATCTGTGGGGTTTGTGAAGCAGCAGCTCTGTGTGAGCTGCACCTGAGGGCCCTCGAGCAGCACTGAGCCGAGCCGAGCTGTCTCCTCCCTCTGCTGAGGATCTGGAAGCCTGGGAGATGCCAGCTTTGGCAGGATGCTGACGGGGGCTCGGCTGCCCTGGTTAACAGCTGCTCGGTCCAGCACGACACATCCAGGTTGAAAAATGGAGAGGACGCAGAGGATTCAATTAATATAGAATTCAGGGATTAAAAATACACCTGTCAGCGGGGTGTAATGGAAAGTGTCTTGTCAAATGAGTTCATCCTTTGAGAAAATTACAAGTTTGTAGATAAAGGTTACCATGTAGCCATTATTTGCTTAGCTTTTGGCAACGTGTTTGACTTAATATCCTATGACACCCTAATTACAAATTTAGCGCTATACAATCCCAATAAAGCCCACATTAAATGGATGGAGAGCTGCAAACCCAGCTCCAAAACAAGGACTCGTCAGTGAACAGAGATGATTTAGAGGGATTCTGCCAGAGTCAGTCCCAGCCTGACACTAATCAATGTTTTCATCATTGATTGAGAAATGAGCACAAAACACAGCTGATAAATTATACAGCTGCTGGGAGCAGAAGGACTGGCAGTGAATAATTATGACAGAGAAGTTTTACAGAGCAACTGGGATCTTTTCTGTGCACAACCCATTTTCACTTGGCAGTGTTAAAATAGGCCAGCTTTCAAACAGCAACGGAGGAAAGGTTTCATCCAAAAGAGTTGGGAGGAAACACTTCATCCAAAAAAAGGATGGGAGGAAAGGTTTCATCAAAAAGGGATCTAGACATCATCGGGGGAAAGTAAGTCAGAGCAGCTGGTTTTGCACCACCCCAGCACCACAGCACTGGCCCTGGGTGAAGAGACTGGAGGCAGAGGATGAGGAAAGCAGGGCAGTCCTGCAGTGCCAGGAACGGTGGGCAGACGACACCAGAGGTGGCTCCAGGGCACAGCTGAAGTGGCAAAGGAGTCAGACAAGGCCCCAGAGAGGAGAAGGACAAAGTCCCCGAGCTGCAGACACCCCATGGAGTGCAAGTCATGGGGACAGGCTCCAGCTTGAACCTACTGCCACCTCCACTTTAGAGCAGCTGGTCCCTGCAGCACCACCTGTCCTCATCCTCTTGGTGCCCTCCACTAAAAGAAAAGCACTCACTTTCCCAAAAGAAGTGCTTTGCTGAGCTCTTGCATCAAGCTGGGGTTACATTCCTCTCCTCCACATCATTTTCTGCCACTAATTGTGAACGTGGAATGAAGGGAAGCTGAGGGGGCTTTCTGAGGGGGCAGATGAGAGGCTGGAAATGAGACGTGCCAGGCTGGCAGCAGGGTCTGTGCAAGGAGCAGGGGCCCAGCTGCCAGGTGACTTCCAGTGATTTATCAAAGACATTTTCTCCTGTGGATTCCAGACCTGCAGCCCAGAGGGGCTTTGCCATCACCTGCTTTTCCATCACCTGAGGGCCCTGGTGACCCTGTGATGGCCACAGCCCGACCCGGCGAGGCCGTGGCCCTTGGCAGCTGCCGGGAAGAGCTCGGCTCCGCTGGTATTTTTAGCTGTGCCCACGCCATCGCTCGAGTTCACGGCGTGACCTACTTTGGGAAGGCAGAGCTGTCACCCCGCTGGGTCCCCACGTGCTGGGAAGATGCTGCCGGACCCAGAAGCAGCCCCCCCAGGGCAGCCTGTCCCCAGCACGTGGTGCTTGGCTCCCTGTGGATCCGCACAGAACCCAGGGGCAGGTTTTGGGGAGGAGGAGGTCCTGTGGGAGCCAGGGCTGTCTGCAGCAGGGACATGTGCAGGGCTCCCAGGTGGGTGCTGCTCTGCAGGGACTCAACAGCCTTTTGGTTGGGCTCTGCATTTCCACGTTTCCCTTGCCTTGGAGAAAATCAGCAGCTCCCAGATTGGCACGGGCACAGCCTGGATTTGGGTCCCCAAGGGAGTTATCCTCCACAACTCAGCTTCCCAGTGGGCCAAACTGTGTAGCCAGCCCAGCTGGGCCTTCTGGAGCCCCCAGCTTGGCTCTGGTGAACATAAAATCACAGACTGGGTTAGGAGGGACCTTGAAGCATCTCACTGCCCTGGGCAGGGACACCTCCCATTAGACCAGGTTGCTCCAAGCCCCATCCAGCCTGGGCACTTGCAGGGATGTGGAGTGGAGCTGCTGGGATGTGTGGTCCATGCCCAGGCTCTGGTGTCCACCCCGCCCACGGCTCCATCAGGGACCAGGCTCATTCCCAGAGTCACTGGGCAGCTGATGGATCTGTCCTGACCTTCTCTCTTGAGCACTCTAAAAACCTCTTTCCTGACACTGGGAGTGCATGGCGAGGCTCACCGCTTGCAGAAGAGCTCCACAAAGGGACACACTCACCCCAAGAACCCCTGCAAAGTTCAGCTCTCCCCTCTGCTTCCAGCACCAAAATCTCCTTCAGCACCAGGTCCATGTCCCAGCATGAGTCCCGAAGGTGGCTGTGGCTGCCTGGGCTGTGCAGCCCCGTGTCAGCACTCGTGGCTGCAGCCCAGGCACTGATCCACGAGGCTGGCACAACCTCCTCCTTGGCAGCTCTTTCCTGCCTCATTACCCCCAAAATCCCAGGGGTCCCTCGCTTTGCCGGCCCTGCTCTAGGAGATTTCTGAACTTTGCTGCGTTAAAAGCTTTCTATTTCCAGCAAGGACGCGAGTGGAGGGGAGGGATTTTACAGCCACCAGGTGCCAGTGCCGGGGCTGAGCCATGGGGCAGCAGTGTCAGGGCGAGAAGGGGAGAGAGAGGGAGAGAAGTCACCCACCAGCCACTTCCAGCTCATCCAGCACCTAATTGGGGAGAGGATCAACAGCAACCACCTGGTCACACACTGGGGGAGCAGGCCCACAGGACCGAGAACAACAACGCCAAGGACAACAGAGCCGACACACGCGTCCTTCCCTGACTCATCCGACCACATGAGAGCCAACGCCCCGCACAGGCTGGGCAAATCCTCACTCCAAAGGCAGAAACAGCCCTTCTGGCAGTGGCAGGGATCAGCTGAAACCTTCCCCCGAGAGCCCGTGCCTCAAGGCAGCCATCAGTCACTGCGAGGAAGGAGGGTTTGGCAGCTCAGCCCACGCAGAGCCGGACGCTCACGTGCCAGATGCAGCCAACACCTCGCGTGGATGTGAATGCAGCCACAGCCAGTGCCACACAGCACCTCACTGGGCCTCCAGAGCAGCCTGGCAGGCAATGCCAAGGGCAAACAGGGCATTTGGGGTCACCTGTGACACCCGCAGCTGCCCATGCAGCAGCAATGTGCTGGAGCACGGGCACAGCTCAGAGCTCACCCCAGGTCAGTGCTGCTCGAGCTGCACCAGCCTTACTTGGCCCATTCCCCTGGGGCTGTGCATCACGTCTAATGTGCCTTATCCAAGGAAAAAATCTGTCATTTATGGTACATTTAAAATTAATGCACATTTGGTGTTCTTGCTGATCCCAAATTATCCTCGCACGTGGGGAGCTGTGCTTGGCCCCGCCAGGACAGCGGCACTGCTGAGCCTCCCTCCCTGGCAGCCACACTGCCAGGGACAAATTCCCAAAACCAGGGATTTCCAGCAGCACTGCCAGCACTTGTACCTCACCAGTACCAACCCCTGCCTGGTGCCAGCAGGGTCTGTGCCATCCAGGAGGGCACGATGGACACAAATGGCACACCTCATGGATAAAGCTTTCCAGAGCTGGGGGCCCAGCTGCCTCCTGATGGGAAGCTCATTCCTGTCCACAACCCCTGGGTGCATGAGGCTTAATTAAAAGCTGTCCCTGCTGATGCTGGTGGCACTGGTGACCGTGGCTCTGCCATGTGCAAATGCCACTTCTGAGCCAAGTGAGGCTCAGGCCACAGGTGCCCTCCCAGCGTTTGGAATGCTGCTCCTGCTGCCCGCAAGGAACCTCCAGGAACCATCCTGGCACACACAGAGGTGTGTTTATGGTATATTCTCTCCTAAAACCCAAATTAAGGGAAAAAGAGGGTCACACCCTCCATGACCTGAGGAGGGGACAGGGACAAAGAGCATGAACTCAAACCCCACCAGTCCCAGTGGGAGCAGAACCAGCCATTGGCTGGGAAGGGATATTTATGGGAATCAGTGCTTTGGTGCCAGCAAAACATCCCAAAATCCTGTTCATCCAACAAATGACACTGAGCAGTGCCAGTGCCTCCTGCCCTGGGACACCGTGGTGAAACCTGGCACCCCATGGTGAAACCTGGCACCCCATGGCCACGTTTTGGTGGGGCTCTCGGGGCTCTCGGGATAGAGGCAGTGGCAGTGGCCGTGGCCAGTCCTGCCACGTGGAGCCCTGGAGGGAGAGAAAAATCTTTTCCACCTATTTCGTGTTGTCTGATTTTCTCACCAGCTCTCCCAGCGACAGCGAGTGAAACCCAGCGGCGCAGCCGAGCCCCTGCACCTCAGCAGCTCAAACACAGCCCTCGGGCGGCACGCAGGGAAAATCACACCTTGGGGGAGGTCAGGGAGCGCCAGCAAACGGGATGAGATTAATTTGGGAACAACACGCAGGGAGAATGGCGTCTGCCAGGGAAGGAGCATCGCCGGGCTCCACACAGCATGGCTGTCCCTGCCTCTGGAGCAGGGCCCAGAGCGGCTGCACGGACACATCCCTGCCTGTGGAGCAGGGCCTGAGGGACTGCACGGACACATCCCTGCCTCTGGAGCAGGGCCCGGAGCGGCTGCACGGACACATCCCTGCC
>VWZT01012866.1:0-24197 GCA_013397055.1 Pachycephala philippinensis | reverse complement strand
TTTTTTTTTTTTTTTTTTTTTTTTTTTTTTTTTTTTTTTTTTTACTGTGAATTAGAGAATGATTGTTAGCTTTATACTAAAAACACTGATGATAATACACCAGAGAAACTGGAAACTCATCTGAACAGCAGCAGACACCACAAACAAGAGTTTGGAGTTCATACCTCCAATAAAACCAGCTGCCATCAAAACCAAACTCCTTGATTTTCCCAGCACTATTCAGCATTTAACAGACACAGACACAGAACCAAGGGTGACCCTTCCACACCCTTCACACAGCAGCTCTGGGTGCTGGAGAGGGGAAAGGAGAGCAGGAGGTGGCCCTGCTGTCCCCAAATGTCACCTTCCATCGATGCTGAGGCTCACAGTGACTGTTCTGGGCTCTCCAAAACCTCCCAGAAGCACCAAGCAGGACCAAGGCCTCGCTGCTCTGCCCAACTCAAACAGCACAGCCCAAAATCCAGGCAGCCAAGAGGAAAACCAAGGTGCAGGTTCACAGCCAGGCCACCAAGCAGCTCCCTGTCCCCTCCCCTACATGGCCACAAGCCTCAGACCCGCTTCACCCCCAGGAGCAGAGCAATGCCAGAGCTCAGCAGCCCTGAGGAGCCCCCTGAGAGCCACGAGGCCACTGCAGGGAGGTGTCACTGAGCTCACCACAGAGCTTCCCCCACAGCTCCAGGCAGCTCTTTAGCAAAGTCTCATGCACAGAGGACACAATGTCACTGCTGTCACTGCCACCCAAACACGGGCAGGGTCCCTGCAGCCACATGAGCCACCCACGGCACAACACAAAGGATCCTTCACGGGATGGTGCCCACGTGCACGACTCTGCTGCCATCCCACCCTCCCCTCCTCCAGACCCTACAGCCACGGGATTTCAGCATCCCTGAGGAACGTGTGGCCCCTGCCCATCCCATCCCAGCCCACCCCATCCCCAGCAGCCCCTGCACTGCCCCTCCTGAGCCCAGAAGGTGCCACGTCCATTTGCCACACTCCCACCCACGGCCTCGCTCAGCAGGAAGCAGGAGCCCAACGGGAGAATAATCAGGAACTCCAGATGGGAGGAGGATCTGTCCCAGTGCTCTGGTTAAATCTTAGCAAGTCTCAGCGCCTGAGCCTTAAATAACCACATCCCATGAACTCTTCACTCTTATTCACAATGGCTGCTTCCACCACGTTTGATTAATATTTTCTTCATAAGGCATATGATTGTAATTAGCATTTCAAATTACCACAGGGACATCTCTACAAACAGTCACAGATGGGAGCACTGCTAACTTTAGCTTTCCCTCCGCAGGAACAAGAATCAGGAGGAGGGGAAGAGACTGTTTAGGAAGAGCTCCAGCCCTGGTGACACACTCGGGGGTTTCAGGCCTGCAAGGCTCTGATCCTTTTTGGATCTGGGAGCTCCATGAACAGGAGCTGCTCTGCAGGGCAGGGCTGCCACAGGGCACCTTTGTGCCACCCTGCAGCAGCTGGTACCTGCTCCTCACCAGCTCACTGCTGCTCCCACAACAGGAGCACACGAAAAGCAGCGGAGCCAGTGAGTCACTCCTGATCCTCCTCACTCACGGCAGCAGGAAAACATCCCTGAGGCAGAGCTGTAACTCAGCCTCCTCCTGGCCCAACACGGCCCAGGAGCCTTGGGAGGACACAGGACAGCCCGAGGGGATGGAAGCTGAGTTACCACTGTGATAATTCCCTCAGATGAGACCTGAGCAGGGATTATTCCCAGCTGGGAGCACACCAGCAGGAGGCTGACAGCAGGTGCCTCACCACGGCAAGGACATCCCGCTGCTGCCTGTCCCAGAGGAGGTGGCAGGAGGGGGACACGGAGGGTCTGTGGGGGGCACAGCCCAGGAGGGGCTCTGGGGGAGCAGGGGATGCCCCCCACGGCTGGCAGTGCCCCTCCCTGAGCACGGGGCAGAGCAGAGCAGGAGCTGTCCCTCCTCCCGACCCCACTCACCGTCAGCCACTGGAGCCTTGACGGGCTCGATGCGGGACACGATCTCTGCCAGGTCTGTGAAGGAGGTGGTGGGACAGGTCACGTTCTGAAACACAGGCACAAGGGCAAGGTGGGTCAGAAAATCCACACAAATCGAGGCTGTATCACAATGATCTCGAACAGACAAAGCTCCAGACGCACAAATTCTCCACAGCTGCCCCCTCAAAAGCCATTACTCATCAGTGAGAAATCCTCAGAACAGCTCTCCTGAGGCAGGTCTGCTGGCAGAGATGGGATTCCCAGCAGTGGGACACGCTCTTAATGGCTCCTATTCCACCCGTGCAACAAAGAGCCCTATTAAAAATTCAGCAAAGCACAGAAAGGACCCCAGAGACGAGCACAGCAGGGGCTGGGCTGGACAGAGCTCACTGCATGGGTTTTTCTCCATCAGTGCCCCTTCATAAGAGGGGCTGGCTGGGCCAGGTGCAGCCCCCAGGGAGCTCCTGCTTTCCCTTGGGAGAAGGTGTCCAGGTGGCCACTGGGGTGACCAGGACCCCCCCAGGGACCCCTGCAAACCCCAGAGCTGGAGCTGCTGCAGCAATCAAGAGCCTGCAGAGACATCTCCCACTGCAATTCCTCCTTCCAATAAACCCCTGATATCTCCACTCTGTCTCACCCAAGCAGTGGGCTGAGGGTTCTCTATTTTGAGAAGTTCCTTGCTCTGATCTCTCCTCTAAGAAAACCCAACTTTGGCACTTAGGAACCTTCTCGGGCTTCCTGCAGCCCCACCTCCCTCTTTGGGGCCAGGCACGAGGTCACCAGGTGGACACCTAAGCACCTCTCACCTTTTTTTAAACCCAGTGAGTTTAATGAGCACAGGAACAGCCCCCACGCAGAGGAAAGGGATGGGGAAGAGCTGGCAGAGGGACCTGGGCTGCCAGGAATTGCTGTGACAGTTCTTCCCAAACACCCAGACCTGCCCACGTGCTCCCAGGCAGGGCAGCTTCCTAACACAGGGTTTTAGGAACAATCCTTTGCTCTTCTGGCAAGAACACGGACCCCATGAATCACACAACCCCTGTGGGGTCGCAGCAGCAGCCCGTTGCTGCTGCAGCAAAGTGCTCTCAGTTGACCTTTCATCTGTAGCTGATTTTGATGTGATTTGGAACAGCCACAGCACAGAGCAGATCCAGGACAAGCAACGGGGGCTGAGAAAAGCCTGGAGGGAATGAAAAGGTGCCTGTGTGAAATGGAACAGCAGCAGCTCAGGACACACACTTTGAAACAGCAAGAAGCTGGGAAGCTCATTGTGAGTGTGAAGGAAGTGCTGGACAGGATGAGTCAGCCCAGGCTCACTTTGAACATCCAACCTGAACGTTCCCAGGCAGCACTTGCACAGAGCTCCTTCCCAGCACAGGGAAGAAAAGCTCCTGGGCAGCTCCAGGTGGTGCCACACGACCCCGAGAGGGACACGAGCACCCTGTGGCCACCACACAGACACAGCCACGTCCCAGGACTCCAAAACCCACGAGGAGAGGGGGCTGCACAAACCCCTGTGGCTGGAACTGAGTGGTCCCTGGGAGCAGGCAGGGACAGCTTTGGATGGGATGAAAATCCAGGGCTCTGCATGAACAGCTCAGCAAAATCCTGCAGGGCCCAGCACCAAAGGTGCCCCAGGAAAGCCATCAGCAGCTCCTGTGATGAGGATGGATGGGAATAAAGTGTGACTTCTGTCTGTCCCCCAGCTGAGCCCCAGGCCAGCCTGTCTGACCCCCCAGGACTGGAAAACCACTTTTGGCAAACCAGGTGTCTCCCCACACTCGTTTGGTGCTTTCCAAACAGGAATTTAATGTTTAAGTGCTTCCTCTCACTACTTTTAAGGACAAAATCGCCCTCCCATCAGATAACACACAGCAAAGAAGTGTCTCAGATCCACCTGAAACCTGCTCTCAAACCTCTCTGATATATTCTTTTTTCCCAAGGAGAAAAGTCTTCTCTTTGGCACAATCTTTATGAAATAAATTAGAGGAGAAAGACAGTTACTATTGTAGTCTGCTGGATTATATTTAGCTTTGACTATGAATAACACCTCAGTAGACATAACTTCCCCAAGGAGATCCAATTAACGGTGCTGCAGCATTCCATGTTGGGGAAGAGTTAAGGGCTGCTCAAAGTAAAGTTTATGTAAGGTTCCTGTTGTTTGTGTCTTCAGCATTTGCATTTTGGAGGCAAGATAAACAGGGACTGAATGATCAAAGCGAAGGAAAAGCATCTAAATGATTAAATATCTGGATTTTTAAATAAAATTTCAATGCTCACGACATGGAAATGAGACAATGAGAAATGGCACTCGGCTCTCAGATGTTGAACACTCCAGAAATAGATGAAGAACTAAAACACATAAAGCATCAAAACCTTCGCTAATGAAAGGCAAGTTAAAAATATCAGCTGCTCTGCCTGGAAGATAACACAGCTAAAGGACTTAAGTGACTCTAATGGACTAAGGAAAGCAAGAAAAATGCCCCAGTGGGAGCTGCAACAGTTACTCCATAGAAATAAATCTCCTGTGACAGAAATCAGATGCAAAAATCCTGGGTTTCAGTGGGCTCCAGAGTTTTAGGAGGGCGAGCAGGTGATCCTGCAGGTCCTTGGGAGCACCAGGGATGCACAGAGCCCGTGGTTGCTGCTCCATAACCCCGCAGGGTTGGTGAGTCGCCCTCCCAACTCTGTTATTGCTGTGCTCTGGCACCTCAGCAATTAACACTTGGTGCCTCATTACCAAGTGAGTGCAGGGCCAGGCTGTGTCTCAGTGAGGACATGACACATCTGATCCCCAGGGCCCTGAGGTGCCACAGAACCCGGGGCAGGTGTGATAAATGTCCATCGTGCTGCTGTGATACCCTGATTCAAGTGAAGTATTCCCTCCATTACTGCATCCCATAAAAAGGGCAGTTTTAAAAGCAGTCTCCTTTAAAAGAAGTGCCTGTTGCAGCAGTGAAAGGCTTGTTACTGGCTGGTGATAAAAGTGAGGCTGAAGTGGGGCACAACCAATTCTGAGACACACAATTTTCTCCTCATGACTTTTAACACAAAACCGGGACCCCAGCCCCTCATGTCTGACCAGGAGGTGCCAGAGGTGGATTGGGGACCCATCTTCTGCAGTCACACTAAAGCACCTCCTCATCCAGGTGTGCTCCCAGGGAGAAATCCCAGGCTGAGGAGTCTGGGGGCTCCTCAGGGCCATGGATCACCAGCTGCTTTCCTCCACGGCTCAGTCCCTGTGTGCTCCTTCCAAAGCCACTCTGGCCCTGCCAGGCAGCGTGGGCAGATCCATCTGATGATGGGAAGTGCCCCTGGAGCTGAGGGTGACATTCACCTCATCCCAGCAGAGCCATTCCCACCCCTCAGTGACTCACAGCCTCTGCTGACACCGAGGGCTCAGATGTGGAATCATCCATCCCTCATCCCCAGCCCTGTGTCCGTCCTGCCATCCATCCTCTCCCTGTCTCCAAGCCAAAGTGCTCTGCCACCCACCCCTGGAGAGCTGCAAATCCTCAGTGTCATCTGTCACCTCACTTGACTTCCCTCCGTGAGGCTCACGATGGTTATGATTCATTCTGGCCATCGCTTAAAGAATTACTGCTCATTTCCCTCTCTCTAAAAGATGATAAAAAAGAATTACTGAGTAGAACATGAAGCCTTTGTAGCACTTGGGTTTCAAATCAGAGGCATTCAAAGAAGAGGAAGGATAGATTAGAATATATTATAATATATTATCCAAATTCCTCAGAAAGGTGGGAACTGTTTCCTAAAACCAACTGGAGCTTCCCGGCCAAGAAATCCAGAGCACTGAGCTGTGACCCAAGCTCAGGGCAGTCCCTGTCCCCTGTCCCAGCCCTGAGCAGCTCCTGCAGCACACAGCATTTCCCTGAGCACTTACATCAGTTTTGGACTTGCAGGTCTCTTGCCTGTCCTTCAGCATCTTGTCAAGGACTCCACTCCTGCACCACACATTAAATACGGTTTTCCCGTGCTGGTATCCCACTTCCTGGAAAAAAAAAATAATCAGGAGGAAAAAAAAAAGTAATTAATAACTGCCATTAGCATAGAAACAACTGGAAAGAACAGACCCAGCACTCAAAGTTTTACTCTTTTTCTCAGAACACAGTAGGAATGGTGTTGAAAAACCAAATGGGAAGGACAGAGAAACAGGTTTTGGGAGCCCTGGATCCCCTCTCCAGCCCTCGTGCTGGCAGCAGCCCCAAACCTCTGCTGTTGTGTCTCCTCTGGTTTTTGGATGAGGGTTCAGAGCACGGGAGATCCTGGGGCTGGAATTCACCTCTCACAATCTATCCCAGCCCAGGGTGGGGGTGATGAAGGGGAGGAAAAGGAGCTGACAGCTGCCATGGCAGGGTCAGGCTGACCCAAAATAACCACGAGAAGCTGAGCTTGAGGAGCTGACAGAGCCCCCACTGCTCTGGGACTGCACACCAGAGGGGTTTCACAAGGGGAGATCTCAGCTCTTTGGAAAATGCTGGTGCCCATTTCTGTTTCCTGTAAAATCCAGGCACGCAGCTGAAATGAAACCCCCACTACTTCCCAGCCCCCGAGGATAAAGGAATGCCTGGACTGTCCTTCCCTCTGAGGTCAGCACAGTTTAAAGCTTCCTCGTGGGCAGAAGTTACTGAGCTGTGCTGCAAGGAGGGAGGATCCAGGAGGTGCTGCCCCTCCATCCCTGCAGAGCCTCGTGCCAAGAAGCTGCTCCCAGGCAGTGACACGTTTGAGGAACTGCCCTTCTCTCAGGTTTTATTGCACTGACAGGATTTGCCTGGTGCCTTTACATCTCTTTAGCAGCACCACATTAGAACAGAGCAGGGATGTGACAGCCCACGATCTGTTCCTGTGATGAACTAGCACACCTGTCTTGTCAAGGTTTTCCAATCAGCCAGGGCTCTCCAGCTGGCAAAGAACAAGGAATTATTTATCAGCAAACTCCTGGAGCCAGTGGCAGACAGCAGTGTTTGCCCAGGAGCCAAGAGGCACCAAATATCCTAGAGAAAATATTTAGAGTGGGGAGATCAGCTGGTGGTTTGGAATAGCTGCAGGNTGTGATGAACTAGCACACCTGTCTTGTCAAGGTTTTCCAATCAGCCAGGGCTCTCCAGCTGGCAAAGAACAAGGAATTATTTATCAGCAAACTCCTGGAGCCAGTGGCAGACAGCAGTGTTTGCCCAGGAGCCAAGAGGCACCAAATATCCTAGAGAAAATATTTAGAGTGGGGAGATCAGCTGGTGGTTTGGAATAGTTCTGGGTGTCCTAAGGAGTGTCTGAGATGAGAATCTGCAGGGCTGAGCTGTGCTCCTGGGGCTGCTCAGTGTTTGTTAAGCCAGGACCAGAGAGATCAGGCTGCAGCCCAAGGAGCATCACAGCATCTCACTGAAGTGTAATGGAGATGGACTGAAGGAGGAGTGATGGTTTCCCAGCCTGGGAGAGGAGCAAAGCTCTGCAGGAATATCTGGACATGGAAGATGCCTGCATGGCTACAACAGGCAAAGAACAGAAGGAGACAGTAAAATCACTTCCTTACAGGAGACACTGAGCCAGCATCGCTTTTTGCCCTGCCTGGGCAGGGACTTTTCTGCTGTGAACACTGGGTTATGTCACCGGAACAATTCCCTGCACGTGGAGTCAGCTCTGCCCGTGCTGGGCTCTGACACAAACACAGCCCAATGCCAGTGATGTGTGACCTGGCAGTGCCACTTTTCCAGCGTCCTTCCACTGACACTGGTGCCACTTCCTGACGCTCTGAGGGGTGCAGAGGAATTGTGGATGACGTTTTATTCATAGAAGTGTTAAAATGTTAACAGAATCAGGGATTTTCACGTTTCCCTCCATTTCCAGGATTCAAAGCCCCCCTGAAAATCTTGAAATCAAGACTTTCATGCAAATCTTTCATGCTACAACAAGGAGGGGAGAGTGAGAGCCCACACCAATGCCAAAACCCAACTGCCCAGAGCAGCTCAGACACCCACGAGCTCTCACTCAGCAGCTGAGCAGGAACTGCCACCAAACAGAGCGAGCCAACCCATCCCTTCACAGGTCATTATACAATCAAGATTACTAACTCAATTCCTGCCGCTAATCCAATCTCCCGGCCGGGATATCATTCCACAGCATTATTGAGTGTCAATTATTCACTCTGTGCCAACCGACTCCTCACTCTCCCCGGGCTCCAGCACTAATTAGCAGGAGCAGAGCCGTGAGGAGCAGCCCCAGGAGCTGCCAGGGAGGCACTCACACAGATCTCGTCGAACTTGCCGAAGTCCAGGGTGCCGTAGCGGTCGATGGGGGGCCGGATGTACTCGCAGTAGTCGCTGTTCTTCACCATCTCCAGCTGCCGCACGCAGCACACGTAGGCCAGCCGTGTCTGGATCTCGGCCATGTTCAGCACCTGCCCGGCACACGAGGCACAGGTTTGAGCTCCAAAAGTGAATTTCAGGGCGTGCTCTGTGTGCTCTCGGTGGGGAAGAAGCGAGTTTGGACACAGGAAGGGGGCGGTGCCCTCGCACAGCAGCACCTCCAGCTGTGCCCAGCGTGGAGTGTCCACAAGGGGATTGCCTGCCAACAGCTCGAGCTTGAACCAAGGCTTTCGTGCCAGGATACAGTGAAATATATATATATATAAAACGTAGAGATCTGTGCTGAGGTGAGGGGCACAGTGATCCTTCAGGATCTGGTCGGTGCCCTCGCACAGCAGCACCTCCAGCTGTGCCCCAGTGAGGAGTGTCCATGATCAGCAGCACAAGGGGATTGCCTGCCAAGCCTTGAACCAAGGCTTCCGTGCCAGGATACAGTGAAATATATATATATATATATGTAACTTAGAGATCTGTGCTGAGGTGAGGGGCACAGCGATCCTTCAAGGCAAATATCAGTGATGCCCCATCCCTGCAAGTGTTCAAGGCCAGGCTGGACGGGGCTTAGAGCCTTGGTGGGGAACTGAATGAGCTTTAAGGTCCCTTCCAACCCAACCCAAGTCTGTAATTCCATGATTCTCTGATCTGTCCGGTGCCAGGGCAGAGATTTTGCAGAATGGCTGAGGTGGACAGGGACCCTTGAGATCATCCAGTCCATCCCTCCTGCCCAGGCAGGGTCAGCTGGGACAGTTTGTCCAAGGCCACATCCAGCTGAGTTTTGACCATCTCCACAGATGGAAACTCCACCAGCCCTCTGTTTGGCCAGTGTTTCACCACTACCAGTAAAAACAAAAGGTGTTTTGTGGTGTTCAGAAGGAATCTCATGTTTCCATGGGTGCTTATTGCCATTTGGGCAGTTGGAATATTTCACTGGGTACTACTGAGACCAATTCCAACTGGGGAATGCAATTGGGAGGAAAGAATTAAAATCAATATTCACTTGGGGGACAGCTGCAGAGCCAGGTAATTTAGGAAATACAGAATAAGGAAAAGAGTTGGCCTGACCACGTGCAACAAAAGGAAAATAATAACAATAACAACAACAACAACAACAACAACAATAATAATAATAATAATAACAGTAAATCATACTCTGCAGACCCATGTTTATCAGTTGTACTTAATTATCGCCAAGTGCTAAAATCTCCCTAAATCAGCAGTTCAGAGACATACAGGATAGAAAGTGAACTGGACAGATTTACTACTTTTATTGGTAAAATTAATAAATTCTTACCTTATCAGAACGTATGGACCTCCAACAAAAGGTTTCTTTGCTCTAAGAGTTCTGCCAGCCCCCTCCCCTGTCACTGCCTTCCCCATGGTGTGAGGGCACTGCCCACTTCTCTGCACAAGAACTCGAACCCAGAGAGACGAATCTGTCCCAGACTTGCTCCCTGAACAACAGGGGGAAGCTTCCCACTTCTCCCACTCTTCCCAGTGCTCTGGAAAACCAGCTGCCACTCCAGCCCAGCCCCAGTACCTTGACTTTCTCAGCCAGGGGGTTCCACCTCTTCCAGAGCAGCCACCAGCCCGACAGGCAGTCGCCGTAGTTGGTGAGGTCGGTCTCGTCGCGGCTGCCCACGTCGATGGCGATCACCACCTTGGCCCCCATGGACCTGGCCACGTCAGCTGGGGGGACAGGAGGTGTCAGAGCCCCCCTGTGCCCTCCCTGCTGCTGCTCCCAGCTGCACACAGGGGCAGGCACAGAGCCACAGGGCTCAGGGCTGCGAGCTGAGGTCGCACCTACCACGAGCGAGCAGCCTGACAGAAGTGGCCTCAGTGCCCATCCCTGCAGGACTCAAAATCCAGGTGGATGTGGCACTTGGGGACAGGGGTCAGTGCTGGGGGAATGGTTGGATTCCATAATCTTAGAGGGAAACTTCAGCCCAAACAATTCTGGGATCCCATTCTGAGCGTGTGCAGCAGCTCTGCCCAGACCATTCCCGCTCAGGGAGGGATCCCAAACCAAGCCCTGAGTGACCCCAGGGTGAGTCCCCACTGCTGAACTGCTGGGGACAGCACTGATGAGGATGTTTTGCCCCAGATCTCTCCCTGAGGTCACCAGAAGCCCTGGGAGGCAGCAGGGGACAGGAGGTGGGACTCAGCACCAGGGCAGTGACACCATGGGGGGAATAATGGGACAAAGCACATCAAAACACACATTAATTCCAAAAAAGCACCAGAGAGAACAAGTGGCAGTGCCTTGGAGAGGGGAGGCAGCAGTGCCAGCCCTGCAGGGACAAGGTGACAATGCACCTTGATGACAGCACAGGGACTGCCAGCGAGGAGAGGCTGGATGGCAGCCTGAGAACAGCTCTGGATGCAAGAGAAGGATTCACATTTGAAAATGGGAGAGAAATGAGGCAACACTTCCTACTTCAAGGTCAGTAAAAGGACGAGCTGCAGTCTTTGGATAAGGGTGAGGATTTAGGGAAGCGCCAAGGGAGGGAAGAGAAGGACATGAACCTCACAGAATGCATTTATATTTCTTTCACACCCCCAGAGTCCAAGATAGTTGCAGTTTCCAGAATAGTTTTGCGTAGGAAAACCACAGCTCTGAAGAGCCAATTTAGAGGCTTAATTTAGACACTTCTTTAAACCAGATCTGTTCTGTAACTTGGATTTACATTCCTGGGCTGCTTCAGTCTATTGTGTGTTTCCCACCCAGGGTCACCTGTGTCTGCTCTTTGCCCTCCCCAGCTGTGGAGGTGCAGGAGGTGCTTTGGTTTGCAATTCACACCTCTGCTTACAGACACAGGCAGTGCCAGGTGCACATCTGGAACATCTGTTCTGTGCTATTTCCGTTTCTGGGTTTTAGGTAGATACAGCCCTGATGGAAAATTAAAGTCAGGGTGTGACAGAAGATGTAAATGACTCGGGTTGCTCACGTGGGCAGTCTCTACCCGATGTTCCTCCCTGAGCACAGCCACAAACTGCACTGACCCCACGGGGCTCTGCTGCCTTGGCCAGCCCCTGAGCCACCCACCCTCCTGACTGCCCTGAAACCTGGCACAAAACACATCCCAAACACTGCCAATTCACACCTGCTGGGGGGTTCAGACCTCACCCCACACCCCACAGCCCTCCTTCAATGGCCCTGTGATCCCCCACTGTCACCAGGTGACACCAGCCTGAGCAGCAAATGCTGTTGTTCTCTCAGAATTATTTCTTAATCAACTGATTAAAGAGAAGCTCCAAGGTAGGCTGTAGGTCTGTGGTTTGATTCCTACTCTCTCCCTTCAGCACGCACTAAAATAATTCAGAATTAGCTGGGCGTTGTGTGTTCAGAATTATCAGGAAATACTTCATTAAAAAAATAGTATTAATAAAGTCAGGATAAAGGAAACACCCAGGAAACTGAGAGCAAGGACTCGGGGTAAGCAGCACGAGGTTAAAGGTGTCAGTGAGATTTCTCTGTGTTTTAGGGAAAAAACAAGAGGTCCAAGGCTTGCAGGCTGTTTGATGGGCAGTTCTGGGAATTCCTTCCCCAAAAAGCTGAGCTCCTACCTGGCAGGTTGTTGATGTAGCCTCCATCCATGAGGAGATGGCCATCCTTGGGGTCACAGAGTGGGGGCATGTACCCCGAGAGGGACATGCTGGCACGGACATACCTCCACAGGGAGCCTGCAGGGAGGGCAGAGCATTAATTACCCACCATTAATTACTGCCACGCAGGGGGTGGGCTGGTGCACTCATTAAAATAATCAAGAGATGGAGACTTTCCTCAGAACACTGTGAGGAAGTTATTAAAGCAGTTTGTTATTTTCTATATCATAACCCTGGCTAGGACAAAACAAAGACTATGCAGGCACCAGAAAGCCCCAGAACCCACAGTTTTAAGCCCATTCCTCATTTTTACTGCCTTCTGTGAGATCTCAGCACATTCAGACTGCAGGGAGCACCAGGGCTGAGGAGGGAAGGGAAAGGTTTCTCCTGAGGCCAGAGGGATGGACAGAACAAGTGCAGCTGAAGCCACGGTGTTCTACAGAGATCCACCAACTCCTGGCTTTTAGCAGGACCTGAACCTGAAAAATACAAGCTGTAGAACCCCCAAAATTCTGTTTCCCCTCCTCTACAAACTATTTCACTTGTGAAACCACTGGAAATGCCTGGTGGGGATCATTATCTTCTCCTGGGCTGTTTCTGTGGATGTCGTAAGGAGCAGTTATAATCCTTTAAGCTGTTAGAAACAAAGTTTAGTCAAGTAGAAATTGATTGGATGTGTTTCCTGTAAAACATTCTGCTTTAAGGCTCTTACACACTGATTTCTCTCTTAACATTTTCATCAGCCAAATTGGGAAGACACTGCATTTCCACAGGCCAAGAGGCTTGTCTGAGAAGTGAATCTTTAAAATACCAGGAATAAGTGAGCCTTGCAGTGTTAACTCACTGCTCACTAATTAACTGCTTGGTGCTTCCAACAGCAACTCTTCCCAGCAAATTCCCTGGGAATTGATTTTTTTTTTGTCTTTTCTTTTTAAAACAGATAACAGCTCTGCCTCTAATTACAAGCCCAGCACTCCTGCTGTTAGCACAGGTTAATACTGGCACATTTGGGGGTTATTATTCATAGTTTTAGTGGAACTTCCACCCAAGGAAACTGCTGATGTGTGTTACACCTCACAGACCAGACCAAGATGGGAAATGGCAGCAGCTGGGAACTTAATTTATCTCCATTCCGTGGAGACAACCGTAACCACTCTCCAGCTGATTCCTGTCCTTACATTAAACTCCCACGGGGACAAGCAGCTGGATGGAGTGAGTTTCCTGACCTCAGCTGGCTTAACCTGCTGTAGGATGGGAATCCAAAACCTCTGAGAAGGGTTAATCCTTTTTCTGCTTGTTTTAGCTGCCCTGATCAAAGCCCAGAGTTCTTCAGCAGCCCCACGAGCCCCCTGGAATGGCAGGAATGGGCAGAGTGACCCGTGCCAGCTCCAAGGACAGACATCAGAGACGTGGCAGCAAAGGCTGAGCTCCCCCCAGGAATATCTGGGGCACCTGGAAGGCTCCCCTGCAGCCTGAGTCACTGCCCTGAAACCCCAGACACACCAAAGGCAAAGGCAGGGACACCCCAGGCACCTCAGATCCTCCTCCCCTCTCCACTCAGTGAGAAACAGCGAGGACTGGCCACAGATGAGAGCCTAACCCTGCTTCTGCAGAGTCTGTTCTGGGGGAAGACAGCTTCATTTAGGGGAATTTGAATCTTCAGAGGTTTTGGTTGCTTTAAGTCTGATTTATGGCTAAAACACCTGCACTTCGCTTTAAGGAAACAGAAAGGTGCCAATGGACCCATTTTCTCCTCAAACAGTGAATCTCATTTAATTCCTTCCCAGCAGCCCTGTAGTTTGTTATCTGTGTACAACCACAGTTTGGTGCTCAGCAAGTAACAGGGAAGGGAGAGAGAAACAAAAGGAAAGACAAATTTAAAGGTGAGACAAATTCCAGGAATAAGGGGTGACCCTGAAGCCTCACACGATGCTTTAAGGCCTGGAGAGGTTCCACTCACCATCCCTGTGCACCCTCATGGCTGAAGCAGTGATGTCGGTGGTGATGGTGAAGTAAGGAATCCACAGATCCTGCAACAGAGGAGTCCCAATTTCACTAAATCTGTGACCTTGAATTAACCCTGTGCCTGGCACACACCAGAGCAACCTCTGGACCTGACCAGGCAGAGCTCCACACACCTCCATGGATGGAGACAAAACCCTCAGCCCTGCATTTAAATTCCTAAATTTGTGCCTCATGCAAATAATTCATTCAGAACCAAGGCAGACAAAACCCCTCATTTCCTTTTTGCAGTAGCAAGGACTCCTTGCTCCAGCAGAGTGTGCAGAGGCAGCACAGAGAGCTCCTCACACATACCACAGTCACCTTCTGCAGCGTGTCTTTATTTTAATTTTAATTTCAGGTGAAGGGTGGGGATCTGATGGTCACTCCCATCCCAAGGGATCCCGAGGCTGTTCAGTGCTGGAGGACATGAAGAACATGATCCATGGCCTCTTGACTGAACAAGGTTCAGTTTGTACCTCCTGGGGATGGAGCCAGGGGTCATTTCAGCAGGACCCAACATTTTCTGGAATCAAAGATGACAACACCAAACTTTGGAGCACTGGCTACAGGAACAAAGGACCCTGCAAGGTAGATCCTAAAAGTTTTCTGAGATCCTGCAGGGTAACACAAGAGTGGGGAGTGTGGAACAGAAGGAGGGTGAGACACAGAATGGCCAAGCCAAGAGCTTTGAGAGTTTATTCAATGGGGCCAGCCCAAAGCACCCAGCCCTGCTGCTGCCAGGGGAAGTTCTCCCTCAGCTTTCAGCTGTGTCTCACCTCCCACCAGCTGGAAAAAGCAGAGGGGAAGGTGACCTCCCAACCCTGCAGGGCTGTGCTGGGGAGAGGACAGTTTTGGAAAGTTTCCATGGCGCCTGGTGAAATGGTAGCTGCCCAGGGGAAGGAGGAGACTTGTCTGAGTAAACTGAGCTCGTGCCTAGGGAACAGCTGATGCTGCTCTGTCAGTCAGAAAAGCTGAATCAAGGCTGAGGAGGAAAAGCTGCTCTCCCAGGCAGCCTTTGGTCACTGGACACGGTGTCTGGGCCTTCTCCAGCACAGCTTTGATGGGCCTTAAACTCAAACCAAACCCAGGGTTGGACTCCTCTGGAGCTGGAAGTCCTCCCTCAGTGCTCAGGCTGCAACTCCTGGGGTGATTTCTGTGCTGTTCAACCTGAAATTCTGTGCTGTTCAACCTGAAGTTCTGCCCTGCCAAGTAGGAGGGTTTTTTTGTGAGTTTAATCTCTTCAGCAGCTCTGCAGAGCTGGAGGGACTGGGGAGGACTCAGACACTGCGCCAGGATCACAACCCCGGGGTAAATGCCAGAGGGAAGTGGGTGAATGAATAAAGTGTGATTACAGGAGAATTAGGGTGCCTCTCCATGCTAAAGGTGTTCTGGGGATTGCAGTTCTCAGTGCATCAACCACATACTGAGCAAAACCAGGGGAATGGGAAAAGCAGCCTCTCTGACACCTCCTTTCATGCTCATGGAAATACCTGCACAAAGCAAACTAACCCGAGCCCTCCCACGCAGCAATAAAAGCTCCTTGCTCAGAGATTGTTCCACTGATTTTGGAACACAGCATCATTCAAGTCTGAAACAGGACTTAATAAAAGTCTTGTCTGATTCCTCACACCTGAACCCCCAGCTGAGATGATTTACAAGGGCATTTTGGCATGGGGATAAGAATTCTAGCATGGAGAAAAAAAATTCCAGAGGCTGATGTTCTCACAGAAGGATGGGTAATTTGAGAGGAAAACCGCTTTGTTTCTTGAGAAATTTCTTTCAAGCACCCTGGCCTGGGTTTGTGTGTCCAAGTGGGTTTCTGTGTGCTCCCTGAGGGACCCACATGGATGATCCCTGCTTGGGAAGTGCCTGTGACGGGGATTTTGTCACCAGGGCCCCCACACGAGCAGCAGAGCTGGGAATCAGGAGACACCCACGTCACAAGGGTTGGCAGAGAGCAAATCTCAGAGAAAATGGAAACCTCCCTTTGGGTGTCAGAAATAACAGCTCAGCTAAGCTGAGTCCCGCGTGGGACGGGGGTGAGCACTCGTGTGGGCACCACAGGGGTGGCACCTCACAGCCACAGCAGCCAAAAGGAGGATCTGGCCCAGAACTTGTGAGTTTTAAACTTTTCTAGAGCCACGAGGGTCAGCCCCGTGGGCAGAAGTTCCCAGGTTTTCCTGGGATCAACTGCAGTTGTGGCCAAGCCCCCAAACACAACCTCTGCTTGGAAGGCTGTAATTAATTTTTATTGATAGGAATTTCCAGGTGGAAATCATTGCTATCCACCCCAACTAGGGAGGAAAGATGGATGTTGCAGTTTGGATGCTCTCAATGCTTTAAGAAAATACTTTTTCAAGGTTCCTGGCTCAGCTCCTGTTACTTTCTCAGTCTCCCTTTCCCCTGGGGCAGCTCCCAGTTCCACACTGGTTACCCCATACTGGTACTGGGAATTGCAATGAGGGAGTAACTCCCTCTTTCCTGACTGAGCTACACAACATTTTTCCTTATTTATCTGAGGGAATTCTTCCCACATGAGGAAACCCTGGGCAGGGACAGAGGGGCTGTGATGGTCAGCACATGTGCACAGAGATGATGCTGTTGGATGCCTCAGAACTGGATTTCCCTTGCACAAAACCCTCCTGTGACTGCAAGGGAAGACCAGAATATGCAACTACAGCTGTTAAAATTCCTAAGGAAGGAATCCACTGCATCTCAAAAAGGAAGTACAATGAACTGACTGCTGGAATCCAAAGCAGGGATGGACAGAAACGGCCTCAGGGGAGGTTTAGGTTGGACAGCAGAAAAAATTTCTTCATGGAAAGGGTGGTCAGGGATTGGAACAGCTCTCCAGGGAAGTGGTGGGGTCACTGGAAGTGCTCAAAAGCCACGTGGATGTGGCACCTGGGGACAGGGGTCAGTGGTGGCCTTGTCACCTGGGGGAATTGTTGGACTTGGGGATTTTAGAGGCCTTTTCCAACCTTTCCATGATTCTCTAGAACCTGCTTGTCTCCAGCACCCTCCCCTCTGCACAGCAAACTGCTATGGGAAGCCACATGATGATTAATCACTTACTTTCGTGCTTGCGTTTAGGTAGGGAATGTTTTGGCTTATTTTTACCAAATATATTTAAAGTATATACAGTGTTAATTTGCTACATGATCTTTCATCACAAGGATGCAAACACAGGA
Organism: Pachycephala philippinensis; assembly: GCA_013397055.1. Taxonomy (NCBI): domain Eukaryota; kingdom Metazoa; phylum Chordata; class Aves; order Passeriformes; genus Pachycephala; species Pachycephala philippinensis. The sequence goes on along the minus strand of VWZT01012866.1, from coordinate 7,035 downwards.
ATAATTCGGTTAAAATTGCAAATCAGGTGAAATTCCAAGGCTACCCAAGCACTCCCTGAGCTGGGTAATGTAGGAAGACAAACACTGACAATGTGCTTTACAATCTGCTGCTGCTGGGGGATTGGAGGAGAGGTGGATTCCAAAGGTGGCTCTTGCCTCAGGTGGATCTCACAACACCCAGCAACTACAAAAAGGTCCCCAAGTGCAAACCAGGACACAGAGGACTCTGCCATTATTGCAGGTTTCAGAAAAACTCACTCCAGCTTCAAAACTAAAATTGAAAAAAGCCAAACCCACTGCAACCCAATTCGAGCCCTCCTCTGGTGTGCCCTGAAGGTCTCTGAGACCTGATTTGCAGGAAAATAATGATGAAGCAGTCTCAGCTGTTCTTCTTCAGTGTCACAATTTTCCCTTCTTCTCTCAGACAATGGGATCCCTTTGTCAGACTGAAATAGCTACAAATAATCTGCAATTTGTGTTTTCTAAATCCACCAAAAAGAAGAGGCTCCTTCCTGCAGTCATGTAACACCACCTTCACAGTTCCACCACGCTCTCAGTGACCCAGCAGCTCCAGATTTCCTATTAGCATGGAAAAAAAGCTATTTCTGCTCCAACAGAACACAGGGGCATAATTTCCCACCCGTAAGGTGAATAAACAACCTACCTCTATCTGCTTATCTTTGAAGATGTTGTTGATGCTGTTGTTAAAAGCTGCTCCAGAAAACATAGAGGTGATTGGGTATGTCAGGTCTAGAATAGTCTTAAACACCGAGTTCATAACCTAAAAAAAGAAAAAGAAAAAGGCATTTCAAAGGTAAATACAGGGCAGAATCCATGGGAATGTGAGCATTAAGGCTGCAAATCCAGAGACATCATATCCAGAGTTTAGAGCTGACATGTTGGAAGCATCACGGGTGCATCAAGTGTTGAGGGGACAGAAATACAACTGCAAAATCTACAACCAGGAGCTCCTCGTGTGGTAAATTTACACTGAGTAAAGCCCAAAGCAGCAGCAACCCCTGCAATGAGGCTCTGCAAGAACAGGCATTGCTTCCCCTGGGCCCCAAAATCGGCCCCAAAATCAGCCCCAAAATCAGCCCCACAGCAGCGAGTCCAGCACGGGCCTCAGCTTTGGCACAAGGACATGGATGGTGCAGCTCCATCCTTTATATTTTTAATTTAAAAAAGATTTAATGAGTTATCTTCCTCTTCACATCCTTCCCACAGCACCTGTGTGGTTCAGTGGTGTGGGAAGGAAACCATAAATCCAAGGTGGAGGAATTCCTTCATCCATCTCTTCTCATTTGGGGATCACAGCGAATTTTTCTCCCAGAATTAAAGCTTCTCTCTGCCTCAGTTTAAGCACTTAGAAAATCACATCTGGGATTCTCTGGGACTGCAACAAGCTTCAGTCAGGCCCACGTTCAAGAGCTTTAAACACTTGCTATGGATCAGGGTCCATTATTTGTCATTCCCAAAGTCAGTTATTGGGATATTTTATGGACCCAACGTTTAACTGCTACAGACTCTGCACCAGCCAGGGAAACCAAACCACATTAGGTTTCTCAAAGCACTACAGGTCCCTGCACACCAACCCTTCTCACTGAACTCAGCTCTTCTAACACACAGATCCTGCAATTAAGCTTTCATGGATTCCTTTTTCTTCCATTTCAACAGCATTATTTCACCTATGTACTAAGCTACAAGAAAAAATGATGAAAATCCCTAAACTTTATGGCATTATGGCCATATTATTTGTCCATAACCAGGCTGTTGCTGTCAAAGCCTAATAAATCTTAACAAAATTCCACGCTTAATATATTACATCATAGTTAAAATGTAAAAGAAGACCACAACACCCAATTAATCCCTTTCAAATTAAATCGGGTTTCACCGGATGAAATATTTCTATGGGATGAAATATTTTCTCCCTCTGCATGTTCTCTGTAATTTAACAGACAACTTCTCAGAGACCAGGGCATCATTCCCAGGCAGACACATGGAGCAGCCTCAAAGCTGCCAGCTGTCAAAGCAGCTGTGAGCAACATCTGGCCTTGGCTTTACTCAGCAGGATCAGCCTCATTGGCATGTCCAGCTGCTTCCCAAATTCCATCAGGCATCTGCCCAGAGAAAACGAGTGCAAGGATAAGAAAAGATCATTAAGAACAAGGATGGGAAGAGGAAATGTGGGAGAATGCAGAAGGCTGAGCACAAACCCAATGATGGAGCTTCATTCACATCCCCACTCTGGGTTTGATGTGCTGAGGACAGTGTGCCAACCCAACTAACTATAGACTGCTACCCACAGCTTCCCAGGGAGATGGAATTAGTGCTCCCTAAAATAGGGAGCAGGTCTCTGACAGCAGTCAGAGTGATTAAATCTGGGGAAGAGGCATTTACAAAGAGCCCTTTATTTAATACTGAAGAAAAATCTCTCCCACTCAGCACCAGCCACCGGGCTTCCCTCGTTGCAAATGGTATTTATAATGCTGAGCCTCTACACTTCTCCTGATCCTGACAGTGATCCTGCCCGTGGACAAAATACTCCTAATTAACAGTTATTTCTTAATATTCTCATTTCTCAGAGCTGGAAGATGCCCTTTAGCTGATGCTGATGGCCAACAGCCTCCCTCAGCCTTCCAAGAATAGCTGCTCCCACCTCCTGTTCCCCAGATAAATTCAGTTAAAGATCACCCTCTGGAAAGGCAGACAGAGCCTGCTGCCTCTTGCTCCACTTCCTACCAGGAGCTCTGGGATCAGCTCCAGCAGCTCCAAGAGCTCCATCCCCTGACACCACCAGGATGGGAAGCCCAGCCCTGAGCCAGCTCTGCCAGGGCTCTCAGGGTTTGCAGCTCGTGGAATTCTGGAATGGTTTGGGTTGGAAGGGACCTTAAATCCCACCCAGTGCCACCCGTGCCATGGCAGGGACACCTTCCACTGTCCCAGGCTGCTCCCAGCCCCAGTGTCCAGCCTGGCCTTGGGCACTGCCAGGGATCCAGGGGCAGCCACAGCTGCTCTGGGCACCCTGTGCCAGGGCCTCCCCACCCTCCCAGGGAACAATTCCTGCCCAATTCTTCATTAACTTCCCAAGAACTTCCATTTCTACAGGATGAGCTTTTTTTTAAAAAAGACCTTCAATCCTAAAATAATTTTTTTAAGTGACTCCGGGGTATAAAAAACTTCAGCAAGGAAGAGACAAGGTTCTGCTCACAGAGCAGAAGGACAAGAGCAAAGACACATGATGGTGGACAAGAGGAATTTTCATCTCTGGCTCTTTTGTTCTTTGATGCAGAATTGTGCCTAACTGGTGTGAAAAGCCAGCATAATCCCAGGATTTTTCAATGTTCCTGACTATAAAAAACCCCCAAGGTTACGGGAAAAATTACGCAGTAACAAAAATTTCAAACAGATCCAGTATTTTTTAAAATTACTCCAAAGATCACCCAGTGCCTTCTCAGCATTCACCTATAAAGTTTCAATAAAACAAGGAAAGGAATTCACACAGAAAAAATGTTAAATAAATAAAATAAAAACATAACTCAGGGCTGGATGAGCATTGGCATGACAGGGAAAAACCAAACAGGGCTAATTTGGGGCCAGATCAGCTCATTAAACCACAATAGACAAAGAGAGCAGGGTCAGAGGCAGAACCTCATGAATTTATGGTCAGAACCCCCACATTTATTGAGCTGTCAGTGCCACCAGACAGTGACAGGCAGCAAATGATGGCAGTGTCCCACCTACCCTCACTCCCATTAGGAGCAGCTTTTTAGCCCCACACACCTATAACCACATTCCTCTCAAAGAATATTCCATTCTTTGTGAAATACTTCTACTTTGAGATATTAATCCTCTAATTAAAAACCCCAACAATCTGCAAACACCAAAGCTCTGGCTTGCTTGCATTGCTGGTTAAATAGAGGTACAGAAGACACGCTGAGACAATAAATAGTAACTAATCTGACTGGGAGTTTTCATATTTCCCCCTGTATTTTGACAAGAGCCATTTATTTCTTTGCTGCTTCATTAGGTGCAGAAAACACATCCCATTAAAAATATCCCTTCTCCCAGCACCAAGTGTACAACTAGAGAGATGCCAATTTCTAAAAATACCAGAAAGAGAAATAATCACTGCAGGACAAACAGCATTTAGCCTGATGGATGGAAAGGATACACAAGAAAAGCTCCGAGTTAACTAATCCATGCCCATGAAGACATTTCCCCACTGCCCCAGGCTGGAGAAGCCAGGCTGAACTCAGCAATAACCTTCAGCAGCACAAGCCCCCAGCTCCAGAGGAGCAGGATCAGCAAATCCTGGAGCAGGGAATGCTCCAACCTTCCTGCCCTGGCTGAGGATTGAGCCCCAAGGGCAGCTCCTGGGGCAGCTCCTGCACTGCCACCACCAGAGCTGCTCTGGGGACAGCAGGAAAGGTCCTGCAGCTTTGGGACATGGGAATTTGGGGTTATCTGAGGGAGGTTTCAGCTCTCCCACCCTCAGTTCCTCGGAGTGGATCTTCCAAGAATTCCCAACAAACCTCCTGGCTGTTTCCCACACACTGAGGGGCTCCTCTCCCCTCTCCCTGCTCACTAGAAACACCATCCAAGGGATAACACCTCAGAACAGCCACTGAGAAAAGATTTCTAATCCCCCAAACTGTGATTTTGGAGAGGGGATTTCATGGCTCCCTTCAGTTTGCACCCACTCTGCTGGTACCAGTGGGAAGGGCCTCCAACAGAGAAGGCTTTGCTTTTGTCCCCCTCAAACCCTTGGATAATTTCTGGGTTGGACATGGACCTGGCCAGAACACTCATGGAAGCCCCCAAGAAAATCCATTTTTCATTAATAAGATGAAATGTTGGCTCTAACAGAGGTCAGTCACCTCTCCCACTATTTATTTGCAGGTTTCAAGGCACCAAAACCTGAAACAGCTCCAGGCTGGTCCAAAAAATTGCCTTTTACCTTGTGAAACATTCTCTGAGCTTTGCAATTTGTGCTCAGAAGTTAATCAACTGATTAAATGCCTTCATTCCACCTCTAAGTATTCCTGGTAAAAGTGACTCTGATCCCAGCTAAGGCTGGCAAGCTCCAGAGTGGGAACAGAGCCCTGAGAAGCTCAGGAAACAACATCTCCATGTCCTGCACAGGGGAGATCTGACAAAGAAGGAGAGAATCCTCTGGATAAACGCACAGAGGAAAATTCCAGAGCTTGACCAAGAGCTGAGAGAGAGGGCAGAGAGCCACAGGGGGCTGGGAAAGCACTGCAGGGTGTCAGCACCCACTCAGATGCTGCCCTGGAGGCACCTGGTAGTGACCAAGGTGAGAAAGGGAGAGCAAGGTTAAAGGGATGTCTGATACAACTCAGTGCAGTTGGTTTGATGTCTTTAATCTCGAGCCTCCCCCAGCTCTGTGATTCCAGCAAACTGCTCAGGATCATAAACAGTTTATGTTTTGGGTGCTTCCCAAGCCAGCCAGGCACAGGCAGTTCTTAAATGAAAAGCATAAAATCCATATTCTTCTGGCAGGCAGAGATGGGGAGGTGAATCAGTGCCACGGTGCTCTGCTCACCAGGACAGCACAAACATCCCACGGTTGGATTTTAGTGCCTCAGACAATCCAGCTTCCAACAGTTTTTGTTGCAAAGCCATGGCAAATTGGAAGATCCCTGGGAGACATAAACAGTGCCCATGTGCCAATGCCGGGCTCCTATTTCCCCCTGAAACCCAAGACCTAGGAATCTTAATCTCATTTATAAAATTGCCTATGTCGCTTTGTTTTCAGTAAGAAAATCTACAGGAGAATGTGGGTTTGATATGAAGAATACAAAGTCGTAACCAGCAAATTCAGAAATAACCCTCACCACCTTCAGTCAGTCTGAACCAATGGCACCTGGGACAGTTTTTATCCAACATCTGAGCAATAAATAAAACCAAGGCCAGGTTGGATGGGGCTTGGAACAACCTGGGGTAGTGGGAGGTGTCCTTGCCCATGGCAGGGGGGGGATGGGATGATCTCTAAGGTCCCTTCCAACCCAAACCAATCTTTAATTCCATGATAAATAAACTCACCCACTAAAGTCACTATGGAAAACAATCTTCACAAAACTTGGGTTAACTTTGAAAGCAAGTTTTTGTTCATACTAAACATTGAAAGTTAGGAATCTCTCCTGACCCAGAGTCCCACCGCTGTGGAGTGCACAGGAATAACAAGTTTGGGAGTTATTTAGAGAAGGATTACCTCTGTCCCTCAGTTCCACTGACACATGACAGCATGTGAGAAAGAGGGAGAATTACACAAAAGAGAAACACATTCGTTGAGAGCTGGAAAGGAAACAGGTCCCAGCACATAAAAAGAGAAGATAAAACAAAGATAAGCACAGGTGAGCACACTGAAACAGCATCAGTGACAGTGTGAGCAGGGTTTGTGCAGAGCTCAGCCAGGCAGCTGCCTCCTGACTCCTTGGACATGGAGCAGCTTTTCCAGGTGATCCATCACGGCCAGGCAGGGCTGTTCCGTGCCACAGACACTGAATTTTGGGAGGCTGCACCTCCCTGGGCAGCTGCTTGTGCCTTGCTGTGCCTAGGCCTTGCTCCAGCTGAGGAGGGGAGTGCAGCATTCCTGGTGGATGGAATTGAGGATTCCCAGCGGAGAGAATTCACCATTCCTGGTGGAGGGAATCCAGCATTCCCAGAGCAGGGAATTCACCATTCCCACAGGAGGGAACACAGCATTCCTGGTGGAGGGAATTCAGCATTCCCAGTGAATTCACCATTCCCAGTGGAGGGAATTCACCATTCCTGGTGGAGGGAACCCAGCACTCCCACAGGAGGGAACACAGCATTCCCAGAGCAGGGAATTTAGCATTCCTGGCAGAGGGAACCCAGCATTCCCAGTGAATTCACCATTCCCACAGGAGGGAATTCACCGTTCCCAGAGGAGGGAAGCCAGCATTCCCAGCGGAGGGAATTCACCACTCCCACAGGAGGGAATCCAGCACTCCCAGTGGAGAGCATTCAGCATTCCTGGTGGAGGGAATT
>VWZT01012865.1:2248516-2278419 GCA_013397055.1 Pachycephala philippinensis | reverse complement strand
AGAAAGAAAGAAAGAAAGAAAGAAAGAAAGAAAGAAAGAAAGAAAGAAAGAAAGAAAGAAAGAAAGAAAGAAAGAAAGAAAGAAAGAAAGAAAGAAAGAAAGAAAGAAAGAAAATGGTGAATAATTTGCGAGGTGTAAATCCAAGGTTGTACGTCAAAGGGTCAGTGCTCTGTATCTGCTGCAGGATTTCTCAGTGACGCTGTGTTGCCTCTGTATGAGCAGAGGTGCAGTGGTCACTGAAGTAGTGTTCGCTTCTGGGGTCTGCCATAGGGGTCTGGTGGCCAGCAGAGAGAGGTTCAGATAAAGGTGACAAGAGGGGAAGCTGTGTCATTCAATGAGCTGCTTAAGTACATCAATCTATTTAGCTTAACAGAGACAAGGTTAAGGGGAGAGTTGGATATAATTTATAAATTTCCTGTCTACCTTTAGAAATAGAATAGAAGAGTAGAAATTTGATAATATATGACATTTCGGTCAAGTGGAAAGAAGTCTGACAGGAACCAGTGAAATTTGAAACTAGACACATTTTAGCATGGAAGGTAATTAATTATGAGAACAATTTACCAAGGATTGTAATGCATTCTCCATCACTAGGCATTTTGAAGTTGGAAATGATTGATTTTCTCAGAGAAATTGTTCTTCTTGTTCCTGTAGGAGTTAACTCAAAAAAACCTGTACCCTGTGTAGTACAGGGAAAACATATATGATCCCAAATAATCTTTTAAGCTTTGGGATCTATAAGCTTGCACCAAATAGTTAATGCACAGCTGCCTATGTCCTATGTTCTCCTACCGTAACTTGTAAGTATGGTTCAAACATTTTTCCCTTTGTTTACATTTGCCTGGGGAATTGTGAAGAACTACGACATAAACTTTTGCTCTTTGGGTGGGACATTTTGTCTGGTATATGGATTCAAGGGTTTTAAGGCTGGGGAACCCCTAATCATTTGGCCTGAGTACCTCCAGCACAGAGCATCGTATTTCACCCCACCATTCCTGCTGTACTTGGAGAGCTGATGTCTCGTTGATTACACGGAACTGAGGGAGTGGCTGATACTCCTGAAGGCTGTGCTGCCATTCAGCAGGACCTTGATAGGCTGGAATGTTTGGCAGAGAGAAACCTTATGAAGTTCCACAAGGGGAAGTGCAGGGTCCTACACCTGGGGAGGGATAACCCAAAGTACCAGCACAGGCTGGGGCTGATCTCCTAGAGAGCAGCTCTGTGGAGAAGGCCCTGGGAGTCTTGGGGCATGACAAGTTGACCATGAGCCAGCAGTGCCTTGCTGCTGCTCGTTGCTTGGCAGAAGGGCCAGTGGAATCCTGGGGTGCATCGGGAAGCATGTGGCCAGCAGGTTGAGGGGCACCTAGTCAGCCCTAGTGAGTCCGTATCTGGAGTGTTGTGCCCAGTTCTTGTCTCTCCAGTACAAGAGAGACAATGAGATACTGGGCAGGGTCCAGTGAGGGTCACAAAGATGATTTGGGGTCTGGAGCATCTCTCTTACAAGAAGAGACTGTGGGAGCTGGATCTGTTCAGTCTAGAGAAGACTGAGAGGGGATCTCATAAATATAAATAAATATTTCAAAGGTGACTATCAAGAGGATGGTGCCAGATTCTTTTTAGTGTTGCCCAGTGACAGGATGAGGAACAATGGCCATAAATAAAAACACAAGAAGTNATAAATAAAAACACAAGAAGTTTCGCCTCAATATGAGGAGGAACTTATTTACTCTGAGGGTGGCAGAGCACTGGAACAGGCTGCCCAGGGAGGTCATTGAATTTGCCTCTCTGTGGACATTCACACACCTGGACACATTCCAGTGTTACCTGCTCTAGATGACCCTGCCTTGGCAGGGGGCTTGGACTAGATCATCTCCAAAGGTGCCTTCCAACCCTAACTATCCTGTGATTCTGCAATTCTGTAATTGACAGCAGATATTTCCAAAAGGCATGTGGGTTATAGTTCACCATGACAGTACAGGGAGAAGTGGGGTGCCCCACTCCTTGTCCATCTCAGTGGAATATGAGCTCCTGATTTTTCCAGGCTCTTCTGTAAATGAACCCCAGATCAAATTTAAAGAATGAGATTCTGCTGCTGCTGAAGCTAGAAGAAACCTTGACTTGGATTTAGGTGAATTCCACAGGATGAGCCAAAATGATGCTGCGTTTGCCATACTGAAAAAGCCCGAAATTATCAATTAATAGTTCTTTGTAGATTTTTTAATGCAGAACTAAATATAAAGCAAGACAACATTGGACCTCTAAGAACAGGACCTCTCTATTCCCGCTCACCTTTCACTGAGGGGTATGAAATCAAAAGGAAAAAAATCTACTTTAAAACAGGCAGGGAATTTTTTATTTCGATACATGTCCAAGATCTTCCCAGCCACTGCATCAAACCGTACTGCCTAAATACAGCAGAGTGTCTGTCTCTGAGCAGTGCTCAATGCAAATGTTACTTGACCTAGAAAATTACTGCTCACAAGGAAAGGAGAACCCTTTCAACATTTTGATGGTAAGTCATGGAGACCAACTATACAGAGAACTGTAAATAAACATTACTTCAAAGTGTAGCTCTGGGCAGTTCTGTACAGTTCATCTGAAGCCATTACAACATTTGTAGCTATATAAAAGAGCCAAGATAGACCAGGGAGTGTAATTTATTACAGCTGGAAAAAATGAATATAACAGTTTTTCTAATCAAAGAGGTTAGTTACTTTTTCCTGCAAACTTTGTGTCTTTGGACTCCCACAGATATAGTGCCGCCACTCTTTCTCCACAGACAGTGCTGTTAGTAGAACTGATTTTATATACAGCACTAACTACTTGAGAAATAAAATAATAACAATGATATACACATGTGCAATTTAAAGCATAGGTGAGAAAACCAACCATTTTATATTCTTTTTAACAAAATTAGACGACAAATTTGTTTATGAAAATAAAGCTGTTTCCCTCTGTAGCAGGCATCTGAGNGACATAAACTTTTGCTCTTTGGGTGGGACATTTTGTCTGGTATATGGATTCAAGGGTTTTAAGGCTGGGGAACCCCTAATCATTTGGCCTGAGTACCTCCAGCACAGAGCATCGTATTTCACCCCACCATTCCTGCCGTAGTTGGAGAGCTGATGTCTCGTTGATTACACGGAACTGAGGGAGTGGCTGATACTCCTGAAGGCTGTGCTGCCATTCAGCAGGACCTTGATAGGCTGGAATGTTTGGCAGAGAGAAACCTTATGAAGTTCCACAAGGGGAAGTGCAGGGTCCTACACCTGGGGAGGGATAACCCAAAGTACCAGCACAGGCTGGGGCTGATCTCCTAGAGAGCAGCTCTGTGGAGAAGGACCTGGGAGTCTTGGGGCATGACAAGTTGACCATGAGCCAGCAGTGCCTTGCTGCTGCTCGTTGCTTGGCAGAAGGGCCAGTGGAATCCTGGGGTACATCGGGAAGCATGTGGCCAGCAGGTTGAGGGGCACCTAGTCAGCCCTAGTGAGTCCGTATCTGGAGTGTTGTGCCCAGTTCTTGTCTCTCCAGTACAAGAGAGACAATGAGATACTGGGCAGGGGCCAGAGAGGGNTGGGCAGGGTCCAGTGAGGGTCACAAAGATGATTTGGGGTCTGGAGCATCTCTCTTACAAGAAGAGACTGTGGGAGCTGGATCTGTTCAGTCTAGAGAAGACTGAGAGGGGATCTCATAAATATAAATAAATATTTCAAAGGTGACTATCAAGAGGATGGTGCCAGATTCTTTTTAGTGTTGCCCAGTGACAGGATGAGGAACAATGGCCATAAATAAAAACACAAGAAGTTTCACCTCAATATGAGGAGGAACTTATTTACTCTGAGGGTGGCAGAGCACTGGAACAGGCTGCCCAGGGAGGTCATTGAATTTGCCTCTCTGTGGACATTCACACACCTGGACACATTCCAGTGTTACCTGCTCTAGATGACCCTGCCTTGGCAGGGGGCTTGGACTAGATCATCTCCAAAGGTGCCTTCCAACCCTAACTATCCTGTGATTCTGCAATTCTGTAATTGACAGCAGATATTTCCAAAAGGCATGTGGGTTATAGTTCACCATGACAGTACAGGGAGAAGTGGGGTGCCCCACTCCTTGTCCATCTCAGTGGAATATGAGCTCCTGATTTTTCCAGGCTCTTCTGTAAATGAACCCCAGATCAAATTTAAAGAATGAGATTCTGCTGCTGCTGAAGCTAGAAGAAACCTTGACTTGGATTTAGGTGAATTCCACAGGATGAGCCAAAATGATGCTGCGTTTGCCATACTGAAAAAGCCCGAAATTATCAATTAATAGTTCTTTGTAGATTTTTTAATGCAGAACTAAATATAAAGCAAGACAACATTGGACCTCTAAGAACAGGACCTCTCTATTCCCGCTCACCTTTCACTGAGGGGTATGAAATCAAAAGGAAAAAAATCTACTTTAAAACAGGCAGGGAATTTTTTATTTTGATACGTGTCCAAGATCTTCCCAGCCACTGCATCAAACCGTACTGCCTAAATACAGCAGAGTGTCTGTCTCTGAGCAGTGCTCAATGCAAATGTTACTTGACCTAGAAAATTACTGCTCACAAGGAAAGGAGAACCCTTTCAACATTTTGATGGTAAGTCATGGAGACCAACTATACAGAGAACTGTAAATAAACATTACTTCAAAGTGTAGCTCTGGGCAGTTCTGTACAGTTCATCTGAAGCCATTACAACATTTGTAGCTATATAAAAGAGCCAAGATAGACCAGGGAGTGTAATTTATTACAGCTGGAAAAAATGAATATAACAGTTTTTCTAATCAAAGAGGTTAGTTACTTTTTCCTGCAAACTTTGTGTCTTTGGACTCCCACAGATATAGTGCCGCCACTCTTTCTCCACAGACAGTGCTGTTAGTAGAACTGATTTTATATACAGCACTAACTACTTGAGAAATAAAATAATAACAATGATATACACATGTGCAATTTAAAGCATAGGTGAGAAACCCAACCATTTTATATTCTTTTTTTTAACAAAATTAGACGACAAATTTGTTTATGAAAATAAAGCTGTTTCCCTCTGTAGCAGGCATCTGAGTAGAAATAGCACTTAAAGGATCCACAGGTCGAACTATTCATGTCAGTTACTTCATAGAATAAAGTTATCTCACAGAATATATCCTTTTATGGATTTTATCCATGATCAGGTTGAATCTATTTGCTATAATCATGCAACGCCTCTTTGTGAAGAAGGATCAACTCATAACCACTCTTTTTAACTCCATATCAAGGTATAATGAAGACTATTTGGAAAAAAAAACAACAAGCCTTTCATTTTAACCAAACAAAAAGTAAGGGAAGAAGAGCTGGACAATGAGTATCACATTAGTTTTCTGCAAAAGTCAGGTGGCATCAACACTGTAAGGAAAAGCAAAACTATTCCCCTCTCCCACTTTCCCTCTGAAGCCCAAAACAATCACTCATTTACTAAATTACTGTAATGTAGAGCTACACTTGGACTAGCATGTTAAGCACCTGAATGAGGCTCAGCTTGCACAGGGTAGGAGTGATTCAGATATGAGTGATCTGACTACTGCTGATGTGCATTAACAGCAGGGATTAGTCAGTCAGCTCCCTGCGAGTGTTCAGGCGGCAAAATGAGCGATAAGTGGCGATGCATCGTAAGGCATTAGAGATTTTTGGAGGATGAGGGAGAAGGAGGGAAAATTGCTGCTATCTGCAGTGCAATTTAACAGGTAATAGCAACTTGGAAGAATTAAAAAGAAACACTCAGAACCTCACCTATTTGCAATATTGGGTCAATTACGTGATTAGAAACTGAGCCCAGATCAGGGTGATAATGGGGCAGTTCCTCGTTTGACCTGACATCGTCCGTAATTTTGGTCAGGATGACATCCACAGTGACCTGACTTTTTTAAATTTCTCTTGCTGAATTTTTCGATAGCAGTCACTAAACATTTAGTCAGAAATTTTGCTAAAAGCAAAGAACAGCCATCCCTTTGAGAAGGGTGCTCAATGCAATGAGCATGGTCTGGACATTCAAGATAAACTTACTCAGAACCCTGCAATTAGTGGAAAAAACCCATCATTGCAGGCCAATACTGACAGATCTCTGCTAGGCTGGGCTCTGGCACTGGCAACACTTAAATGTTTCACACTTAACTTTTAAAAACAGCTCTTCATATGGGAATTTTGCAATCTTTAAGTGACCTTAAAACACTCATTTTTGACAAGTTTCTAATGTGTAGTTTCACTGTTGCTAGACAAACCTACATTTCAGGTTTATTGATACTGTGTGAAAAGTGTACTGGGCATAAGGGATTTGCCTATTCTGAGACCTTCACCCCCACTATCATACCTGTTTTGGGAACTGGATTGCTGCTAGCAAATATGGGTAAAAATCATTTATTGTACAGTGAGATTTCTCAAGGGAATTATATGCCTGGCTGCTTTACACAGGCTCTGAAAAAGCATTTTGAAATTACACAGCAATAAAATACGAAAATCACCACATTTAGATTGCACCTTGAGTCTACACACAGGGCCACAGCTAAGGGCATGTCTACCAGGAGGTCCCAGAGGCATTGGGAGGGCTGAAGCTACCTGCTCTTAGCAGTGGCTTCTGAGACTCCACAGTGGGATAATTGACTCTGTCTCCTCCTCATGAGGTTTTTGACATGGTGGAATGATATGGACATCTTTCCCAGATTTCTCAATAAATGACATCTTGCTTAAAATATTGTCATGCACTCTTCAGAGGTCTTCCTGTGAAGGAGGGAGATTTTAATGAGCAGGCAGCATCAAGTCAGGCCACTTTCTCCTGGGGTTCTGTGTAATTGCTGCCAGCCTCAGCCAGAGATGTGTGTAATGAACCTGGAGGTGAAGAGCCCCATGGCCTGGTCCTCGCCTACAGCTTCCCAGCTGACCAGGGCAGAGAGGCATGGATGCACCTCCTTGGAGGGGACAGGGAGGAAGGTCACACTCCACCACTCACAACCTGCTGGAAGACCCACTGCAGAGTGCACAGGCTGCAGCCACTCCTGCTCCCAAGGCCAGTGATGCTGTTATTCCCCATTCCAAGGCTGGTGAACTGTTAACACAACATTTTCCAACCTGGAGATCAGGCCCTTGGGAGACCAGGCAAATGTGCAAAGGTACCAGACAGCAGCACAGAAGATGCAGGGGGCAAGAAGAAATCTCTTGTGCAGTTCCCTGTTTTGCAGGAGCAGGGGTGGTGCTGGGGGCAAAGCAGTGGGTGAGAAGTGCTTGGCCATTGCATGCTTCGGCCTTCCTGTCCCCTTATCCCATGCTCCTGCTTTTTTCTACTTTTCAGTACGCTTCCAAATATTTGTTTTGTGAATAACAGTGGATGCACAGTTATATTTATCTGCAGAGGTGATTACTTTAAAAACCCGAACTGAGCATTGAAAACTTAAAAAGCTTTAATTTATCCATTTGTATAGATAACCATTTTCAAAGATATTATCTCCTTTAAAGAGATGGTTTCTTTGTGACAATAATGCTGCCATGTAGGAGGGTACGTTTACAACTCAGACACAAGTTAAAGCATTTTTTATACTGCTCAAACCAAAACACAATCATGGTTTTTAAAATGGAAGAAGCCACTTTCTCCTCTAATCCAGTATTCCGTGTAACACCGGTCACATAATTTCATCTGGTTTTTCAGTATCCCGAAACACTCAAAGTATCTGGTTAGGAAGACACATATAAAAAACCCCAACTCGTCAGGTCACATGGGAGATGGGGCTTTCAGATGACAGGTTTAGCCTCTACCTGTAACTAATCAGCTGTTTCCCAGCTGATGAGATAAGGCTAACAAGCAGCTTACTTAAGGGAGGGAGCCTGCTCTGGCTGGAGAGACTGGGTCATGTTAAGGATAAGGTTCTGTTATGCAAAACTGGGTGATTTGCTTGTTATCTAGGTGATGGTAGAGAGAGGGAAGGAGTTAGGTGGTAAGATCTGGCTTACCTATTTTACCTGGCTTTATGTTATGCTTGTGATTGATTTAGTCCCTTTGGGAAGAGTCTTGGAAAGCATTGACTGTACTCAGTTCAGCTAGCTGGTCTGCCAGCCTGCTCAAGGGAAACAGAGGGCTCAGGAGATACTTGCTGAGTGGAAAATGTTCAGCTGATGCAAAGGTTATGCAGTAATCTTTGTTGACCTGTGTGAAGGATTTGATTGTTGTATGTGTCCATTGGCTTTTAACAGCAATTTTGTGATTTCATAGGGTATTTTATCTGTATTTCTGTCCTTGAACTATGTTGCAACTGTAAATGCTAATGGGAAATGTGGAGAGTTTACCACCATGCACTGCAGAGCTCTGTATAGGATGGGCAATGCCTAAAACTAGACAGTGAGTTAACCTCTTCTGTGGGAGTTCTAATTCAGTAGTGAAAGCATCTGTACCATCAGGGACTTCAAATCTTGCTAGAGCTTCCCTTAAAGCCTTGCAGTACCAGGTGCTGCACACAAATTGGTTTGGTAGCTCCCTCCAACCAAGTTCTTGCCATCTGTCATTGCACTGCTCAAATGGGTCTCTTAATCTGGCAGTATGAATGCTCAGATCTATAGAGAGGCTTTTTCAGACACACTCCCCTCTTTGTAGTCCAGGCAAAGATCCAAAAAAATAGAGATCTGGGTACCAGGGTATAAATCAGGCAGAACTTAAAAGGCACAAACCACTTTGGCATCTTTTATTTGCCATCAAAACTCTTCTGTGGTGTGTATGGCTTTAGTACTGTGGTTCTCTTTCAGTTAAAGGCTAAAAAATGCCTGGAGGCCAGCTCCCTTCCCTGTCTATGAGTGCCTGCACTACACTAGATGGCACTGCTTAATACTCACGTTTCTCTCTTGTCTCTGCTGTGCTGGTACCCTGGATCTGGAGCATCCTGTAGCTGCAACTTCATCAGACTTTACCGGTGCTCTGCGGTCGCTGGCAATGGAATCAGCTGCACGGAGGCACTGGGAGCAGTCACGTAACAGGGCAGTGGTAATGGTCATCAGAAACACCTTCTGAGTTTGTCTCTTTAGCCTGATAAACGGGTAAAGCAGAGTTTTTTAGATTACACACAAATTAAGACTAAGTTCTGATGTTATCTTTGACTCTGGCTAACATCCCTCATCTCCTTTTCTCTCATGACTGGAATAAAAAGCAGTGGTAGAATTGCTGCGGACATCAGGCATCGTACAAAGCCAGAAATCTGAGCAATAATACAACTGTTATATACTGATCACTAAATATGGGAAAAGTACAAGCTATAGAGTAATAGGTCTCTGCTCTCATCAATAGTCCATAGATTTGGAAATAAACAGCTGTGTTTCTGCTTTCGGAATAGTATTCAGCTAATTCAGAAGCTTGATTCTTGCAAGGAGAGGTTGATCAAAATTTAGTAGTGCTGTTGAACAACCCTGTGTTGTGCCCTTCACTCACTAATAATTTGCTGGATACATCTAAAATGTGAAAGCATAAACTCCCACCAGTATTTTATGTACATTTTGAAAAAGTCAAACAAGCTTTTGCTTACAAAAGTCAAACATCAAATGTCATGCATAGTGTATGGCTTTTGCATAATTTCAAAATGTGTTATAAAAGCAATGACTAGTTGAAGAACTGATCTCCTCCAAGAGTAAGCAGAGAGCTAAGTGCTTTAAACCTGTGTTAGATACTTGGAAATCGGCTGGGCCTAGAATATTAAAAATTGACTGGAGCTGTGTTAGAATACGACAGTTACTTTTGAACTTGGGTAAAGTTTTATAAAAGGGTAAATGGGATAGGTCTCTCAGGGAAAAGATGGGAAAAGCAGAGCATTGTAGTCACTGTAGACTGGCCACCCTGATGCCAGTTCCTAGAAATAACACACATAAAATGAGTGGCAAAGGAGTGGTGGGAATTGCAAAAAAATAAGTAACAGCCTATGGATGTGCCAGGCCACCTTCCTTTCTGTGACACTGAAATGGGCCTTTTACCTGGGGTGAAGCATCAGAGACATCTTGCTGTTTTAATGGTGTTTTGTTTAGTTTCTGACTTAGACAGGAGAAGTGGAAGTTAAACCTGAAGGTGACTCCAGGTAGGAGGGCCTGCAAATGCTCACAGGGGTTATTTAGAACCTAAATATCTGGAAAAATGGATTAAAAATACTGGGTGATATTCAAGAAAGAGAAATAAGATGCAATGCATTTGTTAGTTGATTATTCCTCCCCAATAGAGGATGAAAAATAATTGGTTAGGTAGCATTTTCTCAGGAAAGGATCTTGGGAGTATACTAATCATAAATCATGGCTGTGCTGTTGCCAGCACTCCCCCTGAATCTCATAAGAGTGGGAGATACAGACAGAAATATAGATTGCAAAACACATGGAAAGATCCTTTTTCTACCCATCATTGATCAAGCCTCAGCTGGAGCACTGTGACTGATTTTGGATATTATGCTTTAAGAGCAATGTGGCACACTTGGAGAGCATCCAGAGGAGAATAACATGTTCTCCTTAGTAAAGAACATAACCTACAAATAAAAGATTTCTAAAAAACTTGCCTAGATCAGGAAAGAAAATTCCTTTTCTCCCAGATTTATCACAATTTTTAAGAATATAGAGACTGTTTAAGAGAGGAAGAGGCTCTCTCCAAATATGGTGGATAAGAGTGATGCCTTAAATTGGTGCAAGAAATATTGGGGTTTGACATGAGAAAAATCTCGCAGGTATACTTATTCCTGCCTTGAAACAGTGAGAGGGACTAAAGTAGTCCCTTTCTGCCCTGCTTTTCTGTTACAATATTTCATAGTAATTAATACTAACAATTTTGTTTAAAGGATACAGCTGTGCCACTCTAGATCCTGGATTTGGTAAGCTGACAAGGCTGATGCTGTATTTTTAGAAGCTAACCTTGAATTTTATTGGTGTCCAAACAGTGTTCTCTTTTCTTTTCCTCTCTAAAGCCATGCTGAATTGCTCATTTGAAATAAAAAACATGGATGTGACTATGCTTTCAAGACTTCCTCACTGAAATGTTATATATACTTCTTTTTTTTACAGTCATAACCCAGATTACAAAATAAGATGAAAGTAAGAAAACAATACTTCAAATAAGATGATTTACATGTTGGATTTTTTCCCGGTGATTCAGTAAGCAGTAGGTGTAGACTAAGCCTTTTAGCATGGCTACAAACTGAACCCCGTACCAGGTTTATGATCAAAAGCTAAGTTAAGCTTTCTGGAATTCTCCATCCAGGCATAAGAATTGGAGTCCCCTCTTGGGCAATCACCTTAGGTGCAGGAGAAATTGCTGAGGAGGGAGAGAAAGGTTGGAAACCATGTGGCTTACCTCAAGAAAAATGAAAAGCAGACAAAAAATATCATGTTTCTTAATCATAACATGGCAAAGGAGATAAAACAAGGAGATGTCTTGAGTTAAGTCAGGAAAAGTTTTCATCCTTTTATTTTCAGCAAACAAAAAGACTTTCTTGTACTACAGAAAGTATTTTCTTCTCTGATTAAGGTGTTGATTGTTTTGAAACCTTAAGTCTCAGTGATGCAATTAAACTAAAGAAAAATTGGATATTTATATATCTATGTGTCTGAGGGGTTTACAAACTAGAGCTTTAGTAAGAGATATCAGTGAATACGTTAGGAGTCTTGTGTTAGGAAATGGATTCATGTTCTGTTTGCAAAGGTTACTTCTGTCACATTTTTAAGTGTTATGGAATTTATGCACAGTGTCAAATACAGCATTGAAAAGAGTATTTTTCTTATTTTTCTGTAGGGCACATGACAGAAGCCTGCTAAACCTTAACTTGAAGATCAGGTACAAATAACTTTCAACTCTATGTACAAGAAGTTTTATAGGTAGATTTAAAAATGTATGCTTCAACTAGAATTAAGCACCATTTTACACAATAAATTGAGACTTATAACTGAGTTCTGTTTGAAGATGGTAGGAATGTACACATGAAATGAAAACTTTCAAAGGAAATCATGTTTCCCTAAAAAGGTAATTATAATAAGAAAATATTTTTCCCTTCATGTCACTGTCCTTCATTTCTGTACAAAATGATGATTGCAGTGTGTATAACAAGGAGGATGGAGCGGGTACCTCATGGGTGTTTTGGATAGGTCCTTGCTTTCTTCTGCTTACCTTGCTCTTTGGTCTCTTGGTCTCCTTTACATGAGTGCCCCAACTTGGTGCTCATCACATCAGGGAAGGGTTGGGCTAGATAACAGGGCAGCTGATGCTGGCCACAGCAATTGCCAAAGAGCCTTTGAGCCTATAACCTCCCTGTTTCTCTCAATCCTGTTAGATGTTTACCTACTTAAATACATCTTCAAAATCTCCCACTAAATGACTTACAGGTGTAAATCCCATTGGAAATCAATAGCAATTTTTTTTTTTTTTTTACTCAGTGATCAATGTACTTTTAAAGTGCCACTCATAGCTTTAGCATATGTACAGAAAGATAATGCTCACCCGAGTTTCTTATAGTCTATATTTGCTGTTACAAGACTTCTATTTTTACAGAGTTACTGCCATCTAAATTCACCAAGGTAATTGTGACGAAGAATGAGTGCTGTTTCGATTGAAACCCCGTGGAAACAAACGTAGAGAGATTTTGCGTTTTTTTCTTGATATTAATATGCTTCTAAGAAAGGGACCAGTTAAAGGACTCACCTCCTGCTTATCCAGCAAAATGCTCATTCCTGGTTGCATGGAAGCTCCTATGCCTCAATAAAGAACAATCAGAATTAAAGTCCTAAATGCTGAGGTGCTGCAATTAGGCAATGCTTATTCTTCCTTGCACCTCAAATTGGTTTTGTTACAGAATTATAAAACCATGCAGGTTGGAAAAGACCTTTAAGGTCATAGAGTCCAACTGTTGCAAACGTGCACAGCAATCAGATACGTGTATGCATGTAACTCAAGCTGGATGTTGAAAATTTGTGATTCAAAAATCTGAGCTCTCCTCTGAATTGGCATAAATGATGTGAAACACTTTTCCTGAAACCTGCTTTAATTATGAAAATATTGCTTATTTTCAGTGCAAAGGTACATGTGTTTTACTTAGAACAAAGCCCAAAGTTAACTAATTATTTCTCTTTGCAGCTAGTAAATGATCCTGTCTCAGTAATGAGGTCTTCTTAACCCTGCATGTTTCACATAGGCAGCAAGGACCACAAGGTCATGTAGAAAAAAAAAATTTAAAGGTTTTCTATCTCCTTAAAAGGATAATTTTGAAAAAGCTGCTCATATCAGGCAAAATTTTGTGGACTATTTCCTACATGAAGACTTTAATGCCTTTAGCTTTCTGTGGGTTCTGTGATTTACTTGGATTTTTTTATACTGAAAAGTAGTGTTTTCTGAATTTTTTGGTCACAGGACTGTCAGTAAACACCAATGTGAAATCAGTAGGGTTTTGATTTTACACCCAAGGTCAGTGAACAAAACAGGTTTGCTTTAAATGATAAAGCCGTAAGGTACAAAGTTAGCTACCTCTATCGGTGAGGGTGCTCCACAGCAGGGGGACAACGCTGGCCTTGTCCTGCAGACTCTACTTACATGTTTTCTGAAAATTAAAATGGAAAGAAAAGTTAAAGCAGAATTTCGTAACTGTCCCCCGAACTTTCAATGTGAAAAGGGAATTGTATCTTATTTTTAAAAAAAGTAAAACCTCAGCCACCATCTGAATCTTGTTTCAGTGTTGGCTGTTAAGAGAGCATGGTAAGAGGGTAGTGGTCTTGGCTAGATGCATTCACAATCCCAGAGGCATGCAGTAAATGAAAACTGGGTATCACAAATGCTTTTCAGGCCCTCTCTGCCCATGGCTGCACATTCCCTAAAATCCTTTCTGCAAATGTATATACAAAAAGTTGGCATGCACATGCATAACATGTCTGAGTGCAGGTGGTTCTTGTGGTCTTAATGGTGCTTCCCACCCCCCCCCACGCCCCCCAGTTTTCTCCCTTTCTTTCTACATGCATGTGGATGTGGAGTAGAGAGGGAGGTGGAACACATAATGAGAGTCTCGTGTTTGTTAACTGTGGAAATGGCATTCTCTTTGATATTTTCTTCCTTTCAGAACCCCTTATTTGGTATTTTAAGTGTCCCGGCAGCTTGCACAGGATAGAAAAAATGCCATATAGAAAAGCCAGGCTGGGCCACTCTAGATCAGCTTGAGAAGCAGATGCTGCCATGTGGGAGCCACCACCAAGCCCAGCAGTGAGGTGGCCTGAGGACCTGCTCATCCCCAAGCCCTCTTTGCACAGCTGGCAATGCACTCCAAGCTGGCTCCTGTGCTAGGTATTTTCTTCCTAAAGGAAAGAACAGCCTCTATTTGAAAGAGAAAGCTTCAAAGCTCAGCAATATCCCTGTCAGTGCTGATTGTGCAACAAAACTGATGTAATTCCAGGGAACAAGTGAGAAATAAATTCATTGTTCTGCAATTCACTGAGACTGTGTCCCAGTGAGTTTGTCACTGCTCTTTGGTGGGAGGTGGCTTGGGTTTTGTTAGCAATGTCTCTGGCTGCACACACTGCAAGCAGTCTCCTCTGAAGTGAGGAAAGCATGCATTTGTCATGAGCAAACCACAAATTAATTTAATAAAAAGCCTAATAATACAGTTTCAACTCCTAAAACGCTCACATACATGTTGCATATACCTACAGTATCTCCAGGAAACCAGTAGAAGAGGGCAGTTTGCTGAAAACTATATTTGATGAGCACAAGTTAATAAAGTACCACTGGTCACAGAGGTTCACCTCATGCTGCCTGGCTGCTTTCACTCTCATCATGAAATGCAGCAAGTTTATCCAAATGTGGCAATTTTGTAAGGGGAAGAGGAGGAACAGTCAAGGCTGCTTATGGATCAGACCTGCCACAGTCACAGTTTGCGTTCACATAGCAAATGGCACTGAATTATTCAAACCTTTCTGGAGTTGAACTCCCTGGGTTCCTACTGGGTGTTTTGGGTTATTGAAGTGGTTCCTGTTTAGTGAAATGGAGGAGGAGGGGAAGGATGCTGCCTGTAAACTACAACACGTTTTGCAAACGTCCCTGTTAGCTTCCCAAATTCTGGACCTTGATTTGAATAGTAGTCTGAGAGGTCATTTTACAGGCAGGGAAATGAGTGTTATTGAAGTACTGAAGCACTAATAGAAGTAACCTCTCCAGTCCTTCTACTAATCCATCAGAGCTAGAATAAGCAGCCAGAGCATTCCAATTCTCAACTTGCCTTTCAGCTGCAATATTCATATCTGTTTTGAAAATCTTTACATGTCTGGGGTCCTCTTGGGAACCTTGGACCAAGAATTCCCTATGACTAGAAAAATAAAGATGAAGCAAAACACTGCAAATGTGAGTCTTGGAGGTTTAAAATCTGCTTAATTTAGATTTTTATGAATGTCATGAAATAGGTCAAAAAATTCATAACAACTTTTTAGTCTTTCCTAATGCAATAAAACAAAATTAAGGCCCTAGCCATAAAATCCAACTTCCATACCTAATGGCCCATAAGTATTTAAGGCCTTACCAGAAACCTCTTGCCTGTTGAACTGGCCTCAGCCACACGTTTCTCAGCAGCTGTCCTTTGCCTCATGCTCAGCACAAGACTCTCGTTGTGCTGCACAGAAGCCTCATGCACACACAAAACACGAGCAGTTCACTCAGCAAGTTGCAAACACCTCCACCTATCTGCTGAGATAAATCTGGGCCATTGAGAAACACTTCCCCAGGGCACCCAAACTGATGCAACAGTTATCTGCACTAACAATATAAGGACTACATTTTATGAAGCAAATGAAATCAAGCTACTTAAAAAACAAGGAGGGCCCAACCTGAGATTTTTCTCTGCACCAGGTTTGCAAACTACTGTTAAGTACCACGCGATGCCTATCTGCTAGACCCAGCTTTTCTCTGGTGTCCACAGGTTAACATGTCAGGGGAAACTCCTCCTCACAAAGCCACTACCAGCCCAATCCAACACCGATATCCAGAGGTTCAAGCTTCAAGGGGGTGATTAAGGAAACTTTTAAACACACATGACTATTAACGTGTCCGCAATCTTAAACCATACATATAAAGTCAATGAGAAATTTTATGCATCTTTTCCACTTTCTGAGTTAGTTTAAAAACAATGTGCACAGGAAAAAGCAAGGAAAAAAAAAATGTTCTGCAGGGCATCTGATGAACTTGTGCTTGTGAAGCCCAGGAAAATCACCAGGCTTGCTAGCAAAGTCACTGACTGCATGCACATAATTCTGGTTCAAAAAAAAAATATAGACAATATCACAATCTGCAGCCTGTTCAGGGATGACTCCAGAACAAGCTTCTTTTCATATAATAGACCAGTAACACTCTTTTTAGCATATCTCTTAACATAGAAGCCTTTTTACAAGAACTCAAAAGCAATAGCATTTTCTACAAGAATATCCTACTATGCCACAGTTTCCGTGTGCTTGATTGGAGCGTAGGTGGGAACTCCTACCTGCAATAAACCAAAAGCAATAAATGTCCACCCATGAACTGTAGTCATGATTCCACCTCTCCCTGGGGAATATTCCCTCTCAATACCACGTCATCAGAGTGAAATGGAAAATACCTTCATAGCTCTTGAGTTAGCTAGGACTCAAATGAGACCAGCACTTGAGATCAGAGTAAGCAGCCGAGAATACTTCAGTGGCAAGTCTGGCACATCAAGTCTCTGTTGTGGCAATTCTCTGATGACAGATCTCAGAGTCACTGTTCTCTGAGAAACAATGACAGCAGTTGTAATAGGTAACTAATGCCACATAAACTTTCTTTAGAAGGACTTTGTAAAACAACTGTGCTCCCTAGGAATAGAGTGGTGAAAGAATAAGTTTCAGTGGTGGTTTATCCCATTCCTGTGATTATTCTTATGGATGAAAATCATTGCCTGACATACAGACAGATTGGGGTACCTCTTCTCCCCATGAGTGGTAACCTGCTGATATTCAGCTTAAAACTTCAGGAAGCAAATATTCCAGCCTTTCTTCTGCTCCACCACAGATGGAGATACACATAGATTTATATTAATGCAAATATGAATTTTTGAAATATTTTGGCCTTTTCTCCAAGGCAGAAGTATCCTTTTATCATTTTGATACTTCATTCATTTTTTCTAGGATCTCAAACTACACTAGACCTAAACATCAAGACTTGAAACTTGCGACATTATCTGCTATTTTAGAAATGGAAAAGCAGAAAAAGCACAGAAGAAAAAATATTTCCTGTCATTGTTGCTCAAGACAGTAGGATGTTACAAAAGAGATCTCAAACTATGAGACTCATTCCACTTTAAGCAGCTCTTCATTTGTAGCATAAAGTTTAGCACCAGAAACGTGGTTGTGTAGGCTGACCCCTGGTAGGACAGAGGACTTTTGTCCAGTGAGGCTGTACTGCACAAAATTACTGATGCTTAACTGAACCTTATCTTCTAGACAAGACTGAAGACACACAGAGATGAAGAATCAACTGTGCCCCTCAGCTCTTTCTTCCAACAATTTTCTGCAACATTAAAAGCATGCCTGATTTTGGCTTTACCTGTCTTTGGCTTCCCATGTTCTGCCAGCCTCATTCCTTCTCCTGCCTTCTCAGCTAGGTTAAATCCTTTCAGATTAGTATTCCTTCTCTGTGAAGGTACTTTTCAGTGATAACAAATTACTTCCCAGTCTTCTCTTTGCTAAGCTAAGCAGACGGAGTTCTTGAAATCTGTCTCTGCCAGGCATTTCCTCCAGCTTTCAAAGCATTTGTCCAGGCTCTATCTTTATCCTTTTCACTTCTGGACTTCTCCTGTTTGTTTCCTTCATATTCACTTTTAAAGTACCAGCAGGAGAATGACCTGTACTATTCCAGTAACTGTGGTCCCAGTGCCCCATTTAATTGTAAAATCCCTTCTCCTTATAAGTTGGCAGCTCATGACACAGTGCCCATCACCAAGGCACCTTCTCTGTTTCTTAGAACCCTCACATCTTCTTGCATGCTGCTGTTTCCTAAGATGTGACTGTCCATCCTGTAGGTATGAACCCTATTCCTTTGCTCTGAGTATGAAACTTGTATTTTGCTGCATTTTAATGCACATGGTGTGCATGAAAAACATGCACTGAAAATCAAGGAAATCTCTATAATACTTCTAACTCAATGAAGAAAATTTAAATGCAAATTTTAAGAGCTATAATTATTCTCCAATCTCTTGACTTTATTAGCTCTAAATATCAAATAAACTTTAAAATCCCTCATTTTTTACTTTCAGGACATTGGATTTCTATTTTTCAACTCAAAGATTAAAACTGTAGTTTGCTAACTTTGCAAGCAAATTACAGAATGAAGTGTTCAAGCATCAAGCAAAAAGAGAAAAATATGCCTGAAGATAATTAACAACATTAATAAGTGAACAACAGATGATATAATAATGTACTGTTTCAGTACAAAAGGGCCTCTATTAGAACTAAATCCCTTTGATGAGGGAATAGAAAAAAGGCTATATGCTGTAATCAAGAAAGTAACCAGCAGCATAATCATTGCTAGAATCTGATCTTAATAACTTACCCTTATTTGGAAATCTTGTCCATGTACAGAAAAGACATGACTGCAAATTAGTAAAACAATTATAGTAAAAAGCTTCATGATATTTCATTATAAAACTCAGTGAAAATCTTTGCCTTCAGAGACCATATGTGTGTTGAATTCCAGGTAAAATTCCCAATGCAATTGATCAAAAGACCCTTGTCTTCAGTGAATGTGATTCTGATCAGTGTCTGACAAAGCTGAGCTTCCAGTTAGATCGAGGGTTTCCCTGGCAAACGCCAGAAATTAAAGGAGAGCACTGCTTCCTAGGAAGGTGAACAGCAATACTGGGGCAAAGTACAAGAGCTCCCAATACTTCATGGAAAGCTAAACACTCCCCGTGTTTGCACGGAGCAGACTTGAAGTCACTGCACTCCCATACTCAGGCTTATCTCAGGCGTCTCATCTAAACAGTGTAAGGAAAAGCAGCCTGCCACACACATAAAGACTTCCAGTGAAACAGCAAGTGGGAAGAAAGGGGGAAAGAAGAAGACCCAGATCCTGCAAACCTGTGCACTCATCCATAGTTGTGAATACATAAGATGCTCCACTGGCTTCATAAGGTTGGCAGTCCATTAGGTTTACTGGCAAGACTGGAGCCTGGAGGTAAACCCCCTGGGGGCAAAGGGATCCATTTGGGTTCTACCTCCAAAATATCTCAGCACACGGCTGGAGAGACTTGTAGGACACGAAAAGAAATCAATTAATAGTCATTCTGTTCTGTACAATAAACCTACAAGTTAAACACTGTCCCTGCAACAAGCTGCACTCCAGTCTCCCCGGTCTGTGCTCAGTGCAGAGGAGAGGAAATGCCACTCTATATAGGAAATGCCACCTTATACTGGCTTCTTGGACAAGGGCTTGGCGCTCACTTGAGCAGTCATTTGTGTCCCAAGTTAGAAAGGAACTCCTGACTGACTTCCTCCTGTGTGAGGAGAAGGGATAGTGTAGGACACAGAGCAGTCTTTGGTGCGTCCCTGCCACCCTGCACAGCCCCAGCCTGCTGTACTGGATGTCAAGACTGAAGTAGCTGCACTAACCTTGGACCATCTAAATGCAAATTTCTCATTCTGAAAAAAATACCCTCCAAGTCAATTGATAAAACTGGAGCAGTGAAAGCAGCTTTAACCTAGAGGGAATCCAATCCCAGTTAAAAACAGGCTCAAGTAAAGTGGCTGCTGAGTCCATCACATTGCATATTGGTAAAAGTAACTTAAGTTTTTTATCCTATCCAACAGTCTTCGTTTTATGTCTCTGCTAATTCCTTAGCCTGCAAATTCCCAGAACCAGAAATGTCCTAACAGGCTTTTCTGCCCATCATGAAATGCATTTATTACCTCTACATGGAAAAGTAATTTGGTCTTCTGATTTTCAGCAGTGATTTCTGTGTGAAGTATGGTGACTCTTATCAGAAACTGGCAGGGGTTTATATATGCTAAAAGTTAATCAGTGATTCCTTTCTTCAAGGCAGGACATACCATTCTTCTAGTTGGATTAACTTTTTTTTTCTAAACTAATGCAAAAAAAATAGTTTAGTATCCTTTGAAGCGTAATTGTACTAACCAGAAATATTGTCAGCCTGCTTTTATGTTTCAGACAGTCACACATAGTGGACTGTGAATAGAAATATTGTGGGTTGGGGCTCTGTGCAGTATATGAAGCAGATCCTCCAGTCTGGTCATGGTACTCTGTGTTACAATAATGCAAAGGAACAGTGCAGTGTGTTCAGCTTATCCTATGAGGAGTTTTCAGTCCTGGGCAATCTCCAGCCATTGTTGGATTCATGCTAATCTGCACCCACTGCCTGATGGGAGGCACTGCTGTGGAAATACAGGTATTCCCAGTTTGAACCATGGTTGGTATGACTGGAGCCATTTTAGGGGCATGGGCAGGTGGCAGCAGCTGGAGAAGGGTCTACAAAAAGGCAGAACGTGGAGAATTGAGGAAGGTTCTGAGGGTTCAGAAAGACCTGGTGCCTCCCACAGAGCTTTTTCTTGACCATCCCAGAGTATCTGTGCAGGAAGTTAAATCATTTCACCTAATTTTTGTATTTGAAGCTGAGCTCTATTTTCAGGTCAAGTTCACCTTTCCCAGATGACTTTCCACTGGAACCTCCCTTGGGTTTCCACTGGTGAACTATGGTCCCAGAGATCAGTAACATGCCCATAAAATCAGTTGCCCAAATGCTCTGATCTAAAGCCTCTTTTTCAGGTGGAACCAAGAGCAAACCAGTGGAAGCATTTCAACTGGAACAGAAAGCAGAAGTCTCTTTTGCTAGAAGATGTTGAAAAGGAGCAGAATTGCTGGCATCCTTACAATTCCCACATCACATAGACAGGAAAAGCGCTATCAATGCAGGCCTTCTTCTGGATCGGCTTCAGGCTCTTTCCCACCCTTCCACCTGCACCGCTGACAGCAGCAGCGATTGATCCAGCCAAGCCAGTGCCGATGCTTCAGAGAGGCGCAGGTTTAAAGCAGGGCAGGAAAAGCCTCGTCAGCGGCCCTCGTTAATGAGGTACTCCTCACTCCTAGCAGCCTGCGAGCGGGATGTGCTGTAATTACGAGAGGGCAGCGGAGTGCTGCGGCTGCGGCTGCCCCCGACAGCGCTGCTCCCCTGCAAGAGCAGAGCTGACAGCTCAGGAGTGAGAGCAGCAGAGCTGGAGGCAGCTTTCCTGGCAGCTGGCCTGCCTCCACAAGGCTCTCACCCAGAGCGTGCTGGTGCACAGGAGCTTTCTGAACAACATGAGAAAGCCCAGGGCAAGAGGCAAACAAATTTCTCTTCTCTTTGGGAGAAAACAGGACACTCTGGTAATTTAATTTGCCGGGCTCTGCTGTGCTATGATGGTGCAGATGAGAGGATGCAGACACATATTCTAGGGCAGCCTGCTTTCACATTGAAGCACGGGGAGGTTTCTTATACAAACAATGGCTTTAACAAGTGTATCTTAGTCCTGCCTAATCCAAAAGGCAGTAATTATGAAGCACAGCTTACAAGGTTTGGGGTTTTTTATTCTTAATACTAAAAAAACTGATTCAATTTTTGAAACAAATAGAAATATCACTTCTCTCCAGACCTGAAATAACAGAGATCTTGTTTTCTGAACTCAGAAATAATAGAGAACAATGTATAGATGAAGCAAACAGAAGGACTAAGAACTCTCTCTTGTTTTAAAGGTTTTCAATTCAGACCACTTATGAGTGGGTCCTACTGATCTCAGTGGAAGTTATTTGTCCATAAAAAGGAGAGCTCTATAGACCTTGATTTTCACATGATTATCCTCTTTAAATGCATTCCCTCAGCTTCCCAAGGAACAGAGGCAGAGAGGGTCCAGGGTATGCCTTTGAACTCCTGGGTATTTTATTTGGTATACACGGCCACAGAGCTGCAGGTAGTTCATTTTGGATCATGCTTACAATCACCTGGGAAATCTCCTTTTATTGTTGTATGCTCAGATATCATCATGATCCAAGTCCCTGGGCTGATCAGTGTGAATAGCTAGGGATTACATGTATAACCTCTCCTGATTATCATGCAGCTGTACTGTGCAGTAGCTTTCCTCCATTTACTTTCTCATTACCTGTTTAATGTTCCTCTGTCTCTCTCCTTTTGAAAGGAAAATCTTGACCTCAATCAGTGTTTCTTCAAACCCCTTCCTCCCCCGCCCCTACCAAGTCCATGCTTCTCCGTCAGCCTTTAATGCTCATTCACCAGGGCGGATTGTCCTTGATCACCTGCTGTCACTCTCCCACCCTGTCTTCCTGTGTCAGAACATTTTCTGTGCCAACATACCAAGCTAATCTTCAATACTGACGTCTTACATTCAGGCTAACAGTGTTAAGCAAGGGCAAGTGTTTGCTTTCAGAAGGCAGCCAGAGATGCCAGGATGGTTACTGCCTTCCCTGATTTAATGCCACAAAGTTTTACACTCGGTCTTGCTCTTTGACTTTTGATTTTCTGTTGTAAAAATGAACATGTGACAAGGATGGGGGGGAGGGTTGTTACCAGGATGTGTCTGATTTGGTTTTTTTTTCCCTGAGGTAGCTTCTGCTACTTGGGATCTCTGCTTCCCACACAGAGTCGTACGAACCATAATGCAGTCGTCGCAGGCAACAGCAGATCCAGTCAGTGGACCTGCACTTCCTCGGACCAGTCAAAGGCAAAAAGAACCTCTCCATTAATACAGAGAAAAGCTGTCTGCATGTGTCTTGCACCACCTCCACGGCAGCAAACACCAAACTTTTGAAAACCAGCTTTGCACTGCAACATGGAGCTGTTGGTGGAGAGAACAGCTTTCCTTCTGCCACAGAGGCTTTTGGCGGCTCAAGGGAGCTGTGTGGGTTTTGGATAAGCAATCTTTATAATCCCGAAGGGTATTTTGTATGCAATGCTGGAGAGCTTGAAAAAAACAATGTATCTGATGTTTGTTCCGTGGCACATGCCTGGAAGACACTTCCATAAGTACAGGTATTGCCTTGGACACCTCCAAAAGCAGCTAAGAAGACATTCAAAAGGTATTAGAATATCAATCAAAAAGGGCGCATGGACACCTGGGCTCACCTTTTAACAACTTCACAATTTCAGGTCCCCACAGCTTGGAGAGGTACAAAACTTGCCACCATAAACACACCTCAACTTGATGCTAACAAGGACTTCTTCACTGACTTTGCCAGCATAAGAGGGAAAAGGAATGGCTTTTCAGGAGGCTGGAGGTGTACATAGCTGTAGAGAGCACAGAGATGTGCAGAGTCTATGTTGTCCTCTGTGCTACTGTACAACAGAGCTTTTGCTCTTGCAGTGAAGTATCTGTCCATGTAGTTTCTGACAAGGAAGATGAAAGAATTCAAGCCTATATATGCCTGGGGCTACCAATAGCTAAAGTGCACTTTGGCCATAGTAACTTTAGACTTGAAAATGCGAACACAGAACTTTTCCTCCTTGATCTCGACATATATACTCATTTTGCCATTTGCATTTCCCCTACCCTTTTGAACGTTCATTCACTAGGCACAGGGACAGAAGACCCAAATTCAGACAAGAAGGTTCTGTGTTTACTGGCAGCTCCTGCTTCAGCTTTATAACCTCATTTTCCAGCAGAGACCAAACTGAGTTTCACTCTTTGCAATATCCCAAACTTCTCAGCATTTCAGAATAGCTATATCTTATTAGAAAAGCAAACATCAGCTTGTATTATCCACTAATTACCCCAACCCAAAGCTCCTAGCTACCCAGAGCTGAGTTCTCTCTTCCAATGAACTTATCATTAACCTCTTAAGCTCCCTTTTAAAGCCCACCAGGTCCCCTGCTGCTGGTCTGGTTTACTCAGCCCACAGCCAAGGACAGCCAGGAAGGTTAATGGTATTTCTCACTTCCTTCAGCTCCCTTGCTGGCACAGTGGGATCCCCACAGCCTCTCACACCACTCGTTCTTGTGCCAAAACTGCTCTTTAGCTTAACTTAAATGGCCCATTTCCCTTCCTGCTACTAACTCTTCTGAATTACTTATGAAGAGCAATAATATAAGCTCTACAGTCTTCTGCTGAGCTAATTACTCTTGAGCATATTCCCTCATAGGAGAGTGACTGCCCCCAGCCATCACCTTTGACTCTGCTCCAGGCTGGCCGTGTCTTTCCTGGCTGAGAGTGACTGGTACAAGGCAGCAGGGACAAGATCTCTCCAGAGATTTCTGCGATAGCATTAATAAGCCTTGCTCTCTGTAGGAAGTACCCTGCTTAATAGATTTAGTGGTCACCTTTTTTATCTTCACAGCCAACACATCGCAGTGGCTCATTGTCACCTTGTGACTAATAAAACTAAGACTTACTCCACCTCTGTCATTCACAGCTGATGAACTCAGAGACATTTGCATGATTAATCCCAAAACACGGAGACTGTCCCTTTGCTGTTAGATGAATTTCCATTTCTACCCCACTGGTCCTCGTGCTCATGCATTATGCCTTCACATAACATCCCAGCCCTCACCCTGTTGGCAGGGCCTCCCAGTCTGATGTCAACACTGGGCTGCTCTGCCTCCTGCCTTGCACTTCTACCAGGGCACAGCAGCATTAAGTCTGATCCCAGAACGACTCCATCATTAATTTCCTTCCTTGCTGATAGTTTTTCCTCCCAGAGCACACATAGCCACTCCCTCTCTGGAGCCAGAAGAACAACTGGCCCAGCAACTGTGAACCTCGGCATCATACACAACAGCATGAACACAGCATCTTCTGTGAGTGAAAGAATTAGGCAAAGGCCAGACCAGGTGCCCAGATCTCCCCAGCTGGACTCCAAGCCAGGCTCTCCGCTTGCCCTGTCTGATGTTGTCAAACAGACCTGGCTCTGCCCACCATGGCCAGACCCTTGTGGGTCTGCACCCCGTTGCTGAAGCACAGCTCATGCTGTGGTTGTTCTCATCCTCCAGCTTGTCCACCCCTGTAATGGAAGCACCAGCCCTTGTGCCCTGGCTACTCTCCCATGAGCTGGGTGTGTGTCTCTTCAGCTTTGGAATACACACAGCACCAGGAGAGCCTGAGACCAGCTCAGTGTCAGCTGCTGCTTCACCTGCCTTCCTTCTTAGTGAAAGAAGAGAAAGGTATCTCAGCCCCAATAAATTATTCCCTTGGTTTAAAGGAGTGATTTTCAGTGATACAGAGAATATTTTTTAAGCAGCCAAGTGAGACGTCTGTAGGGACATCTACATTTCTAAAGCATCAATTAAATTAGATTTTGTGAGAGAGGATAGGTTACTTGTCAGATACACAGGCTTTTCACTAACTATATAACTTAAAAATTTGTGGGTGTTGAGCATTGTCCCTAATTTTTCTGCAGCTTGCTTGCTTTAGTTCACCCTTAGTGGAAGCACCATGCACTGTTAAGTATCACAGTAATTTGTTATAAACAGATAACTGAGTGCAAGTCTTACCCCCTCATTGTCCACAAAGCTGAAAAAAATATTTCTATGCATTTTTGCATTTTGCCTTTTCTAAACACTGGTGTCTTTCCTTGCTGTATTTAAACTGCCTGGCAGTTCATTTGGCCAGCGCTCTGTGTGTGTGTGTGTGTGTGTCCCTGCCCAGTGTGTGTTATTTCAAAGTTGACATGATGACAAAAGCCACTTAAGGATGGCAGCTAATAAGACATCTGCTTTCCCCTGGCTTGCAAGGCAGCGGCCAGATGTGGGCTGGTAATAGGGTGCATTACCTTCAGACTCCGGGTCACTGCTTCACCTCTGATCCCTGTCAAAAGTGACCACAACTTGTTATCTGCCTGTACATCACTAACCCAGGGAAATGCATTGATGCTCTTTCTTTCAGTCCTGTTGACAACGATCTACACCACAATTAGCCAAAGGAGCAAAGACAGACTGGAGTGCGTGGCTTTCTCAGCCTGTGGTGGGGGTCCAGCAGGTCAGTGACGAGGGAGCTCTGGGCAGGCTCGCTGGCTGCAGGCCTCCAGCACCATATTTTGGTGCTCAGGCATGAACCATATTTTGATATAAATTAAAACAGCAGTAAAACAAAGCGAGCTCACACAGGGTGTAGCTTTTCTGTTGCTTTCTGGAGAGCTGCTAATAGAAATCAGTGCCCATTTAGCGGGGAATATTTTAAGAAAGGGTGGAATAAAGAAAGGAAACTGTAGGATAAAACACAGTAATTTTCAGGGGCCTTGGAGTCACAGCATAAAGTGATGGTTCATTGTTTGTCTGCAATGTATGCAACCCTGGGCTTTTTGCTGATTTTGGCTGGTTTATGCTGTATCTGCACATATATCATGGCAAAAATGCCAGCCAGCTGTGCTACATTTGCAATGTAAAACACTATACATTCCATTTTTACTTTCTCTCTGTATCTTAAGATAAGGCATAGGTAAGATTTAAGCCAGGAAGAGTTTTGTTATTAGCATTGCACAATTTCACTGATTAACAGCAATAAAACTAATAAAATAACTAATAATAAATAACTATCAGGTGATCAGCATTAGCCATTTTTACCACATATAATTATCAATATATTTTTCAATTTCAGTTTATCAGAATTACCATATTATGCATATAGATCACTGGATTTGTTTGAAGTCTTTATGGATGTCAAAATGTAACCAGAGTTTAATCCCAGTAAAAGGGCATATTGAAGACCTCCATTTGTGCTGATTGAATCATACATTAACCCAAGAGAACAGAAGGTCTGACATCACTACCAGGTAGTTAATGATTATGCTTTCTATTGTCTCCTAATATTATCTTGAAAACGGCCATGTCAGGAGGCCTAGAAATCCCTCAGAGCACCTTATGCTTTTTTATTTTCAAGTGTTCTGTTGTAGTATATGATCAGAGACAGAGAGAGAAATAAGAATTAATTAAATTATCTATTAGATGTAAAAAAAAATAGGGCCAAAATCTGCATTTTTTAAGTCAGTTCTCAGTCAGGCAAATCTCCAAATACTTCCAGGCTGAAGTCTTGCTAGAGAAATTATTTCAGAGCAAAGCAGGAGCAAGCAGACTGAAATATCCCACCAGTAGTAGAAAGATATTTATTTCAGGAGGGTATCCCATGGGCTTTTGTGGGAAGAGCACAGGAAGAGCCACTCAGGCTTCCCTCTGGACCCCTGCCCTGGCACGGTCACAGCAGATGCTTGGGGAGGGACCAGCAAAGGGCAAGCAAGAGTCTTTCTGCTCCTTTAGTGATGGGCAAACAGAGGCCTCCAGAAAAAAGGTATCTGAACTCCACCAACCTACATGTGAGTGTTGTTCAGCCTTACTGGTGCAGGAAGATTTTATGGCCTTGAAGTTCAGAGCTTCAGAATCAATCCATCTTCTTAAACCAGGGTAGATTTTTAGCTGACAGCACCAATATATATTTGGGTTTGTGAGACTATTTAGAGGGGTTAGATGCTGGGTGCCCTGGCTGCAGCAAGGCTCTGCTGGGATGTGGGAACATGGCAGAAGGATGCCCAGGGTGTGGAATAAAGACAGTAGAGAGGCTGGAAGGGCACAGGGCCTGGAGCAGCTGTAATGTGATGCAGCAGAGCCAGGCAGGCATGGGCATGGGTGAGCAAGGAGAAGGCAGGGCCTTTCAGGGAAGAGAAGATGCCAGCACATCACAATGGCACATCTTTGGCTCAGCCACTTCTACAGAATCTAAGCTGTTATTTAATTGAGGTGCTTAAAAAAATGGATTTAGTTTGATAAAGTGATGATTAATCTTCATTATACTCCTCTGTGATCATCACAGCAAAAAGCTGCACTTCTATGTCTGCTTATCATCTCTGCTGAAAATCTGGTAAAGAAAGAGTTGATTGATGATTAGATTTTTGTCATCAAGTCCCATTTTTGTTTACATGCAGAAAAAAGGAAGGCCTCACTTTTGAGGGAAAAGGGAAATAAAAGGAAGCACAATAGCTGGGCAGTTATCTCTGACATTCATGTAATGCAGTGTATGTCCTTATGTGACATTTATGTGAGAGAAAAAGAAAAGCATCGATTGAAAAAGGTTACAGGAGTTCTTCAGGCATGAAGTCATCTCCAGGCAGCACAGTCACTGCAGTTTATAAACAGGTTCTGCTCTCACCCACTGCATTCACAGACTTAGGGCACCATTTAACCCATTTGCTTGCTGACACTTCTTTAATACCCAGCTTTGATTTTCCTTTCCAACAGTAGCATTAAACCAGGAAATGAAGCCAGTTGCTGATTTTAGGAAAGATGCTTGCAGCCCCCCCCTTGCCATCCTGTTTTCCACAGAGGAAAATGGCACTGCACTGAGGAGCTGGGCATTGGCATGGGGAACTTTGTCTCCACTTTGCTGGGGAAGTGCAGCTGGCACTCAAGAGGGCTCTTCTTCTCTCATCCCTAGGCACGACTTTCTGTGAAACTGGGAAGTCAGACCCATGGACACAGGATGCAGATGCAGGCAGAAATGGCAGGGTGAGGACCACCACTTAAACTCTGTACCAGTTTTGATTCTGTGAAGAAGAAAATCCAAAGCCTTCCCTTAAATAATCATTACATGAACATCTATTTCAGTAGCAGTCACTTTGCTTTTTGTTTATCTCTGGTTTCTAAGCACTGGGATTGACTCATGGCATTTCTGGAGGTTCCTTTTATTTCTACAGGCGTGGCACCTACAATGTTATCTTCATTCAGCTCAGAGCATGTCACCCTGCAAAAAGCTGTGCAGACACCCGCACAGTCCCTAGAGGCAGATCTTGCACAGCCAAGGATTCTGAAGATGCAAGTCCATGTACAGAGGCACAACCAAAGTGCTGTGAAAACACTGGCATTATATTGATAGATAACCATGGCAGAGAGGTGGAGGCCTCTCCATTTGCATACCCTTGTGTGCTGTCTGACTTGTCTGAGGCGGCCTGGGGCATCAGGTGGTCCCATTTCATGGCTTGCTGTGGAAAACAGCTGTTTCTTAGAGAACACAACGCTCCTGAGTGAGGGTGGCCATGTAACAGTGCTGGAGCTGCTCCTGCAGTTCCTCGGTGTTGGCACGGGTTTCCCAAGAGCACAAAAGGTAGGAGTGGAGCGGCCTCCTCTTGACTCCTAGTCATAGTCTGTGCTTGCAGATGAAATTCTTTGTCACAAGATATAAAAGATGCATGATAACACTAGCATCTTCCAGCTTATTTAACTGATTATGAGTCTAAAAGAAATGGTAACCATGTAAACACAGGCTTTTACATGGCACATAGGCAACACAGAGACAACTTAGCCCCCTGGGCAGGTAACAATGAATGCATGAAATGTTGTGGGCTCATGAAGTTAAGTTCAAATGGTGCTTAGTGTCTCTCAGAATATTAGTTTGCAGTGTGTGATGAAGCATTACTTGACCAGAGTGACCACAGGCCTGCCTGCATGTGTGGGAGCACTGCCAGCCACAACAGCTTCCCTTTCAGAGACATGTCTTCTGTGCAATTTTATTTGAGTTAGAATCTGGAAAAGAAAACTTTTTAACCCTCACATCCAAAGGGAAAATAATATACATTGCAATGTGTAAAGCTGTGTTCAGCTGGAGTCGTACAACATAGCATTTGCTACTGCAGAAAGCAGCACAGGTATTTATTGGTGCATTATTTGAACCCTGATTTCTTCATAATTTTATTGAAAAATCTTGTTCATTCCCTCTTACAGGGTGCTGTTTTTCCACGGTCTTACAAATGCATTCCTATTTTTCTCTTTTTTTCTTTCGTTCCTGAATTGAGTACATCACCTTCCACTTGCTGAAACTAAAGATGTGTAACACTTCTCCTTCGCATGCCCTGGACAGCCTACTCCTGCCTTCTTTAATCCCAAGAATTCTCTTTTTT